>JARHVA010000534.1:2902500-3205000 GCA_037957365.1 Torreya grandis | reverse complement strand
TAGGTTATACCACTGAGTCATTTGTTTATGTGTTAATATCATTAAGTTTAATGATATTGTCATCAATTAGATCATGTAACTTATGTCTTAACCCAAAACATTTGTTTGTAGAGTGCCTCACTAATCTATGATAATCACAATATACATTGATGTAAAATCTTATAGATGGTTCCATATTCATATATACCTCCTTTTTTTAAGGGATAGATATGATATTTCATTGAATTAAATTTTATAATATCTTATGGAGAGGTTATGATATTTGTGTAAATTACCTCATTTATGGAGCTAATAGGACGAGCTGATTAGTAGGCTGTGAGACTGCATGAACTATTAATTTTGCCTCACTCTGAGTATCACTTGCCTTGAATGTTAAATTATATTTTAAATAAAAATTTTCAGAAAAATTAGTTGGAATATTTGACTCATACTTTATCTTATTCATATCAATAAGCTTAACTTCATGGTCCTTGACAATATGGCATAAGTAAGAAAAAATTGAAACCAATTGAACATAATTGAATCACATAGTTGGGAAAGCAATATATAATTTAATATGTATTGAAACTCATAATTAGCCATAGGATTTTTCATCTTAGATAACATGGTATTGTAATGAATCACAAATCATTGATGGGTTCATTTGTCTTCACTTAAGTTATGTACTTTAAGCATAAGACAAATTCTCATTGATGCTGACTGAAAATTATGCTAAGAAATGATTGGCAAAATGATTTATGGAATTAATTAAATGAAATGGGAGGTCATATAATAATAAAAAATTATACTCCATAAGACTCATCGGAAATAACTTTGTCAATAATTTATCATTGAATGCATAGTTTAAACATGGTGCATGAAAGACTCTAAGGTGATATTCTAGATCATATTTACCATCATATAATATAAGTTTAGGTGACATAAATCCTATAGGTGAAGGATAAGATAAAATATCTATAGTCAATGTGTTTCTTAATAATGGTTGAAAATAAGTTGAATTACCTACTCTAGAAGAGAACCTTGACTTGAAGATCAAGGAAAATTTGCATAAGGATTAGAAGTAGGCATACAATATTATGTAGTAATGGATGATTTCATATGAGGTATCCATCATAGGAGGGAAAAAAGTATGTTATGTAGGGATAACCACATAAATACGAGGAATACTTTGTGTTTCTCCCACACAATGAGTGGTCATCACATGTATCAACATAGGTTTAGACATAGTGATAGTAGTAAGAGTAATGGTGTAAACCCCTATTGTAGATTTAGTACCTATAAAATGTAAATTAGTATTATTAAATAATATTGAATTTCATTCCTCAAATGTAGGTTGTTTGGAAATATTTTTTTGTTTCATCTCTAGTTACATGTAACAATGCATCAACCATGTGCACATTCATTTTAATATATTTTACTAATTCAGTATGATCTAGATCAAGAATTTTATCTTGATAATTAGTATAATCATTTCCTTAATTATCATCCACATCATTTGTAGATTCCATTATTATTATGTGAAAACTTAGAAATCAAATCCAACTCCTAATGAAGGAGAAAAGTGAAATCCTAAGAAATAATGATGAAACCCTAAGGGATAAAGAATTTGGGTTTACCATGCTCAAAATAATGGTCATGTTCACTATAATTTTCTAAATCATTTTTAATTTATGGATCTAAACAAGCCAAACTACTAAATATTCATAATAAATAAGATATATAATTCCATACATGTATCTAAATGTGAAAATAAGATTGATATTGAGCTTACTATTTATATAAATGATAACATGATAGGGTAATTAGCTTGTTTCCAATATGATATGCTCTCTGTTTATCCAATTTTTTCAAAAATAGTCTAAAATGGATCTATGATTACTTGACTTATTTGATTGATTGTCAAAATCTACAAGGATGTTGTCAGCAAATGTTTAGATACCTGCGACATCCATATGTGTCCATTATCCACTAAAAATAACTATGTAGGATTTGTTAGTTTTTTATATCACAAGTCTACGTGCCTACATATCAAGATGTTTATTGTACAATTTACTACCCTCGATCCTATGAGTATATTTAGATTTTCTCCTCTTTTATCTTAAAATCCTAGTTCCACTTTTGACACTTGTTTGGCCTATAAAAAGGGTTACAAATATGGGCTGGATAGTCCCAACCACACCTTATCGAGTGGTTTAGTGTTATCTACATTCAAATAATTCCAATAGGGATAAAAATGAATGTAGTTCTGCAACCCATGTGTATTTGTGCTCAATAGTGATCATGTATGATGTAATATACCTCCTTGTATTGAGTGGTTTAGTGTTATCTACATTCAAATAATTCCAATAGGGATAAAAATGAATGTAGTTTTGCAACCCATGTGTATTTGTGCTCAATAGTGATCCTGTATGATGTAATATACCTCTTTGGATTTTGACACTTGACAATATACAACTTTAACCTTTCCTGAGGTGTTTATAATTGGTTTACGACATTATTTATAGGGTTTTTTATATTTGGATTATTTATTATAGTGCCTAAAGGATGTGAAAATACATCTCTCAATGTGAAATTACTTTTCCCTAGTAGATTAAGTGAGATCTATATAAGTGTTATATATGAATAAACTTAGGCTTGATGTGTAATATGGATGCCCCTTTATGAAATTTCCTTACATAATATACATGTGAAACTTGTGGACCAACCCAAGGGAAGAATTTTAATTTTAAAAATAGTCATTTGAATAATTTTGGACACTACTGATGAAGGTGAACACTGTAAATAATCAACAATGTTTGACTATTGTCAACACTGCCAATAGAGGAAATAGTGATTTGGAAGATGGTATCAATTTTATTATGATAATATACCATTATGACATAGAATATGGATATATTATATAAAGTGATGGAAAATTAGGAAGTCCAAGTCCATATATAAATTAATGGATAGGAAAGAGTGTGAACAAGAGTCTTATGTGTACTCCGTATTTCCCAGTTTAATTTAAATAAGTGTTCCATTCTAGTATTTATAGTCACAGATTGAGATTAACCTCAAGTTTGATTAAATTATGATTTCATTATAATATTGAAGACTTATTTAAAAGTAAGTAGTTGTATTAAAGGAAAGTATTTACATTGGAAAGAGTCACAAAATGTAATATTACACATTAAGCATTACCTTGAGAAATAAGAGATAACTAAAGGAATTTCACTTGGGTTCTAATTATTTTGATTATTATTATACCTGGTTATAGTGTTTTCAAATCCCTTAAAAAATTTAAAAAAGGATAGTATGAAATTTATAGAGAAAATAGAAAAACAATCTCCTAATAGAAGGGTAATTCAGGTAACCTCTGTCAGGGTTATGGATACCTAAATAATAAGGAAGTCAGGATTAGAGTAGAATAAGACATAAATATGTTAGGGACATGGAGGTATTTTTATTTATGTAGTGATACTCAACCTTACCCTATAAACTATTCACAAAGAAAAAGAAACAAAAGAAAAATCACCATCATGAAAGTTTGATTCAAGTGGTTGGTCTTGTGAAAAATCAAAATTATCAAGATAGGATAGATTAAAAACATGTGCACACTTTGAATCCAAGAAGATGTAATAAAACCAATATGTTGTGTGTGAAAATTATAATTAGCGTTCAATTCTCTAAATTTAGAAGTTTTTTCTGCCTAGTTAATCAATTTCCAATTCTTTGAAAAACCCATAAATATTGAGTTAAAAACACTTTATAATATTTCCTTATAAAGTCACAAACTGTTGTGACTAACACACCCTTATTAGCAAAATAAATATGAGACTAATTTTTTGATTGAGAGATTATACTTTTTGATTGAGAAATCCCATTTTATCTCATTTTGTTATGACTTACATATGAAAGTTAATTTCATAAGGTTATCTATGGTGCATGAAAACTCAACGTAGGATTATTTACTATTCTAGTTAGTTATCACAACAAGTTTAACAATCCCTTATAAAACTTCCTATAATTAATTAAAAGGATAATTATATGAGTGGGGTCACTCTATTGTAAAACACTTAGTGGAAGCAATAAATTATATAAAGAACTTATCGGTTCATCGAATCACACACCAAAGAAACACTTAACACTTTCTAAAGTAAGGAGATGGACTATATAACTATGTTATTTCCACTGTTTGACACATGGATATTCAAGATATAATAGAGGAAAGGTGGAAAGTGTATGAAATACTATGATATCACTACAAGTGTACATGTGATCTAAAGAAAAAAATGAAGAAAATCATATTGTATTATGAATCTCAATTGAGAAATGATGCCTTTGTGCAATAACATTATTCCCCACATCACCAAAAATAACTGAAGTATTTCATTTTTATGTCTTATTGAAACGTGGCCTAATTATTTGCCATTAAAAGGTGAATAGACAATGTGTTTCAATGATAAGTAGCTGAAATTCATTGGTCACTCAAAGTACAAAAGGGAATATATAGGGAGATGGACTCATCATGATTTATAATATATTTAAGAATTCAATGCATCCATACATTAAGTGATCATATGGAAATTAATTGTAATAAAACACTGAAGAGTAGGTTACTATGAGATATTTACACATGTGTAGTGGCAATTAATCATCCACATAGATAAAATTTTAATGGAATTAAAATCCCAAAATCATTAAATGAAAGATCAAAGTATCTCACCATTAAAGCCACAATAGATGGAATGTTGTGAAGTGATTTTAAAAGGCAAAGTGACTCCAAATTTAGATTAAGTGTTGAAAAATAGTATGGCACAATCCCTATAAAATGAAAGCATGAATGACCATGTTCATTAAAAAATGTTAATAATAAAAGGATTGAAGTTCACCAAGAAGTCACTTATTTTAATTTTTGAATAGTAAGTGCAAAGATTCAATATAAATTGATGTTGGTGCATTTATTTATTTTATTGCATTTACTTGTATTTATTATTTAGATTGGTGTACTAATTACTTATTATAATTAGTTTATTACGTTGATTAATAATTTTCACCAGATAGGATAAGCTTGCCTAACTAGTAGTCAACGTGGACACCTATCTTGTTATCGTGGAGTTGCACTCCACTATTCAGGGTAAGATAGGATAAGATTAATTAACTAGTAGTCAACTTGTGTTGATCATTTACACAAGTTTGACACCTATTGTGTTATTGTGGAGTTGCACTCCACTATTTTTGTAATTAGATATCAGTTGAACTACATGTGTTGTGTGAGTTTATTGATCTTTATCTTGCACGCTTTGTTCTATATAAGCAATGGCTATTTGTGTATTTTATATTAGATCAATATTGAATTATCAGAGTAATTCATCATATTCGATTTATTTATTCATTTTAGTTATTGTCTCAGATATACAATTATTTTTTATTATTATTACTATATTATATCTTGTTCATGCTTTCTATTAGATTCATTAGATCCTGTATGCTAATTCTAACATGGTACCAAAACTATCTTGAATCTGTAGATTGATAAATATTCAAGAGAAAAATATCCAGATATAGGATTGGTTTTTTGATTTTATATACATGCATAAATTAGAGCTTTGTGAAGAATTTTTGAGCTCATCATTGAGTTCAAAGTGCCTGAGATAGTCAAAATCATCTATAATTTTGTCCAGATTGGACATAAGATGTGAAATTGGCAAGGGTTTGATCGAGAAGTACCGCACCCAAATCTAGTGGGAACTTGAAAATAAAAGCATTTTTGAGAAAAATGGACCTCATGATTGTGTTTGGAAGGTGTCAAAACCTATAGATCCATATAAAATGTATCCAATTTGGACATAGTCACCTGAAAGGCAATTTTTTTTTTTTGATTCTAAGTACGAACGTATGGATTGTATGGACTGTGCAAGGAAAACAATTTTTTTTTGGAGTGCCAAGGCCTCATGGATCAATAGGTATAATTGATAGGGAAACTTCAGGAGTCCACCATTTGAACACCAGGATGTATTTTTGAGTGATTTTTTTTTGAAATAGCTTAAAATTTCATACTCTTTGTTGTTGTACTTTCAATTTTTTTAGATTTTTCCATATTTTTCTAGAATTTAGATTTCTCAATAACATCTCTTGCCTGTCCTCATTTCTACAACTTTCAAGGCTCATAACTTTCACAAATGACCTTGTATTGAGGTCCCTTTTTTTTAAAGTTAATATTTTTTCGAGCACAATGCATTGGTGTAGAATTTTTTTTAATAAAGTGCATATTTTTTTAATACTTTTAGCCTAGAGGGCCTAATTGAGATTTTTGTAAATTGAAAAAATTATAATCCAAGCTTATAATTGAACTCAATTATAAAGTGCGAACAAATGGTTGTTGGGTGGGATAAAAATAAGTAATTTAGGGGGGTTTTGTGGTCTGTTCTATACTTTAATTTCTACTTTGTGATGGTTTATTTCTAATTGTATCATGGGTAATCCTAAGTTCTCACTATTAATAGCATACAACTATAATACATGGAAACAAAATGCTTGGAATTCATTAATGATGCTAGGATATATGACTTACATTAAAAATCTTTACTCCACCTATTGATGCAAAAGAGTTACAATACTTTCTCTTTGAAACTACTGAGGTTATTAGATATATTCGGTCTTACATGTCTTTAGATTTGAATTTTCATCTTGACAAATGTACAAATCCAAAAGATGCTTGGAATAAATTAACATCATTATTTGGAAAAATAGATGAGGTTCATGGTTACCAAATAGACAATGAACTTATTAGTTTGGATCCTAAAAGTTATGCTACAATACAAGACTACATCACTAAAGTCATAGATCTTAGAGCACAAATTTCTGAATGTAAAATTGATAAAAAATATATTCAATTGATTTTCAGTGCCTTACACAAATTAGGTCTTGAATATTCATCCTTTGTCTCTAGCTTTTAGACTCATAGGCTCACATTGGGCACATCATATCAAATGCCCACCTTTGAGGTATTCTCTAAGATTCTAATGGATAAAGAAGAAAAGTTAATAGCTATGGGTCTATTCAAGTCATCCAAATCTCAAGCTCTAGTTGTAAGTTAGCCTCAACATAATCAAGTTTCAACATCAACATCAAATACATGTTCAAGTAAAAATAAGTATAATAATCATAATAAGTCACAAAAAGATAATAATAAAGGGAAAAAATATTCCTTACAAGGAGATTATAAATCCACTAATAAGAAAGGGGATTCATAAAAAATGACCGACACTCCTTGCCCATATTGGAAAAAGGGGTTTCATAGTGAACAAGATAGCTGGAAGTAAGAGATTGATGACCTTAAGGGTCTTCTTAAGAAGAATAACATCAATCAATACTCTTAAATAAATTCTTCCACTCCTTTAAATTAAGTGAAAAGGAAAGCTACAACACTAGTTACACTGGAAAATTCTCCCAAGTCATGGGTACTTGACTTAGGTGCTTCACACCATATGGGTTCTGATCAAGAACAATTTTATAAATTAGAACCAAATTCCTTACCTCATATTCTAACAGGTGATGATTCTAAGGTAGATGCCATAGGGAAAGGTATAGTTGATGTTGATAGTGGTGTATCTGAGGATGTCCTTTGTGTGCTAGAGTTATTAACTAACCTTTTATTTATCTACCAAATCAATCACTTGGATACTAGTAGGAAATTTGAGTTGACACATGATTCCATATCAATGAGAAAATTGAAGGATAATGCCTTAGTTGTAATGGGAAAAGTCAAAAATCATACTTGGATTTATTCATTCTCCCATTTTGTGCTTGAGTCTTCCTCTACAACTTTGTACTCACACACTGATTCGGTGAGCAAGTTATGGCATGAGTGGTTTGGTCATCTAAACTACCACTATTTACAGTAGCTTAGTCAGTAGGAGATGGTTATAATACTTCTAAAGATTTAGTTTTTAGGGGGTGTATGTCATGTTTATGCCTTAGGTAAACATCCATAGGATAAGTTTGATAAAGGGAAGGCTTGGAGGGCTACACAAGTCTTCAAACTTGTTAATAGTGATTTAGCGGGTCCATTACCTACTTTGTCTTTTAGTAAAACCCATTATGTTCTCAAATTTATTGATGACTATTATAGATATACTTGGGTTTATTTTCTGAAACTCAAGAGTGAAGTATTTGATAGATTTCTAGAGTTCAAAGCTCTAGCAGAAAAACAATCTGGGAAGTATGTCAAGATCCTTTGTACCGATAATGGGAGGGAATATGTGAACAACAAGTTTGAACAATTCTATGCTCTTGAAGAAATTGATATTTATCATTTAGTTGCATATACACCTCAACAAAATGGTGTAGTAGAGAGGAAGAATAAATTATTAAAAGAGATAGCAAGTTGTATGATTCATGCTAAATCATTAGTACTTGAGTATTAGGTAGAAATAATTAATTATGCTGCATATATATAGAATAGAGTTCCTCAAAAATATTTAAAGGGGATAACACTTCTTGAAGCTTGGTGCAATAGGAAGCTAGAAGCATATCATTTCAAAATATTCAACAGTTCAACATGGGCTTACATACCTTTTGACAAGCACCGTGCTTTAGAGCAATAAATTCAAACTTGTATATTTGTGGGATATCCTGATGGTGTTAAGGGATATCAGCTCATTGATCCAAATTCATATGAGATTCTTATAGCAAGAAGTATTTACTTTGAAGAATGTCCTTCAGATTTATCTTTAACATTTCTCATTATTCTTCCTTAGAAGAATCAGATAACAATGATGATGATACTTCTACTTTATCTACTCAAAGGGATGATGAGGTAATACCTCCCCAATAGGGTTTAGCTAGTCGTATTCTAGTTCCTCCTCCTCCTCCTATAGATCCTCACCCATTGATGTCTTTGTAGGCTAGATAGAATTTGGTGGATACATACCCTATTTTTTGAGATCCAATATATAGAAGGAGAACATGGTCACAACATGATCTTCCACATTCCTACATTACCATAGCTTCTGATCCAAAGTATTTTTGGGAAGCCATAGGGATAGTTGAGTGGGATTTAGTGATGGAAGAATAATATGACTCATTGATTAGGAACAAAACTTGGGATCTTTTTCATCTTTCTAAGGGAAGAAAATTAGTATGATGTAGGTGGATATATCAGACTAAGTTTGTAGTAGATGAAAATATTGATAAGTATAAAGCACACTTAGTGGCTAAAGGTTTTTCCCACTATTGGTGCAGCTCATGGTTGGGTTGTATATTAGATGGATGTGAAGAGCACATTTATTTATGGGAATCTTCATGAGGAGATATATATGAAGCAACCACAGGGGTTTGTTCAAGATTCTTCATTGGTGTGCCACTTGTATAAGTGTCTCTATGGTCTAAAACAAGCCCCCAAGGCTTGTTACTCTAAGATGGACACATTTCTTCTTTTAGTTGGATTCTCAAGATGTCACTTAGATATGAATGTCTACATTCTATGATATAAGGATTCACAATTGTACTTGGTGCTCTATGTTGATGATCCCATTGTTACAGGGATCACAACATCCATCATTAGCAATGTTAAGACAACACTTCATTATAGGTTTTCTATGATAGACATGGGCCTACTACACTATTTTTTCAAGATTTAGGTAACACAATCTTCTTTCAAGATTACACTTTTATATCCCAAGTATGCCATGGACTTGTTAGCACGATTTCACATGGCTGATTGTAGGCCTACATTGACTCCTTTCTTATTTGGAGTTAGACTTGAGGTTCATTGTTCCACTCCCTTGGTTGATGCCACAATATATTGCTAGCTTGTAGGTAGCCTCATCTATCTAATTCATACACAACCTAACATTTCATATGTAGTTAGCATGGTTTCATGATTTATGCAGACACCACATGAGCTTCATTAGAGTGTCACCAAGCACATTTTGATCTATATTCAGGGCACTATTAGATATAGGATTCACTATATAGTAGGTACAAGTTTAGACTTGGTGGGATACATAGATTCTAATTGGGCTGGTGATTATGATGATCATAAGCCCACTTCTAGTTATAGCTTTCACTTTGGATCTAGCCCCATTTATTGCTAGAGTAAGAAGCAACATGTTATTGATCTTTCATCTATAGAGGCTAAGTGTCATGGTATTATTAATACCAATACTACGGTTATTTGTCTTTAGAATATTCTCATTGAGCTTGGTGTCCTATTTCAGAAGTCATCAGTCTTCTACTATGACAACTAAAGCACAATCTAGATCTTGAAGAATCATATTCATCATCAGAGGACCAAACACATAAAGATCCATATGCAATTTATCAAGGAGCTGATTCAGTTCAAGATAATTGATCTTTAATATTATCCTATGGAGGAGTAAATTGTAGATGTTTTCACCAAACATTTCACTAAGAGCAAGTATCTTCACTTGTGATCTCTCTTAGGGGTGCAAGACATCAATTCTTTAGGGGAGATCAATTCTTCAGGGGGGTCTCCTAGACCTTCATTTTGAAGAGTTTTTTTCCTTCGAGTTTTCCCCTTTCCTCATCTATTTGTATAGAGTAGTTAATATGGCTACATATTACTGGGACTCTTATCTGCATAGCCCTACCTAAGCTTCACTTATGGGGGGTGTTGGTGAATTTATTTTCTTTATTGAATTTACTTGTATTTATTATTTAGATTGGTGCACTAATTACTTATTGTAATTAGTTTATTAAGCTGATTAATAATTTTCACCAGATAGGATAAGCTTGCTTAGCTAGTAGTTAATTTGGACACCTATCTTGTTACTATGGAGTTGCACTCTACTATTTAGGGTAAGATAGGATAAGATTGCTTAACTAATAGTCAACTTGTGTTGATCATTTACACAAGTTTGACACCTATCTTGTTATTGTGGAGTTGCACTCCACTATTCTTGTAGTCATATATCAATTGAACTACACGTGTTGTGTGAGTTTCTTGATCTTTATCTTGCACACCTTTCTCTATATAATAAATGGCTATTTGTGTATTCTATATCAAATAAATATTGAATTATCAAAGTAATTCATCATGTTTGAGTTATTTTTTCATTTCAATTATTGTCTTAGATATATAGTTATTGTTTATTACTATTACTATTTTATCTCTTGTTCATGATTTCTATTAGATTTATTAGATCCTGCATGCTAATTGTAACAATTGAAACATTGTTGAAACACACTAAATTTTTCCAAATTCCTCAAATATAATTCATAAGTATGGACTCTAAGGAATAAGATTTATCCTCATCTACTAATCAATAATTTAGAGACATGGCGTTCTTGCCCTATATTATGATTTAAAGAAACTATAATAAGGTTTTATTTGAAGTAGAGAATGACCATATTATTTATGAAGGAATGAGTCCTAACTAGAGGTAAGATGAGTAAAAACCTAACCTATTATCCATACAGATATCAATGCTTCACTATGGGGCTATCAAACCATATATATTTCCATGTAGTGACCTTTTTTATAATTTATTCATTAAGTGTTTAATTAGGCATGATGCAATTCAGTCTCCACAAGGAAATATAGTTGCTTATTATGGTAGAGTGCTATATCAATGTATTTTAAATCTCCTTGATCCAGATAATAACTATGACCATGATATTTGCTATCAATGGATGTGAAAAAATGAGAATTATGATGTTTTGAGAGACTAATTAGAATATTATGTGAGGCTTAAACAAAATGATGACACTGAATCTTACACCATTATAACTTCAAGCCAATGATGAGAATATGGATCTTATTCTTGAACATATTGTATGGCATTACTAGGATAAATCATGTAAACATATTGTGGGTTCCTTTTATTTCCTTTATTTTTTCAACTAATTTCATTCTTTCACTAAGGGAGATTATATCAAATAATTAAGATAAATAGTTTTTAGGTGTTGAACATAGTTATAATTTTTACATGATGTCATACTTAGTTAATTCTTGTTGTGCCTCTATTAATTTTGAACACAAAGTATTTACTGAATGACTACATCATATAAATATTTCCATCCATGTGCTCTATTAGAAGATTTATATATATAGGTACCATGACCACATGACTGGCATAAGCAATGTTTTATGCCCTAAAATTTATAAAACAATCAATGATGAAGATATGCCTTGGTTATTCATGTCAATGAAGGCTATCATTTAATAAATTAGGGCCTATTATAGACACTTAGTTTTGGCTGATTTTGTATTGGGATTTAGTTCAATTTATAGCAAACAACATAATTTAAGCCTAGAAATCACCTAAATTACCCAAATTCATCCACATAAGGGGCTTAATTTCCCATAAACATGATGAGGTTAGCTTATTGGGTGTATTACCCTATATGCACCAAAAACCTAGTTTAATTTAAACCCTAGTCAAATTAAAACCTAACAATTTGACACTTTTAGCCTGTAAAGATATTAATTGAAAACATTTAAAATAATTTCCAAAATCCAAAAGGCTTTAAGCAAGATATATAAAATTGAGGTGTCAATATTTAATGAGTAATTTGACCCAACCTTGGCTTAGACTGACTCAACTTGGGTTAGTTTAGACTCAACCCAAGTTAGAATTTAACCTAACCTCCTTATGGTTAGAGTTAGTTCTTTGATCTATAAATACAAGTGCCCACACCATATGCCAACAAGTTTTTATGTGTAAGGTTATTCTATTGGAATACCTTATTGAAGCCTTTGAGAGTACTGTTATAATGCCTAATTTATGCCAAGCTTCACACCAAGCCACAAATGACTATTAGATAAATGATACCACCATGGAAGAGTATTGATAGAAGACTCAAATAATTATAGGTCGAGTACAAGAATCTTTATGCCATGAAGTAAGCATCAAATTTAACAAATGAGATAAAAAATTTGTACTGTATTCATCTCTATTTTGTGATCTTTCTTATTATGTTATGCTCTCCCTAGTTCTTAGGCAAGAGTGTTTAGTCCTAGTGTATTGTTATGCTTGATTTTTTGTGATTTGGACTAACAAGGGACTGATCTACATTTTTTTTACTCTTAGAACACATAAGGTACGCCTATTAGTATTATTATGATACCACCATCTCAAGAGTTGAGGGAATAATGATAGTTTACAATCAATTACCATATTATGTCATGATAGAATGGTAGATATGGAATTGGATTATTAGTTTGTGAACAATGTTATTAGGTTTTTAAATAATATAAAATTATCTCCCATAACATTGGGATATGCTGTGTAAGTATTAACCTAAGTTAAAAACATTTTCTATTTTTTTTTTAAATTTTAATAAGTTCAAGAAGAGTGTGACCGAAAATTGGGATCCCAAGGGAAGAGTGATCGCATGGATAGATTTATATGCAGGGAAGGTTAAGGTGGAGTATGAACACCTAGTATCTCTAGATGAAAAGTATTATCTTAACCTAGTTAATGATATAAAAGCAATTCATAAGCTCAAAGCATATGTTACCCTTCATCATTAGGGAGTAATATTCAAGAGGAAGGGTTGGTACATGTATATTTATATGAAGAGGAGGAACTTGGGATTGGTCTAAGATTAATGAGGAAGGTAATAAGGGGTTTTATCCCAAATCCATTAACATTTCTATATTTTTAAAAAACACATCTATCCCATTTAATTATATTTTTGTCTACCTCCCTTAATTTGTCACTAGTTTATCTATTGTTATGCATTCCTACTATTAATTATCTAAATTTTTTCATAGATGCCTCGACTACATGGTTTATAGATTACTTATTTGTTTAATGATATTTCCATGGTTTCAAATATTTCACCTTTGCAATTTGTAATTTCATTATATAGTAATTCAAGTGTGGATTTTATTAAATGTGATATTGGTTTGGTCAATAATAGTACTACAATTGAGAATGTTTTAATTGTATCCATGATATCTGATGTTAGTGATTTCCCTATGGTAGTGCCTATTATGAATTTATTTAGTACTTTACATGTTAAAATAAATACCTCCATTATTGATGTTATGCAAAGTTATGTGAGTATTTTAGGTATTTTTAGTATGAAAGGGGGTGTTTCCTAGTGTTTTGAATATCAATAGTGGCTTAAGTGATGTGGATCCATTCACACTATTTATATCACCAGTGGCTTATTTATTACAATTTTATGTTATTTCTAATATTTTAGGTGTATTTTCACTATGCATAGCTATGTTTTACACACCTTCAAGCATCATTTCCATAGTTTAGGATAGATTTCAAATTACACAAGCACCAAGTGTCCAAAGTGTTCCCTCTATCTCTTTGTCAGAAGTTGGAGTAGTCACTCCACTAGTATCTGAATTGTATCCATCAAGAATATAGGTTAGAATTGATTTTGTACCCTTTACTTCCATTGAATCCATTTTTTTGGTAATATCTATATTGGGATTTCATCCATTCTCTCCTTATTATCATATGTACCATCCTTCATTGTCTCTTCATCCCCCACATCTTCTATTCACATCCCCATTTCATTTCCACTCATGACCCAAACATTGGTAAGATAACAAACAATAAATAGTTTGATTCCTAAATAAATTTAGGAGAGTTATAAATTGAGTTGGATAAAAATAATGAAATGGGAAAGGGCTCAATAAGTAGATATGATTGTCTCATATTATCCCGAAGATAAAATGTTTCTTGAAAAAATGAAAAAGAAATTAAAAAGGGTCACCACTATAAGAGTAAAGAAGGATGGATAAATATTAGTTTTGAGGAAATAAGAGGAAATTTTAACTATTATTTGAGATATGAAAAGGGCCATTTCTAACCCTAAAAATGAAGGATAACATTTAGATTAAGAGGATGAAAATTTAGATGATGTGGTGTTAGTGATTAATTTAAATAACAAGTATGAAAGTTACATAGTATATTAAATGGTGTAAAAGGTTTATAAAATAGAAACAAAAGTGAAGACTAGATTGCCCCAAAACATGAAAAAATAGGCAGAGGTCACAATAAAATTATTTTAAGAGTCAGTGGTTCAAATTAGAAAATCCAGAATAAGGAATAATTAAGCAGGAAAAAATGTGTAGGATTATCTTCATGAAGTTTTATAATTGAGAAATAAGTTAGCCATAATTTAACAAGATAAAAAGGATTATTTAATGTTAAGTGTTTCCATAACACACCCCTAGGATGTATATTTTTTTAGGGGATACATGAAGAGATCAAAATTCATATTTGATAAATTATCAAAATATATTTCAGAAGTAGGGATCAAAATTGAGTGTTTTCCTAAGGAAATTATTATCATTGTTCAATAGGGAAGGAATGCCCCCACTTGAGAAAAATGATGTTAGTTTGGTTAATTTAAATGAATTAATTGAATTATTGAAATATTTAACTATTTAGATTAAGGTCAACCCACCTTTGACTAGTGTGGGAACCAACCTGGGACACATCAAGAGGCCCAGGTCTCAAAGGAGATATAACAAGAAAAAATAAAGGGAATTTTAGCCTAGATAAAAATATAACCCAAAAAAATGAGCGAGGAGAACAAAAAAGGAAATAAATAATGAACCAAAATTACGAAACAACACTTTACAAAATTTAGACAAAAAAACCCCCAAGAGCCTAATGTTGACCTTTAGTGGATTTCCCCTGGGTCCTAGACTTGGGTACTTCTTTAGAAATAGATTTTAAACCCTTAGCAATGAAGGGGGAAGAAATGCTTTTAGGGGTCCTAAGGTGAGACACCTAAGTATCCAAACCTCCTCCTGAGGGGACTAAAGCTTGTGGATCAATAGGATCATCCTTATTTCTATAAGTAGGGGTGATTGAGGCATAAATTCAACCCTCCTTGACCCCCACTCTAGATTTAAAAAATAAGACACAATGGATCTCTTTAATTTCCTTTAATATTGTTCTTATCTCCTTGGATTTGCTCCTTATGCTCAATTAAATTAAGCATAATATGGTTTTGGGAAAACTAAATTTAGGATGATCACACTCAATTGGGTTGGGGCCCTCCTGTGAACCCTCCATAGGAATAGAGATAGCTGGGTTGGAGGCCTCAAGGGAACCTAGGTTTGAGAAGATGACAAGGGGATCCTCCTTCTTTTGGGACTCAGTCAAATCCTAATTTAACTCTTCCAAAGCCTCCATTTATAGATTTTTTTTTCTTGGGCTTACCAACTTTGGGATTTTTATCCCCCTCCCCCCCCCCCCCCCCCCCCCCCCCATAATGACATTCACACACACCCCTTTTGTTCTTTTTTTAATTTTTGTCTCCTCCTCTAGTGAAGATAGAGACAACAATCATTATTTATTCCTCTCTAGAGGGGTGAACTTGAACAAAATAAAAATAAAATAATGGTGCATAATAGAAACCTTGTTATTCCCTTTCAAAGCCTTCATATAATCCTCTAGAGAATAAAGTGGATAGGATGGGAGACTGGTCTTGTAAATACCTTTGAAGTGATGGGACCTTGATAGGATAAACATGGAATCTAAGGTAATATACAACATCACCTACCTACAACCTTTAGGCCAAACCTCAGGGAGGTCCATCCTTTTGAAGCTCTTGGTTACTTCTTTTACTTTCTTTGTAGATTTAAATTTTTTTGAAACCCATTCGTCCTTAATTGTCTTATCTTTATAAGACTTTAGGTCCTACATAATCAGGCCAATGGCTTCAAATATGGATTCTTTAGACACCTCAATCTTCATGCCCCTCATAACTATGAGCCTCTTCTTCCAAGACTTCATAAAATCCTTAGCCAAGTTAGAGTCATGGTTGATAATTCTAGAATAAATTGAGTAAGACCTACCTTCTCTAGAATTCTCCAAACTATGGGGTTATTATTCTTAATGGTAGAATAAGATACAGGCTCTACCCTGTCAGTTCCAAATTTGGGCACATCACCCTCAAGGGAATCATGCTTTAAAGCTATCTCCTTTTATTTTTCCATCAGTGATTTCTCCAACAAATCCATAGATTTAAAATAGGCAAGTTTGAGTCTTTTAGCAAGCTTAGTCAAAAAGGGGATTCTTAGTGAAGAAGACTAATGCTAAGTGAAACTCATAAGCTACATAAGAAGTGAAAGTAATAAGTGATTTTAATGAGGATAATGATGACATAACAAGCCTTGGAAATGATGATCTAAAGGTGAAAAAATATAAAGATAAGGGGGATGATGGCATACCTAAAAAGGGAAAGCCTCATCATTAATAGTCATGGGGGAGTGAGGTGGCAAAAATATTTATATGAGGGAAACAAATGATGGTAAGGATAGGAAAATACAAATGAAAAAGAAATCAAATATATAAAACCTACAAATATTATCCATAGTACACCTAACCTAGAGAAAAAAATAAATAAAGAGGTCTAAGAAGAATGGTCAAATTATAAATCCAACTGCTAAAAATTCACAAAAAGAAGAAAAAATGAGGAAAATGAAAGATCCTGATCCATATCAAAAATACCTCCACCCCAAACCCAAGTATATAAAATAAAAAAAAACCAAAATTTCAATCAATAAAGACCCAAATGTCTTAAACCAACATTAAAATCGAGTAACATTTCCCCTCAAAAGGGTGCTTTGTGTACCATTGGGAATTCCGTCTTCAATTTCCACTTCCAATTTTCTATGGGATGATGGTCTTCCCATTTTATTCTTAACATATCCAAAATTAATCTCTCCTTTTATGGGATTTAACTTTATATTATGGAACCAAGAGCCTGAATATTGAGATTAGTGCTCCCATTGATATTTTTGATTAGACCCTATTTGTTTAGGAGTAGAAAAACTCTAAGAGACTTTTTGGTATGCCAATTTATCCTCAATTAAATCTTTAAGAAGGATGAATGGTTTCATGTTATCCTTAGGAGAAGAGTTAGAACATAGAATAGTTTGTCTTCCAAAGCTATAAGTCTCTCCCACCAATGAGGGTTGAGTTGAGTTATTATTCACAACATTGTGACTTGAAGGAGCCAGATAGGTATACATGATCTTAGACACTGTATTTATATTAGAATTAGTATGAATATTAGGGATCTTAGCTAAAGGAAAATCTAAAACTATCCTTATTGGGTCACTAAATATATCCTTAGAGGGTTTCATATCAATATTATTCAATGGGTTTGAAAGAGGGTTTGAATCCATTTGGAGCTTGAGGCCTTACAGTCATTACTTCCCTTAACACAATATAGCTCCCTTAGAAGCATAGGGTCCCTCTTATCATTAATATAAGCCATAGAAATAGGGTAGGGAATTATAAGGATATGAAGACAAGAAAATAAATTATAAAGACCCAAGAAACCCTCAATTTTGAAGCTTTGTCTCTACACACTGCACTTATTTCTAAGTAGGATGGAATTTGAAAGAGGTTTAGGAGGAGAAATCAAAACCTTCACCCTGGCCTCTAAAAATATTCTCCTACCATGAGTGGTCAGGTCAATCAGTAAACAAACCTTGAAAGTCCTAACAATGCTAAGGATAACATCTTCATGCCAATAATCTAGCAAGAGTTCCAGAAGGGAAATCCATGCCAAAAAGTCTTGGTAGCATCCTAAATTATGGGAAAGCCCTGGCTTACATTTTTAAAATGAGACAATTGTTTTCCCATAAGTCTTAAACCATCCCTAATTATTTTACATAAATATTCACTGTAGGAAAATGAGATGAGAAAGCAATCCTTGGCCAAAAGAACAATATCCATAGGCTGCCTAGGCCTCCAGTTCCTATTGGCCTAAATCCTAAATCAATTCCTACCTAGGTGAAACCCATGAATTTTGGCCAAAATAGATAAGTCCCATTGTTCCTATCCATTTGCCACCATAGAATCTAAAATTTATAAGTAGATGGCATCATCTGAAACTAAAGGCAACAACATTTTCCTCTGCCTGTCCTCATGGTAGTTCCAGTGAGGAAGGAGGTTGATATGTAAAATATTGAAATGTTTAATTGTTAACTTTAAGAAAAAATTGGTCTCTGCAAATAGGAAGGAAAATTAAAATATCTTGGATTTTATGATGAATACCATATAATAATTTAAGAAGTCTAATGCACTAGATGAGTACATGAGTGATACTATACATAATAGTATGAAACTGGTAAATAAAGTAGAGATCTAGTTTAAGATGAAGTCAATTATGGATGTATAAAAAATATATTAAGACTTCACATTATGTGTAGTGTCACTTAAATGGAAGCAAACCATGCAGCTCATGTGACTGTGATCATCCTTCATGCAAGGGATCTTGAGGTCACCTCACATTATGGGCTATTCTAAGTTTACAAAGTCTGAAACAAGTGATAAGTTTGGGGAACTCGATAGTAAAGTGAATTATTTATCTTATAGTAGTGATTAGTTATTTGGAGCACATTGTTAGTGTTTAGAGTTTATTTCCTAAGTTTAATTATACTAGTAATTAGAGTTATATTTATAACTATTGCTCATTTTCACATGCAAACTGTGTTGGTGTGCCTGTATCCCACCAAGTTTTATTACAATTAATTTATAATGACATTATTTTTAATTACAAAATAAGGAGACTTGAAAAAAGGATTAATTATGTTAATGGGTTTTGAGCAAATTATAGAGATCATTTTGAGTGATATCTTTTAATTTGTGTATTTTCTCAAAATTGCTTATGCATTTGAATTATTATTAATTAAAAATCACTGAACATGGTTTATATGTTCTATATATGAGTAGGTTAGGTTGGACTTAAGTTATTCTAATTATTCTTTTCACAAATTTTGCCTATTATTAAAGTATACATGGTTGAATGAGCTTTGTTATTTTATGCAAGTAGGTTAACTTGTCAAAATTGAATGTGTAGAATTGAATCATAGATACTATGTTATCCTTTTAATTTAATATTGTGTTGATTGAATTTAAGTGTTACTGAATCCAATAAAAATTAGTTTTTTTATATTAAACTTGGTCTTGTGATATTTTAGGGAAGGTAATTAGAAATCTCATATAACTCTCTGTTTTACCCTATCCTTTCCTTTCATTTTTATTTTATTTATGAGATCCAATCATATTTTCAATATAATAGGCTAGGTCTAGTGTTAAATAGAAATTTTATTATTTTGATTTAGTTTTGGTTGTATTGAATTAAATCAAGTGTGAACTCTTACACAGGTGAATTTTGTTCAAGAACAACATTTGAAAGGTTTTAAGGCCACATGCTACCAATATATTCCACTAGTGAAAATATTTTGAGAACCGCAACCTAAAACTCATGTTTTGAAATAAATCACTAGCAATCTAAAAATGAAATGGTCTAATAGTCATAATTTATTATATTTCATGTCAAAATTTAAATCAACACTAATTATTCATGTGTCAGTTTTGTAGGATTAATATTTTGTGGAACATACTAAGAGTAATATAAAAGGGAAATAATGATGATGAAATATTTATAAATCTATTCAAGAAATTGATCAAACAAGAATCATGTGTTTATCACATTTACCTTACTAACATCTCATATGCATGTGATTTTAATGCATTAAGTGTTTTAATCAATGTAATTTCAATTAATTTTTATTGTACTATTTTCATTTTGTTAGTTGAAGTAATTAAATGAATATGCAGATTAGGAGCCAATGAATTTTAGGAAAACAACCATTCTTGGTTAAGTAAATTTAAATATAAAAGATACAAGGCATTTTGGACCTTAGAAATATTTTTATGAAGTGAAAAATGATGGTTTAAGAGATTAAGGAGTAACTCAATATATGGTATATGTTTGTAAATGTAAATATAAATTTAATTTTAGTTTAGATATATTAAATAAATATATCTAATCATTCTAATGGATGTTGAGATTGTCTCAAATTACACAAACACTAAAAAATGGCCTCAATTTTGATGGACCATTGAGCCGGGCCTAGAAAAATTATTTTAGTAAAAAAGGATCCAACTTGTATAGTATGCCTATGATATCATGATGTTTTAATTGAATTATCTAAAAAAGAAAAAAAAATATATTCAAAATCAAATGGAAATAAATTTTAAGGCTAACCATTTTTATTGACATCTCAAGTATACTTGTTCTTCCCACCCCTTATCTATAAATATAGTTAGGCCTCTAGATGTAATGATAATGATACCTTTTTGTACCTACAAAAATAAGAACCATAGGAATCACCATGCTTAAATATTTTTCCATCTTTAGCTAATCACATGCTTGGATAATATATTTTACTTTAATATTTCTAAAGTTTAACACCTATAATTTTTAAAATGTTCTTCAATAAATTATTAATTAATATTCCATTTATTAAATTTTTATTATTAAAATCATTAAAAAACTATTTTAAAATTTTATAATCCTTAATCCACCATTCCATGTCTACACTCCTTCCAAGATTTATGTTTTCAAAATGTTTTTTGTATACAAGGCATCTAGAAAACTAAATTATTTTTGTTTTGAGAAAACAAAAATATAAACATCTATCATTTTTTGTTGATCATCTGCTACACATGAGATAAAATGATAAGTATTTATTTTGTCTTAGCATAGTGACATAATAAATTTCAATCCCTCACCTCCACCATGTCCCCTTGCTCTACCACTGTAGTCACCACAAAAATGGCGGCACCAAATTTGTCTAAATGTAATTTGGTTTTCACTTAGCCTTTTCCTTATCTTGCTAATAAAACCTAAACTAGATGCTACTCTCAAAAACTAGGACGGTGCTCTTAATATTTATCCAAAATAGTGAGTAATGCTCTAGCCATTATCAAGATATGTTATCATGAAAAGAAACCTTGAAGTAAAAAGATAAAAACTCAAAATTCCAGTTCATAGAAGAGATATAGATTGAGTTGGTCATCAATATCACATTTTAGGTTTTCACATTTATAAGTAGATTAATAAAACTACTGCTTTAGAATGTAGTGCAACACAATAGAAAGTTGCAGAAGGGTTTTCATTTTCATCTCCCTTTATGCACTATGCGATGTCCTATATTTGGTGAGACCTCTATTATGTAAATAATGGTCATTATTATTTCAGATATGGAGAGTTGTTCAAGTCACGCTTTCTAGGATGTCTCACTATGATATCAATTGATCTAAAGCTAAATAGGTAAACATTATTGAATGAAGGGTGACGACAAGTTATTGGATATCTTTAACCCATGATGATTGACATATTAGGCAAGTGAAACATTGCAGATTGACATGACATTACTAAAGTCTAAATCTAAAACTTGGGGTATATTGTAAGTATGATTATTTTAGCTTAGGTCTAAATCCAAAGCTTTTGGCATATCTTTTTAGGGTTCAATAAAACAAATCTTTTCCTTTTCTACTCTTGGATATGACTTCATAAAAATTATTTATGACTTTACTCAAATTTTTAAATAAGGATTGATAGATTTATGGAAAATATTAAGGCTTGTTTAACTGACATGTTAGTAATAAATCATAAATTAATGCGAAACAGTTTCACAAAATCATAATAACAAGAGATATAAATAGATATACATAAAAAACAAAATTAAAATGCACAAAAAGAAGATAGGATTTAACATGGTTCACCTAATGTGGGCTACATCCACCAAGAAACACTTGATCAGATCTTATTACAAGCCAACAAGAGTACAATCCACTCTCATATCATTCTTCTCATAATTACAATGCATTTATATTTTTTGGAGTTGTGCTCAACAAACTGTCCAAAATTCACACTTGAATTCACATATTCTCTTCACCTTCTCAAACTTAGTTCTTCCATTGTATTAGCTCTTGTATGTCCATGTATATATAATTACATCAATAGGTAACTGACATAGTGGTTTTAAAAAATAATGGGTACCAAAACCATGGGCCAAGTCAACCCATAACAGTTCCCTATTAATCATGGGTGATGACACCACACATATACAAGTATAGAAAAACCATGTATCTATACTCTTGAAAAAAAGGGGTCCAAAATTTTTTACCATCTGCAATGTCCTCCAACATTGTGTATTACTTTATGAAATCCTCTTTTTGATCTTGTAATTTCTATTTATACATGAATTTTTCATTAAAGACCACATCCCTAGACTAAAAGATTTTCTTGTCCTTAAGACTTCAAATCTGGAAACCAAAGTCATCCTCACTATAACCAATAAAGGTTCATTTTTTAGACTTAGCCTCTAACTTGGTCCTATCATCTTTATCAATATGAAAAAAATATTCACAACTAAATACTCTAAGAAAGGAATAATAAAACTTCTTACCATACCAAGCTTCCTCAAGTATGCCTCCATCCAAGAAAGATGAAGGTCCTCTATTGATTAGATATAAAATCATATTTATTGCTTTCACCTAAAACTTAAGGGACAATCCTGCATGCAACCTCATGCTCCTAACATGCTCCATGATAGTCTTGTTTATTCTTTCTAACACTCCATTCTGTTGTAGAGTTCTTTTAACTATCCTCTATCTATAAACTACATTCCTAGAATAGTAATCAAAAAATTCTTTGCTACAATATTCCCCACCATTATTTGACTTGATATATTTTAACTTGAGACCTATTTCATTCTCAACCAAGGATTTCCATATTTTAAATGTAACAAATACATCAGATTTTCTTCTAATACCATATATACAAATTTTCTTAGTTGTATCATCAATAAAAGTGACATAATAAGATGAGCCACCTATTGAAGATACTCCCCATACATTTGAATGAACCAGATCCAACTTATTCTCCTTCCTTGTACGTCCAACCTTGAGAAACTTTACCCTTTTATTTTTTTGTACTCAAAATATTCATGGAAATATAAATCAAACGCTTTCAATTTGGGCAACCTATCATTAAAAATTTGCATGCCCTTTTAGATCATGTGATCGAGCCTATAGTACCACAAAGTTACATCTGTATCTATAAAAACCAAATCACAATAGTTATCACTACTTGATAAATACAAGGTACCAAACTCATGCTCCTAACACACTCTATGATAGTCTTATTCATCATTTCTGACACTCCATTTTACTTTGGAGTTTTTGAAACTATCCTTTGTCTATGAATTCCATTCCTAGAATAATAATCAAAAAATTAATTGCTGTAATATTCCCCACCATTATCTGACCTGAAACATTTTAACTTGAGACCTATTTCATTCTCAACCAAGGCTTTCCATCTTTTAAATGTAACAAACACATCATATTTTCTCCATATACCATATACCCACACTTTCTTAGTTGCATCATCAATAAAAGTGACATAATAAGATGAGCCACCTATAGAAGGTACATGAGTCAAACCCCATACATCTGAATGAACTAGCTCTAACTTATTCTCCATTCTTGTAGGTCCAACCTTGAGAAACTTTACCCTTTTTTATTTTCCATACACATAGTCTTCATAGAAATCTAAATCAAACACTTTCAATCTGAGCAACCTATCCTTCAAAATTTGCATGCCTTTTTAGCTCTTGTAATCGAGCCTATAGTGCCACAAATTTGCATCTACATATACAATAACTAAATTAAAATAGTCAACACTACTTGATAAATCAAGGTACCAACCTTCTTACCTCTTTCTACCACAAGAGCACCTTCGATCACCTTCCAAGAATATGCTATAAAAGTCACCATGCAACATTCACTACCTAGTTGCCCCACAAATAGCAAATTCTTTCTCAACTTGGGCACATACCTGACATCCTTCGGTAGCCAAGTGTTCTCATCTAATCTTGAATTGAACACATCCTTTTACTACTATAATACAAGTATCATCATCACCAAGATATACATGTCCAAAATCCCCTTGAACATAATTAATAAAATAATACCTATGTGGTGTAGCATGAAAATAAGCCCTTGAATCTAAAATCCAAGACTCATCAATATTATCTATGGAGAGAATTAATGAATTCTGACAAACATTACCTACTACCACATTCACCTCCTTGGTGTCATCTAGATTTTTATTCTTGTTCTAAAGAGCCCAATAATCCTTCTTCACATGTTTAATCTTTCCATAGTGATAACATGCCATCCTACTCTTTGATTTTGACCTTCCTTGACCATTTACCTTTCCATGCTTTCCTTTTAATTTATACTTTTGTCTCCCTTTACTCTCCACCACAAATCATCACCTAAAGTAGAAGTTTTCTCAAAGATTTTTCATCACATTTCCTCTCTAAGAATTACTCCTATGATATCCTCAAACTTTAACTTGGCATTGTTAGAGGCTGAGTTACTCATAGCAATTACCAGGCTATTCCAACTCTTTGGTAAGGAACACAAAATAAGTAGATCCCTAACTTCATCATCAAATTCAATTTTTATAGAGTTCAACATACTCACAACCATATTAAATTCATTTAAATGATCAACAACTGAAACATTTTGAGATATCTTCACATTAAACTTTTGCCCAAATGACCAAAGTTATGCCCATTGAAATTTTCAACCTCTTATCTACTATCATCAACCATAGCTCCCACTTAAACTAATAACTCTTTATGCAATTCAACACTTCAACAAATACAACCTGAAGCTATGATACTAGTTGTTAGTAATAAATCATAAATTAATACAAAATAATTTCATAAAATCATAATAACAAGAGCTATGAATAAAGATACACAAAATTTTAAATGCATAACAAGAAGACAATATTTAATGTGGTTCACCTAATGTGGGCTACATCCACCAAAAAAACACTTGCTCATATCTTATTACAAGCCAACAAGAGTAAAATCCACTCTCATATCAGTGTTCTCATAATTACATTGCATAAATATTATTTGAAGTTGTGCTCAACAAACTCTCTTGAATTCACACACTTTGTTCATATTTTAGAACTTAGTTCTTCTGATGTATTACCGAATTCATGTCCATTTATATATAATTACATCAATAGGTAACTGACATAGCAATTTTACAAAATAATGGGTACCAAAAGCATGAGTTAAGTCAACCCATAATGGTTCCCCATTAATCATGGGTGATGACACCACACATATACAAGTATATATAAATATGTATCTATACTCCTAAATAAAAAAAGGTCCAAAATATTTTACCATCTGCAATGTCCTACCACTATGTACTCTTTTTTGGAATCATCTTTTTGATCCTGCAACTGCTATCTATATACATAACTTTTTCATTAAAGACCACATCCCTAGACTAAAATATTTTCTTGTCCTTAAGTCTCAAAATATGGAAACCAAAGTCATCCTCATGATAACCAATAAAGGTGTATTTTTTAGACTTAGCCTCTAACTTGGTCCTATCATCTTTATCAATATAAACAAAAGCTTCACAACTAAATACTCTAAGAAATGAATAATCAACCTTCTTACCAGACCAAGCTTCCTCAGGTATGCCTCCTTCCAAGGAAGATGAAGGTCATTTATTGATTAGATATATAGTCATGTTTACTGATTTTGCCTAAAACTTAAAGGGTAGTCTTGCATGCAACTTCATACTCCAAGCACGCTCCATGATAGTCTTGTTCATTCTTTTTGACACTTCATTCTTATGTGGATTTCCCAAAATTGTCCTCTGTCTATGAATTCAATTCATATAAAAATAATAAAAAAATTCATTACTACAATATTCCCCACTATTATCTGACCTAAGACATTTTAACTTGAGACCTGTTTAATTCTCAACCAAGGATTTCCATCTTTTAAATGTAATAAACACATCATATTTTCTCCTAATACCATAAACCAAAAATTGTCTAGTTGCATCATCACTATAAGTGACATAATAAGAAGAGACACTTATAGAAGATACCTAAGCTAGACCCCATACATCTGAATAAACCAACTCTAACTTATTCTCCTTCCTCATAGGTCCAACCTTGAGAAAATTTACCCTTTTCTAATTTTTGTACATATAGTATTCATATAAATTTGAATCAAACCCTTTCAATTTGGGAAACTTATCCTTCAAAATTTTCATGCCCATTTGGCTCATGTGACCATTCCTATAGTGCCACAAAGTTGCACCTGCATCTATAGAAACTAAATTACAATAGTCAACACTAATTGATAAATACAAGGTACCAACATTCTTACCTCTTGCTACCATAACAACACCCTTGGTCACCTTCTAATAATCTCTTGTAAAAGTCACCATACAACCTTTAGTGCCTAACTACCATATAGATACCAAATTACATCTCAAATTGGGCACATGCCTAACATCCTTTAGTATCCAAGTGTTTCCATTCTACATCTTGACCCAAACACATCCTTTTACTACTATAATTCAAGGATCATCATCACCAAGATATACATGTCTAAAATCCCCTTGAACATAATCAATAAAATAATGCCTATGTGGTGTAGCATGAAAAGAAGCCCATGAATCTAAAACCCAAGACTCAAAAATATTATCTATGGAGAGAATTAATGCATCCTAAAAAATGTTACATGTTGCCTTATTCACCTCCTTGGTGTCTTCCTAATTTTTATTCTTATTATAAAGAGCCCAATAATCCTTCTTCACATGCCCAATGTTTTATAGTGCCAACATGCCATCTTGCTCTTTGATTTTGACCTTCCTTGACCATTTAACTTTCCACACTTTCCTTTTCCTCTATAATTTTGTCTCCCTCTACTCTCCACTACGAAAGCATCACCTAAAGTAGAAGTTTTTCGAGATCTTTTCCATCACATTCCTCACTAAGGATTACTTTTATGACATCCTCAAGCTTACACTTGAAATTGTTAGAGACCGAGTTGCTCACAACCAT
Organism: Torreya grandis; assembly: GCA_037957365.1. NCBI lineage: Eukaryota > Viridiplantae > Streptophyta > Pinopsida > Cupressales > Taxaceae > Torreya > Torreya grandis. Next base: position 3,177,304 of record JARHVA010000534.1, on the reverse strand, counting down.
TACTAGGCTATTCCAACTCTCTAGTAAGGAACACAAAATAATTAGAGCCTTGAATTCATCATCAAATTCAATTTTTATAGAGTTTAACATACTCACAACCATATTAAATTCATTCAAATGATCAACAACTAAACTTTTTCAGACATCTTCATATTACATAACTTTTTCATTAAAAATATTTTATTAAAGATAGAGGTTTCTCATATAACTTCCCTAATGCATTAATGAGACCTTCCATTGTCTTCTCCTATGATATATTAAATGTGACTGAAGATGCAAGGCATCTAGATGGCCCCAAGTGATTTCTTATTAAGTAACTTCTAAGCCTCATCTAATGTTCCCATTAGTTATTTTACTTTTCCTCCTAGTAGAGCATGGATGTCCTTGTGATATAGATAATCCTCCATCTACATATTCCATAGACCAAAGTTATGCTTGTTGCACTTTTCAACCTTTGATCTACTATCATCTGCCATAGCTTCCACTTAAACTAGTAGCCCTTCCTGCAATTTAACACTTTAAAAAATACAACCTGAATCTTTGATACCATTTTTTAGGAATAAATCAATAATTAATGTAGAACAATTTCACAAAATCATAATAAGAACTATGCATAGAGATACATAAAAAATAAAAATTAAAATGCATAACAAGAAGATAGGATTTAATGTGGTTCACCCAATATGGTCCACATCCACCAAGAAACACTTGCTTAGATATTATTACAAGCTAACAAGAGTATAATCCACTCTCAAATCAATCTTCTCACAATTATAATGCACAAATATTTTTTGGACTTGTGCTCAATAAACTTTCTTAAATTCACACTTGAATTCACACACTCTGTTCACCTTCTCAAACTTACTTCTTCTGATGTATTACCTACTGTATGTCCATCTATATATAATTACATCAATAGGTAACCAAAATAGAGGTTTAAAAAATAATGGGTACCAAAACCATGGGTTAAGTCAACCCATAATGGTTCCCCATTAATCATGGGTGATGACACCACACATATACAAGTATAGATAAATCATGTATTTATACCCTTAGAGAAAAAGGGGTCTAATTTTTTTTTGGGGGGTTACCACCCCTAAACCCCCATTTTTGGGGGTTTACACACACGAACCCATATTCAAGGCCCAGCTTGGCCCCAAACTGCAATGAGAATACATTAAGAGTGTACAATACATTTTAATGTACAATATTTGAAATACATTGTAATGTGGAAATAGGCTCTACAACTTAATAATCTCCCACTTAGAGACTAATTTCCTCTGATTAGGCTTCTCAACCCTTCACTATCATCTATGAAGGCCAACTAAAGCTTAACATAGATTATGTTATCCATTGTGACCACCTTAGTCATCATGTTTGTAAGATTCTTACTAGTATAAATATTCTCCAACTTCAACTTCTCTTCCTCTAAAGCTGTCCTGATGAAATGGTACCTCAATTATATATGTTTCATCCTAGAGTGGAAGGTGGAATTATTTTCTAGGTGTATATCACTCTAAATATCATTATAAAACTTCCCTTCTTCCTACTTATTCTCTAACTCTTCAAGCAACTATTGTAACCAAATAATCTCTTTGCTTACCTCTGTGGCAACAACATACTCAGACTTTATGGTTGACAAAGCCATAAGTTTCTATAGTCATGAAATAGTGTGCACTGATATGTCACCTACAATAAATACATATCCTATCATGATCCTCCTCCTGTCTAAATCTACAGCCACATTAAAATCTACATAACGATGGAAAGTGGTTTTCAATCCACCATAAATTAAAACTATCCCATGGTCCCTCTCAAGTACTGAAGGATTCACTTCAATGCCTTCTAATGCTCTCTACTTGGATCACTCAAGTACCTACTTACTACTCCCACTACATGCTCAATATTTAGCCTAGTGCACACCATGACATACATCAAGCGGCCAACTACTAATGAGTAAGGTACACATGAAATATGGATTCTCTCCTCGCTCTTGGGATATTTATCCTTTGATAACTTGAAATGGCTTGCTAAAGGAGTCCCAAATGGTTTATAATCCTATAGTGTATAATACATTTTTAATGTACAATATTTAAAATACATTGTAATGTGTAAATAGGATCCATAACATAAAATCACATTTAGCACTATTGAGTATATTTTCATGGTGGGGGCTTATAACAAATGTATATTATTTGAGATAAAATAGTAATTTAAACCTCTCACTTTATAATTATTTTATGTTTATATCATGTAATTGACATTTTTTTTTAATGTACATTTCTATTTGAAAGTTAGCTTTGTGCCCTTTAGAAGTATTTAGAAAAATTGAATAGTAACATAAAAGCAAAAGATAGAAAAGTCTTAGAATTATTGGGGGAAAAGGTGTAAAAATTAAAGTAATAAAGTCGATAATACTAGATTGATGATATATAACACAAATTTAGATAAAAAATGTGAAAAAAAGGGAAAAAAATTAATACGATTTTGGAAAAAAAAAGAAAAAATTAATAAATTTTTTTTAATAGAAAAATACAAAAAAAATTTGAAAAAAAAGAAGAAAACAATGAAATGAAAAAAAGAGAAAAAATAAAAATAAAAACATATGGATTGACCACCAAGCTAAAAAATAGTAATTGAAATTTGATGTAGTAAAATAAAATGTTTCAAAATGGGTTAAATTGTGGTTGGAATATTTTGTGTATACCACAAAATCCTTATACATGCTGCATGGATCATAAAGTTATATCATAGTAATAACCATGTGTAAAGATCTTTAATTAATTATAAAATTTTATGGTATATTATAGGGCATCAAAGCATTTAATTATGTCACCACATTGTAGTATTATTTTCTACACAAGCAGAAGAGTCAGAGTGTTACTAAAAGGTGTTTGAAGAGCTATATTTTCATCGTACAAGTACTGTAGTAACTTGAGATAATATCAAAGCAAAAAATTGACATCAAGAGCATGTATATCATTGATACACTTAATTCAAAATCTTTTATAATAATCAAATATGAAGAAGGTTTGTTTTTGATAAGGAACAACATTATCCTATAAATCTAGTTAGGTGAGTCAAGCAAGGATACTATGGTATCTTATATCAGACATCTAAGTATGTGGTTGTTGATTGTCTTACCCTTCTATAGTAAATGTTTTAGTATCAATTTTTTCATAGGATTATGAGGTAGATGTGTTTTTTAGGATTTGATGATATTATGAATACTCAGAGTTTTCTTAAGGATGTGATAAAATTATAAAGGCTAGGTAAATGTTGGCATGATTATTTGATGAAATTATAATAACATAAATAAACACTGCAGGGACTAAAATAATTCTTCATATTATCTCATTTTCTTTAATCACATTTTAGATTAATTAAAATCATATCGCATATTAGTAGAGAGGCTTTAATCCCACTAAAATTAACATGCAATATCATATGAAACCTCAAGTCATGTTCTGGACATTTTTGATGAAGAATATATAATAGTTTACATAAGGAAAATGCATATATACCATGGTATGTATGTAAATATTATTTAATTTATAGTTAAGAAAGTATATAAGTTTAAACCAATGGTTACCAAAAGTAATGATGAGTGAAGAGATGTAACATTTAGATTTTAAAATGTATATAATTATGTAAATGATGTGGGAGAAAACACAATGAGAAACATTCAAGAAAGAGAAGAATTATATATATATATATATATATATATATATATATATATATATATATATATATATATATATATATATATATATATATATATATAGAGAGAGAGAGAGAGAGAGAGAGAGAGAGAGAGAGAGAGAGAGAGAGAGAGAGATATTATATTTGTGTATTATGTATTTGAATTAATGAATAAAGAATAAAATGAAAATGAGAATTCAAAATACACATTTTTTAGACCCTAACTAAAAAGATACCACATATGCATATGAATCCCCTGGACCAATCATAATCACTCATGCCACTAGGAAGAACAAATCCAAAGAGAGTGCAAAAGTGTGTAATAATTATGTAAATTATAATGAGAAAATAAGTAAGGAGAGAAAATATATAATAATGGGACAAAACAATATAAAAATACCATTATTTAGGAAAGATATAAAAAATGTGAAGGAACACTTGTTACTATTGGATTGTTACTAGAGGAGTCATGAGATTAATGATCCTTAGATAAAATTATTTTATTTCATGCATAAATTAATGGATGAAACATTGAAATATTATATGAAGATAAGACCAAAACATAATATGACATGAGATGAAGTAAAAATTAAATTTCACTATTCTAATTTACAAACATAGAGTGTTACTAAGCTGAGACACCTTATATAGAAAGAAAATGAGATAGTAAAGGATTATGAATAGTGGTTTAAATAAGTTGTGCAAAATTTGGAAGAAATATTGAATTAAAAATAAAGGATATAATGGTTTATCTTGGGGTTGGTTCCATACATATGAGATTCCATGGATGGGATAAAGTTTAAAACAATTACAAATATATTATAAATGGCTGCAAGATTAGATGCATAATCATGGAGAATAATTCTATGGTGAAAATGGAATTAAAAAACCTGAAACAAGAGTTGAAGCTTTTAGGTTTGAATCAATAAATTTTGATGAAAAGAGAAGTAGACATTCTACCTCATATCAAATTTCTAAAATTCTAAAAAAATAGTGTGTAGTATGTGGCAATGAAGAACACATGGAGATAAAGTGCCCATATGATGAGATACCAAGAAGAGTAATGACATTGTGAAAACAAAAACCATATAAAGAAAGGATATGGTTTGAGATATGTAAAATTTGGGACCAACATGATTAGATGATGTGCCTATTTGTAGATTAAATTGCATGCTCTAATTGCTATAAGGAGAGGAACACTCTAGATGAATAGAATAAGTATAGAAAAGTAGAAGTAATTGATCAAGACATACCACACATGGCTTATAGTTATATCAAAAACCAATAGTACATGGTATCAAAAAAAATAAAAATTATTAGATATCATATCCACCAAAACTAAATGTGGGACCCAATGCCCACAATATCAATATTACAATGGGTATCAGAGAGGAAACCAATTAGGATACTTTGGAGGATATCTAGGAGATAATTGAATTGAATATATATGAGGATACCAATGATGAAGGAGATATAAAATAGATATGGAAATTATCACTTGATTTAAATGTGATAAGAAATAACACATTGAAATTAATTATATATAGGGAAATTATAAACATTATGGATTTTTTTAGGAAATGGGTACACATGATTCATCCACTTGCCCCATAGTTGAGAAATATTACAAAAATGAGGGTATGAACATATAAGATATTTTATAAATGATACCTTACAAAGGTAAAAATAATATATAAGGATTAACATAGTATCAAGAAATGATGCAGAGTTGTAGTGCAATACATAGAAGAAACACTACTAATGTTAAGGATGAAAGTGCAAAATAAGTAAGGCCAAAAATAGAAATAATGGAAAATTAGAGACTACAAAACCATAAAGAATTGGTTTAAGATTTGGAAGAGTTACCACATAGTGAAATACTTGGAAATTTATTTGAGGATTCAGATGTGAAATTAGAAAAAGAAAAAGGGACGAGGATAAAATAGATAAATAAAGATTCAAACCTAAAAATGAAAGATGTTTTCAAAACAACCCACATATGGAAGAAGAAAAAGATTTTGTTGGATTTGAAAGTAAATGGGCATGACTTTTAGAATGGATTGTAAAATATATTAATGTCATAGAGTACTTGGAAAATTTTAGGAAATCCACCATTACATGCTATAACATATGACATCTCTCTAGTACATGGAATCATGAGATTTCTCATTGATATACTCATAGGCATGCAAGTGGATTTCATTGGGATTAAGAAAAAGGTTTATTTTGTAGTCATGGAAACATATGAAAGTGAAGAATCATATAAAATTTTACTAAATTTTGAATGTTTTGTAGATTGTAATGGGATATTGGAATCAAACAATGAATAAATAAGAATATACGGAAATGGAGTAATCATCCACTTACCATTATAAATAGATATGTATTTTGCAGGATAATAAAAGAATGGGATGAAGAGGATGGAAGTGATCCAAAATTAAACAAATAATGTGAAATACATAAGGATGACCAAATTAGTGTAGAGAGTGAGAAGGTAGATATTGCATCATGGAGAGATAAAGAACATAATAAAAGAGTTAAAAAGTTATTCCACATAAAGAGGAAGGTTCTCATATCAACCAAAGGTACCATAATCAAGGGGAGATACCACAAACCATAAATAAGTGGGTATTATGTATTATAATAATTTTTTTATGTGTGAATATTATGAAACACAATGTTATGGGATACATAGAGGATTTTTCATCAATAATGAATATGGTAATCCTAAATAATGGTGCAAACATGGAAGAGTTTAGAAAGATACCACAATATTATAATATAAATAAGGAAGTAAATCAGTCTAAAGAAATATATGATGTAAGATGTATTAACATAAATGGATAATAAGGTGAGAAGAAGTTACTAGGACCATGGAGAGATAAAAATGATTATGTTTGCCAACTTCTAGAAGTCAACGAAGAAAAAAATTCTTTAATGAGAAAAGCTAAAGATGGAAAAATCATGAAATTATTGGGAACAATATGCACAAAGGAAAGTAATAGAGTTATTAGTATTATATTAATAGTATATAACACACTTTAGAGGAAAAATGTGGAAAATATTGGAAAAAATGAAAAAATTTGAAATATTTTTGAAAAAAAAAGAAAAAGTAAAAACAAACTTGAGAAAATATTAGAAAAATACAAAACAATTTGGAAAAAAAAGAAAACAATGAAAGGAAAAAATGTAAAAAAATACATAATAATTAAAAAAAATAAAAAAATAAAAAAAATACATGGATTGACCACCAAGTTGAAAACTGGTAATTGACAATTGGTGTGATAAGTCTTGAGGGTAAGACAATGTTTCAAAATGGGGGTAAATGATGGTTGGAATATTTTGTGTATACCCCAAAATTATTAAGTCTCATATATAGTAAAGTTATATCAAACAAATAATCATGTGTAGAGATATTTAAGTCTCTATAAAAGTATATGGTACATTCTAGAACATCCACTCATTCAATTATATCACTGCATAGTAGAATTATTTTCTACAGAATTAGAAGAGTTAGAGTGTTTCTAAAAGGTCTTTGAGGAGCTATATTTTCATTGTGCAAGTATTGTGGTAACTTGAGATAATTTTTAAGCACAAAATTGACATCAGGAGCATGTAATAACACTAATACACTTAATTTAGAGATTCTATATTAATCAGAGCTGAAGAAGGTTTCTTTTTGATAAGGGATGACACTGTCCTTTAAATCTAGCCAATCGAGTCAAGCAAGGATACAATAATATCTTATGCTAGACATCTAAGTTTTTTGTTTTTGATCATGTTACCCTTTTATAGTAAATGTTTTTATCAAATTTTTCATAGTGGTATGAGCTAGATGTTTTGTTTGGGATTTTTAGATATCATGAATATTCAAAGTTATCTCGAGGATGAGATAAAGTTACAAAGGCTAAGTAAATATTGGTGTGATTATTCAATATAATTATAAGATTATAAATAAATAATACAAAGGCTAAAATCATACTGCGTATTACTGTAGATGATTTAATCACATCACATATGAAATAAAATCATACCACATAGGAAATAAAATCATACCATATATTACCACATAGGCTTTAATCACATTGTAATTAACATGTGGTATCATACAAAACTTCAAGACATGTTTAAGACACTTTTGATGAAGAATATAGAATGGTTTATATAAGAAAAATTAATAAATACCATAGTATATATGTCAATATCCTTTAATTGGTAATTATGAAAGTAAATATGTGCAAACAAATGGCTACCCAAATTAATGATGAGGAAAGAGATGTAACCTTTAGCTTTTAAAAGTTATATAATGACGTAAATAGTGTGGGAGAAAACAAAAAGAATGAATAACAAGAGGAATATAAGAAGAGTTGAATTATATATATATATATATATATATATATATATATATATATATATATATATATATATATATATATATATATATATATATATATATATATATATATAAAGAGTACGTAGGTATAAATTAATGATATATGTGGAATGTAATTGATGTTTTATAATTATATATATAAATAAAGAGAGTTAAATTATGAAATATTTGTGCATTTGTGTATTATGTATGTGAATGAATGGATAATGAATGAATATAATAGTTAAGGGTTAAACCCCAATTATTAACCTCTATGTAACATTATCTCTAGCCAAAGTAAACTTGAACCTTATAAATATCTACAACCAAGTAGTAGATTTTATGTCAACAAAATAGATAATAACTTGTATTATTCATAAGATTCATTTGTATGACTATTTACTTGAAGAATTGGTAGGATCATGTTCGAGTATCAAAAATTTGATGGTATTTTTTTTAGACTTGAGATTTCGAACATTAACTTCCACAATCTTACTTTTATAATGATTGAATTTTTAGATTTGACATCTTGATCTATCACAATGAAGTGTTTATAATCTATGCGTATCAACATCCAAAGTTGTGTTATTATCTAATTTAATATGCTTGAACAAATTACCAGAAGAAAAAAATACCTTGTTAGTAGTTGACATAGGGATGCCCTTTTGTGCACTTGATTTTCTTAGAAAATTCTTAACATTGAAGATCTATACATTGACCTTAAGTTTTTGAACATAGGTTATAATATTCATCTTAAGTAAAATTTCTCTATTAGTTTTCCAAATAGTGTAACTGTTTTTCCATATTTGTTGTATTAATTTGTAATGGTTTGCTTTAACTTGTATTCCAATAGTATATTGGATTTATATATGGATATTTACGAGTTACATTTGCATATCTAGATGTGATCAAAAAAATTGTCATAGTTGAAAGTTCCACCGACACAACTAAAAAATATTCATGTCAATATTTTATATTTGAATGAAAATGAAATGCCTTTGCTTAGTTATATTCTTAGAGATTATAAAGTGTTGAGTATAATGTCACTTCTATCTGATTGATTTTTTAAACCTAATTTTAAGGTGCAGTTTATAAACAAACTCGTGTGTTTACAAAGATATTTTGTGGAGGCAAGAATTTAGTTTCAAGAGTAATATCCTTTCTTATCTTATATCTACGCACCTTGTTAAAAGATATTGATGTAATAAATCCAACAAAAATTGAGTTTCCTCTGGTTCTAACTTTAGTCAACAATATTACAATTAATGGATCCGTCCCATTTCCTCCTTTATAAAAACTATTTAAGTGTAAAATGTTATGTTATAGTATTTTTTATGGTTTCTTTCACAATGTCAATTAATTTTGGTCTTTCTTTCCAGTTTTTCTTTCAATAAAGTAATCTTACTATCTCTTTCGTTTTAAAATTTCCATAAAGGCTATTATATAGAATTGACATATTAGTATTATTTTTTGCTTTTGGTATTTTCATGATGTCAACTTATTTTTTCTTGAGATTTAACTTTTAACATAATATAAATTAATGTTCATGAGGAAAACATGTGTTGAGGATTAGATGTCTAGTTTTGGAATTTCAAAGTTTCACTATAGTGATTAACTCCAATCTAAGGAAGATATTTTATGATTACACAAAATACATGTATTTGAGATTTTAAATGCACCTTAACTCACTTTATAGTACAAAAATTTGAGTTTGGAAATGCATAAGCTTACTCTGTAAATATTGAAATGATTAAGTTTGGTTCTTTGGCTTATGCCTAGGCTTAAATATGTGTTATAAAAAAATTATAAAAGAATGAAATTTGTAATTTTTTAATTGATTTATTTATTTTTGAATTTCATGCATATTATATTTTTCTATTTTTTTTGAAACTCTCTGTAGATTAGTTATTTTTTCAACATTAAAGCTGTTAATTAGGTATTATTTTTTATGGTATTTTTATTCGCATATATTTTTAGTCATTAAAACAATGATCTCCATGAGTAGTTATTAATTAAATGACATTTTTTCTCTTGTATGTTTGGTAATAATCACAAGGTAAGGGAGCCCACTTTAAGACAACCATTTCAAGTATTTGTTAGTATGGGGGAGTAATGATGGATTTTATTCAACTCTTTGGACTTCTCACTCTCTAACTTCTTTTCTTATTACAAATATTTTGGTGAGAGTCGTGCCTAATAAATCACCCTTATCTCATAATTACTACCAATATGAGATTAAACCAATCAAAATACAATCATGTATTTTAACAAATGGAATTTTACCTCATGAAGCTTTCAACTTAACATTAAATCCATTATTGGGTTGTAATTAGGTTAGTTCCACATTGGTAATAATTGTGAGATAAGGGCGATTCATTAAATACTAGACTCACCAAAAGATTTTTGAATGGGGGAAGACGTATAAAGTTATAAATCCAAAGTGGTGAATTAAATTCATCACTCCTCCCCTATTAACAAATGCTTATAGTGATTGTGTGTTAAACTGGATCCTCTTTCCTTTGGTTAGTGACTGAAAACATAGATAAATATAAATCCCACAAAAAATAATATCTAATTAATTTTTTTATAAAAGTTTTCAACTTAACATTAAATTAAAGTTTTTATTTATTCATTACATTGTGTTTTGTTGTAATATTTAAGTATCCAATTTTACCACTTACATTTAAATTCAACTCTTTTGACCTACTATGAATCTCTATTATGAATATCTAATTGTACAAATTTAACACTTAAAAAATAAAAAAAAATACTAAATAAACTTGAACCATTTCATGACTCTTGTTTAATGTGGATGAAATGAAAATTTTGAATTTTTTTTGTTATCTAAATGTGAAATAAAATCACATCCATGTTAATTTTATATGCCTTTAAATAATTAGGCTTCCCAACACTATACAAGGATCTATCCTTGTTTTTAAAGTAGGACCCCAAACGTTTAAGGTACATCACCCAAACAATAATGATTTTCTTAAGATGCCTTAAATTAGTGCACATGGATATATGAGAGTTACTTAGTTTATTTAGATAGAGAGTTTTCTACTAGAATGAAATCCTTAATTTTTGTGGCTTATGCCACTTTCTAAAATTGTAAGGCATCAAAAGATAATCACTACATGAAAATTAAAGTATATAAGTTATAATTGAGAATTTTTTTATGAAAGGATTTCAAAATATTATAAAACAAGGGTCACGTAGTGGCTAGTCCCTGACATAATTATTGAAAATCATTTAGATTTGTTATTACGCAAAAAAACTAGAAGTTGTAGACTATATTCTAACTAATTCATATCTTTGTTTTAAAATTTACATTAATTATATAGTAATAATATTATAATATAATTTAAAAATTAGTTTATTATTAGTGTAATAAGTGTCTTCAAATTATAAATTATATTAAAAATAATTATTTATAAATAAATTAAACTTGTATAGAAATTGTTATTTGTATATATATTTAAATCATTTATTTTATTGTTGTACCATTGTAATTTGACTCTATGAATTTAAAAAATCACTCATAGACCAACTGAGGTCTTAATTAATATAAACATACCCTTTCCAATAAATTAAAAAAAAGGTACTCAAATAAAACTCAAAGCTTGTCATATCAGTATCCAATTAATCAATGCATGAACACGTCATTTTAAAAATTATTATATTGATATAAATTAATCAAATTTTATTAATTATAAATCAATCTTATTTCAAATCCATTAGTGTTGGAAGACTTAAATAATATAATAATGATTGTAATCCTTATATTGATATGAATAGAATATTTGATGAGAACATGTAAGGGAATATTTCCTAATTTTTAGATATAAAACATTGAAATTATTATAGTTATATTTTTTCAAATATTTTCAATGTCTAAACCAAAAAATATATATTTTAATTGAAATCTATAGTACCATGCCTTGACAGGTACTAATGACTACTCAATGTAAAAGAAAGTCTAGAAAATATAATGACTAAACAATTTTGTAACGAATCTCTTTTATATTTATTACCGAGTTGAGGTTTTACTAGTAAAATATTTATTTTATTAGTGGGAAGTTTTTATTTTATTCTTACATATACCCTTTATAATTGATGGCATGGGGAGGAGTTAGGGTACTAGTGGTATAATGTTTGTTTTATTATTATTTTTAATTATTATTATATTATTATAAATAAATTAAATATATTTAATTGGAAAATGATGATGGATTAATTTTTAGGTGTTTATTTTGGATTTGTCATCTAATATATGAATTAATGATTATAATATATTCTTTATATATTTATTAATAATTGGTGACATATGGTCTTAATCTAGCTACACCTTTGTGTTAGGATCAAAAAATATGTTTGAAATAAAAATGGGATATAACCTCTATTGTATATCTATGATATCATTATTTTATAACTGCCTTCTCCAAGTAAGAAGAAAAACTCTCATATGATGATTTAATGAACCTCAAATTTAAAAAAATCTACTTTTATTTACTACTTATAAAGAAGTCTTATAACTTTAAATAATCAATTATAACTCCTAAAGGTAATAACAATATAGTTTTCAATTAATTTGCATAAAATATCGACAAATTCCAAGATGAGCTAAAGAGGAATATCCAATTTGAGGTAGTATGACAAGTATTTAGAGGAATTTAGAAGGTATTTTTTGTAAAATTCTGAATTAAGAGGAGAATGTTGAGTAACTAAACATACTCATCCTACAACCAATCAATCATTAGGCTAATAAGAGAACCGATTCCATTGTGACATCTCCTCTCCTCTAAATTGGAGTATTATTTTATTTATTATAAATAATTAAAAAAATAAAAATAATTTTTAATCCATAAAATATAATTTACCTTTATTCTTAGAAAATAGTATAATTAATGTTGTTCCAAAAGTAGATTTTTAAATTCAATTAAAAATATGACAACCATCAATTCAATATTTTCATATCAATTTTATATTTTAATAAAAATTATAATTATATTTAATTATTTTTATATTATTAAAATGACAAAATCCTTTTACAATTGGGGCCATGGTTTCTAATAAAATAATACACATGCACAACTTGAAAAATATTGATAACTGCGAGAAAATTTCATATTTCTTTACTCTTGTTCATAACCAAACAACTTATGACCTTAATTTTTTTTATTATATTTATATTTTGAATGTTTGTGACCATAATTTTTTTTAATAGATATGGACTTCAACTTTTTCATAACTCTTGTTATATAATATGTTACAATAAAAAGTAGGTATTTATTAGTACTTGCTATGTATGTAATTATAGGAATTTGTTTATGAAATTGGTTTGCATTGAAAAATATGAATCCAATCAAATTAAATATGTTTTCCATACTTTGAGATTTAGACATTAGTTTTGTAATATTAATGTTGTAGAAAATAGAAAATAAATTAATTTATTTGTTTTTTATTGGATAAATTCATGTGAGGTGAGAAATTATTTAGGGAAATTTATATTAATAGAGTTGAAAAAAATATTTTATTATAGTGAAATAAAATGTATGGAAACATTAAAAAAAATGTTTTTTATTGTTTAATAACCACACACTTCCTACTGTGCAAGAGATAAGTATTATTGCAAAAATAATTCTTTATACCACTAGTTCAACATAAAGAATGATGAACTTAATACCACATTGAGTACTTTCACAAATCTACCACACATAAGTAATTAATTGAGCATTGCTTTTACTTTTATTCTAGTGTAAGTTTCAAGTTGTAGCACTTATTTTACTTTTTGGAGAAATAAAAGTGTTAAACAAGCCTACCTTCAATTACAAATGTATGTTCATAGTTGTAAATCCTCTTTAGATTTATATTTGTACATATGTATTCATGTTGTATTGTATTTGGAGGTCCAAAAAAATTGTCATGTCCCTATGCCTATAGCTATATCTGTAGTATGTACCCTGGTGACTTAGCATCCAAAAAATATGCATGATAAAAACCATGAATGGATTAAAAACAAAACCTTAACAAACACGTTTTTCCAAATATTTATGTAATCTTATCAAGAAAAACCTCATTGGTTAATGCAAATTGAATATATAAAATTATAGCATTAAAATTTGTTAGATACATAGTAGAACAATCCTATCCTTTCATTTTACTCAAAACCTATTATATGAAATTTCATAAATTTTTATAAGAATTTTAATACATTTATTATTCACTTGTTAAAGTCAATTCAAGTATTTTTACTCAACTCAGTTGAACATAAGCACTAAGAATATTTTCACATTAAATTAACTACCTTATTATAATTTGGTCATATGGTGATAAACTAATTGTCATGTCTTCTTGAAAGACACAAATATCATTTGTACTAAATATTTGAGACTATTAAAAAATATGTAGAGAAAAAAAACCATACGACCAAAATATAATATGATAAAACTTTATCTGATATAGAATAAATCCACTTTTGTTTAAAATTGAATGTACATCTTGTCTAATGGATCTTGAAATCAAAGTATATAACCACTAAGGCTACATTCAGTATCTAATATCCTCTATTTTTTTTCCAAAACATCCTTCTATGTCACATTTTGTATCTTGCATATTGGGTACCTTGAGTGAAAATTTGGGAAACATGCAACTAGGTCTTTCAAGGTTGGGCCTATCAGTATCTTGTATATTATATATCATAGTCCAAGTGGGAAATAAAATACACATATCAAAACCATATGAAACATTTTCAAAATAATGGAAGTTAAATTGAAGACAAATTTTTTAATAACAACTAAATTCAAAATTTTTGGATTGAAGTTTATATAAATATTATAGATTTAGGTTGATAGTTGGTATGTTTTTATAAATTTAGACTGGTAAGTGTAATTTTATTCTCAGGGATAGATAGAGAGACTTATATTTTAGGTATTTTTATCCTTTTTAAGGACTTAGATTTAGACATTTAAAATCATTTTATATTATACTCCATGCTTTTTTCAAATAGAGGGACTTATTAAATTGTAACCAATATTAAATTATTCATACCTGCCTTACTCATCATCAAAAAATGAAGTGCCCTTGAATAATTCCCATGGTTTATTCCCCCACTTTAGTAATTATATCAAAATTTATAATTACCTTTCAAGAAAATAAACCTTTCTTTCTGATAGTAGCAGAAAGAAGCTTAGGTTTACATGAGAGTGATGGTGTAGGAAAAACACATCTGAATGATAATGATGTGAATGTTCTGGCTTGTGTGAGGAAAGTGGAAATGGAATGTTTCATGCTCACTCTAGTTTTGGAAAACAATGGTCTGACTATACCTAGTTACCATTTACTCACTCCACATGTTATCAACATATTTAAGTTACCCATATTTCTTCAATGTGTCAACTACTTATCACAATACTAGCCCTTTTACCCTTAAATTTTAATCATGTGATGCCTCCCTCATTTATTATTTCATTTAAATGACAGAGTGTTGAATCTATATGAATTGTTAAGTTTACACGTAGATGAAAATGGAAACAATAACCTTATATCTAATGCTAAACTATTTCATCTATCGTTATAATAGAGTCTCATTTCCTTTAAATTCTACACTTAGATACCATTAGGTAAAGTTATATAATGAAATACAATAGGAAAATGCCTTATCTTGGTAGAATCAACAATAATACAAATGCCCTAATGATTAGCCTTTTTAATAGCATCCACAACACCCTATTTATAACTTGCACACATGCCTAATTAGTAATTTTGAATTATTGTACATTAAATTTCCCAATAATTTTGTCCATTTTTACAAATTTATTTTTAATATATTCATTATGCTTTATTCTCGTAACATACATGCCACATTTTTTTATTGTTGAAAACCCTTTATATTCTACATTAACTTCATAAGTAAGTTTTCCTCATTCATACAACTATAGATATAACATTTTCAACCAAATTACCTTGATACTATTCATCATGAACTTCATTGTACTATGCAACTATATGATTCTTTTATGATTTTAGTTTCATGATAAAGTTGTCTTATAGATCTGCAAGACTTTAAAACTTAAGTTATCAAAACAAGATAGATGCATTGAATCCATGCACACAAATTATTAGTATGCAATTATATTTAAATGTATTAAATTAGTTATTGCATAAGTTTAATTTTTAAGTTATTATTTATGGTATCCATGTCTACGTTGAATTTGGTAGAGCAAAAATAAATAGACTTTTCATTATATAATAAATATTCTCTACCTAAACTTTTATCAAAATTCATGTAACTTATATGTTAATACACTTTTTAGTCCTACAAGAATACCATTGTTAAGGCTCTGTAATATTTATGCATTAAACTTATCCCTAAAAATTACAAACTATTATTATATTTCAATCTTTATTTTGCACTTCTTTAACTTGCTAAGTTACACATAAAAATTGCTCATATTATTAGGCACTAAAACCATATCAAAACACTTGTTTTATTTTTTTAATGGTTCATAAATTAATTAAGCATTAAAATAAAAAATAATATAAGTTTTTGGGTAGTAAAAATTAAGGGAATAAATTATTAGAAGTTTAAATGCAACTTAATTTAATATGTAAAATATTTAGATAAAAAAGTTATACTTTATCGTATGGAGAATATTCACTAGGCTAAGATTAGGGGAAAGGACCGAATAATTTTTTAGTATAAGTTTATAAAAGTAATTAAAAACATAAATCAGGGTTAATAGTTGTTCATTTTATATTCAATAATAATGCATGATACCCAATCACAACATGATATCTAGGGTACACATGTATTAGATTTTTGTTTAAATATTTTATGACTAACCTTTTTTTGTAGAAAATCAAATCAAATTCTATTTTTATTTTTTAATTGAATATGTGAAACAAAAATAATAAATTAACAATATAATAATTTTATTAGTTAACCTTTTTTATATAACATTTAAATGTCATATGATATACTTATTAGACTATAAATATAAGATATAAAGCTATTGGTTCTTTTCTCCTAAAACTAGCAAATCCCATATTTTCATTGTCATCCTAATAGATTATGATTGTAACATGTCTGACTAAGCTAGAGAGATTACCATAACCAATAGAAAGAAAACTGACAAGAATTTCCATTCATACTAAAAAAACTTCTAAGTAATTAGATAATAAGAACTTAATGTGGTTAGTACTTGTATTAAACACAATGAAGACTATTGCATTTTTTATTTTTAAATTAGTTTAGATTTACTTTTTGGTGAAAATTTTGTTAATTAAGACATGGGACTAATAGGGGATTGAATGAGTCCAATGAAGGAAGTATTTTTTTGATGATTGGAGGATGGTGAAGTGTTGGTGTGTTTGCTGTGAAGTTGGATTTATTTATTTTCAAGAGTCTGGTGTCTATGTGATCAAAATTGAATGTAGGATATGTGTGAAGGTGGTTGGAAGATTATGTGGTAGAGTATTTATTTTCTCTCACTATTACATTTAGTAAATTTTGTGCTTCAATTTGGATTGAACTTGCACCATAAATGAATGGTTTAGGGGGTATTTTTCCTCATAAATTTTCATAATTCACCTTAATTTTGTAGCACATGTTTATTTATTTATTTTTTAGATAGGGTGAATAAAGAAAGTTTTATAGGGATCCTATAACCACTAGTCCAAACAAAAACATTACATAATGAAATGAAAACTGAAGATCATTAACAGTTTAGAGAAGGCTATCAATCGAGCCAAAAAAAACGAAAACAAAAAACAAACAGATGAACAAAATGAGAACTAAAACATAAAAATACCATAAGTAGAGCCTTAGTTAGAACTAGATAGCTCCTCAGAGCTAGTATTATCATGTGTATTCTCTTGTTGTATCTCTTAACTAGTTTCCTTTAACAAAACATATTTAATTTTGCCCCTAGTATGTTTCGAGGGTCCTTCATCAAAGGTGAGGGTGGTCTTTTCTTGAATTGAAATTGGGGTCCTTTTATGATAAGAAATGGTTTGGTTAATAGGATATTAATTAGTTATCACTACTAGTTTAGTCATCATTTCTAGTGGAGTATCTTCCATATTCAACACCACATCCAAGTGATTCTTAAGTCTCATAATTTCCACTTTCAAATGATTTTAATCGATGATGAGATCCAACATGACCATCCCAACATACTCCATCTTGTCTAAAAAAATCCAAGTTATCTATTATGCTAGCCTATAAAGTCCTCCAATGAGAGGTTTAGGGTGTCCTTATGAGTGGTTCCCTCCTTGGTAGAAGTGGAGATAATTTTGCATTTTTTGGTAGAGGGCATTAAAGGGGATAGCAGATGGTTGAGGGGTGTATGGTTAAGGTTGGTTGAGGGGGTGAAGGATTTGGGGGTGGGGGAAACATCCTCATTTTTAGTTGGCTTAAGGGCATCAGTAGAAAGGTCTTCAACAAGGGAGATGTATTTATTCAAAAAAGGCTTGCCTTTTTGAACCAGTAGATAAATCAAACCATGGTGAATAATGTCATTTTTATTACTCACCTAGTAAGCCAGGGCTATGATTTCTAGGGATTTTAGCAATAGAAAGGCAAACTTATTTTATAACCTTTGAAATAATTAAGGATAAGGAAGTGATGAGATAAAATCATAGTGAATTTACCTTCTAATGTAAGATATTTCATCACTTGCAAATGAATTTCTGGACATCACTTGAGAAGGTTGAGCTTCGGGAATCCTTTTTTGTTTATCTTCATATCCTCATCAATTTTGAAGAATTTTTGTATTAGATCTAGTTTCTAGATACTATCTTTAAAGGCTTTCATCCCATTATAGGGCATACCCATCATCTCACCAATACTTTCCTCTGAGATAACTATTCTCAGTCCCCTCATTCTGATTATTCACTTATTCCAGGTGAGAATAAAATCCTTTGAGACATTTTTGTCATGACCAATAATGCATTGCCCGAATGAATCCAAACCACCTTAAATTTTTTTTCCACACTTTCATGTTATTCTAGACTTTTGAACATGAGAGTGGGTCAAGATGATCTCTATTGGACCCCATTATCAGCTTGATAGAATACTTATTCCTTATTAACTTAGCATCTATGTTTATGTTTTTTGATAATTTGAACTAATTATTAATACTAATGGAGTTAAATGCAAATTTGGGGTGAGAATCATTACTCAACCAATTCCACATGTTCTTCATTTATGTAATAGTTAGGTCATGCCTAGAAACTCTTTATGATGATTGATTTCAATCATGATTGAGGGTGTTTAAGATTTGGGTTAGGATTTGATTGGGGTTATCCCATGTGACTAGCCTATCATCAATCATTTCAAAATTGGCAAGGCTATCTTCCACATATTTGCCCTCCTAGTACACATGAATAGTGTAAAATTTCTCAAATGATCAAAAAAGGATACAAGCATCATTAATAATAGATTTGATTGTATGAAATGGGGTGGCTATACCTTCAAGATCATGGAGGATATTAAGGGAGTCACCCTTGATAAAAATTTTAGGGTTAGGAAGCTGGGATGCAAGATGAATAACCAAAAAGGAAACTATGGCCTTGGTAACATGGTTAGTTTGGTGTTCCAAGGGACCCACATAAGCAAAAAACACCAATAAATCATGATCTTGAATCACGCTTCCCCCTACCAGACTAGCATTGCCTTTTGATGTGCCATCAAAGTTGAGTTTGAACCAATTAGGAGGGGGCTTGACCACTTGGTATCTCAATGGGATGCTATCAAGGGTGGTGATTCTACTACTTGAGAAAGGTTACAAGAGTGTATGATAGAGGATTTAATATGATAACACCTAAACTTGTATTTGGGGATGAAGGATTTCCAATTATCAAAGATAGAAAAATAAAATCACTTAAAAATTGACCCAGGTGAAGAACAATTCAATCATTCCTAGCCTTCTAGATGGCCCACAAAAAATGAGGAAGGGCAAGGAGCCATAGGAAAGAAAGAGATGAGAGTGACTAAGGGGGTATCCATTATTGAATGAGATCTTAAATGGTTCCTAGGCTGACCTAAGAAATCATGAACTGATTAAGCACCAAAAAATTAAGGGGGCACTCCAAGAATATATGGTAAATAGACTCAATAAAGGAGCAGAGAGAAAAATGATTAGGAATTATTAGGTTCCTCTTGATAAGATTTTTTGTGGTGAGAATCTAATTCTAAGATACCATCCAAAAAAATATCTTGATTTTTAGGATCAAATGTTTGATCTAGAGTGGGCACTAGAGTTCCCATTGATCCTACAGATCCATCTCCACCAAATATACTAACTTCACCAAGTAGGACCCATTATCTTCTTCATACCAAAGAATATAATCCATCGTAGGAAAGTGGGGGATGTGAATTTTATGTATTTTAGATTTGAGCTCAAGAAGACCTTGGGATTCCTCATAGGTGATATTATTCTAATTAAAAATTTTCACTTTTATGCCCCATTCAGATTTGAAGGTTATATAAATATTGGTCCACATGTGTTAGAAACCAAGGGGGATTTGGGATAACCAAGGATCATCCTAGAATTAGATTGATTTCCATTGCCTATTTTCCACCTATAGCCTTTTTGTAAGATCTTCTTGCCACTGGAGATTAGTTTCCATAAGGTCAAGCCATTTGTCAGAACTTCCTCCCAGAGAAAGCTATCTTTGTTATTACCCACTATGTATTTGACCTTAATGATATGTGTCTATTGTTTATCTTCTTTCAGTATTTTCCAAGCCATTTTGGTAAGGAGAGATTTGTTTATGTCTCTTATTTCTAGAGGCCTAATCTATCATTAGATATAGGGAGACAAGCCTTAACCCAATGAACCAAGGGGAACCTAAACCTTTATTCCATCCCCTCCCACAAGAAATTATGTTGAATCTGTTCTATTTTATCTACAATTTTGTTTGGAATTTTGAAAAGAGACATGAAGTAAATTTGGATACTTTGTATAGTGATCTTAAGTAAATGGAGTTTAATGGCCTGAGTAAGGAGATGGCCTTTCTATCCCATGAGTTTATTTTAAATTTTATCTACCAAAGGGTTCCAATAGTCATATTTTAATTTTCCATTGAAAAGGGGAAGTCCTAGGTGGATGGAAGGAAACTTCCCAATCTGACAGCCAAAGATGTTGGCCGACTTCTTTTGAAGGCCTTCTTGGGTGTTAATGAAGAAGATAGAACTTTTATTTAAATTAATACTTTGATTAGACACTTTATTATAATCCATAAGGATCCTTTTAAAAAATTTAGCTTCTTCTATTGTAGTTTCTCCAATTAAAAAGGTGTCATTGGTAATTATTCATGAGAGACCAGTCTAGTGCCTTGAGCCACTCTAATTCTTTTGATTATACCTGTGTTTCTGGCCATGGTCACAAATCTTCCCAGTGATTCAAAAAGGATGATAAAAAGATAAGGAGATAGAGGGTCCCCTTATCTTAGACCTTGGCTGGCTGATAAGAAGCATTTTAGGATCCCATTGACTAGGACCAAAAACCTGGGAGTGGAAATGCAACTCTAAATGATTCTTCAAAAGGAGGAGTTGAATCCAAATTTATCTAAAATTTTATCCAATAATCTCCAATATATTTTATTATAGGCTTTATTCACATCAATTTTAATGAACATTCCATGATTATTGGTTAGTTGGGTGGAGTGTATGGCCTCATGGATGATGATTACCTTGTCCATGATTTGATGACCTAAGATAAAAGCTCCTTGATGTTATTCTATGATTTTTGTAAAGATGGGTTGGATTCTTTTGACCAGAGTTAGTGAGCAAATTTTATAAGCTATAGAACATAGGCTTATCATCTTGAAGTTTTTGAGTTGATTTTCTCCAGGATTTTTTGGAATAAGCACAAAGAAAGTATTGTTCAAATCTTTTAGAATCATTCCTTCCCTAAATAATTTTGAGATGACAACTTCCACCTCTATGTGAATAATGTCCCAAAATTTTAGAAAAAACATGGGGTAAAATCCATCTAGTTTCAGGGCCTTACCTCATTCCATTGAAAACACCACAACCTTGATGTCTTCCACCGAGGGGTGTTTTAGGAGTGTAATATTTCTAGCTTGAGAAATAAGGATTGGAATGTTACAAAGCATTTTTTCCTCTAAATGGTACTCTGGGGAGACGCTTTCTTTGAGCAGGTAGTAAAAGTATTGAATAATCTGGTCATCTATATCCTATAGGTTCGTACATTTCCTTGCATCATCCTGTAAGAGTTTTGAAATAAGATTTTTGTTCATGTTTTTAGATGCTTGTTGATGAAAAAAAGTTGTGTTTTTGCCACCCTCCTTCAGCCATAGACATCTAGACTTCTGTTTCCAAAAATCCTCTTCTTTAGCTTCAAGGTTATGATATGAATTGAGAAGGTCTTTCTCTAAGGCATAAGACTGCTCATCAGTACCATACAAAGAGGAGTAGATTTCAAGCTTTATGAGTTCTTATTTATTATAAGGATGAATTATTTTTATATTTTTTGCATCGAGGTTGTAGTAAATTTGTGGCAAGTTTGCATTGACATTACATCAAAAATTATTTCCCACTTTTACAGAGTAAAAACTTATAAATTTGACACAAATAAACGTTGAATTAAAAAAAATATTATATATATATATATATATATATATATATATATATATATATATAAAATATTATTAATTTTTTAATTATTTTGATATATTTGTTATATATATATAACTTTATTATTTGTATATAGTTTATGTTTTACATTTTATAAAAAACTTTAACAAATTTATATAAAAAAAAAATCTATAATAAATAATAAATATATAAAATGTGGAAATTATATATATTATAATGTATGATGTTTGATGTTTGAGGGAGTGAAATTAATATAATTTCTTCTCAAAAAAAAAATGTTGACCTATGCCAAATAATTCTCCTCCTCCTCTTATATATAATCATCAAGGACATTAGATGTGTGTAATGAGACATCTTATAGCTCAATATCATCATCCTCAATGTAACCAGAATCCTCAACATCATTTTTTTTATATTAAGAACATTAACAGGGTAGTATGTCTATTTGCTTACAAATTAGACATAATTTAATTTTCATATGTATTTCCTCAGGCTAAAATTTACATTAATAATTACATCTACAAAATATATTAGGAATCTACCCAACTAGTTCTCAACTAATAAAATAACAATTTTATTACTAACACATAGCCCCTAATCTTAGCCTACCTTTTGAAAGCTTTTGTGCCCCATCCTAAAGATTCCAACTATTTTATCACTTTCTATGTGGCCTAATAACCATAGTATTATTCATACAATAAAATTTATATCATAAAATGAGTCATAACATTTTATATAAAATAAATTAAAAACTTATGTAGATTAACTTATCAAAAACTACAAACTTATGTGTAGCCCAATGTTTGCTCATTTACTCTAAGGAATGAGTCACCATAATCCCTTGACTAACTATCAATTATTAGGCTCTATGTTGGCTGCTTTTGGTGATTTCATTAATTTCATTTTATACAAAAAATTTAATCAACCAAATTTAAAATATATAATTTTTGACATGTCATTAAATTTGTTAACTTACTTGCAACCTTGTTGAAATCGTGTTGGAGTTAATCATCACACATCTTTAACAAAATAAGTTTTTCCACATTGAGAGTTCAAAGCATTTTCCTTTCTACATTTGTATCTTACCAATATTAAAGTTATAAATTAAAAATTAAAAAATATATATTAGAAGTTTATAAAATAAATAATCACAATTAATTTGTATTAATATTGTCATACCCTCATATGCCTTCTCGTCATGTTAAAAGAATTTATTGCAATTTTTCCAATTATTTATGTTATAATATGTATTTTTAAATCCACTTTCAATTATTTTGCTGAATCATTATTTACACTCCATTAAAACTTGTTGTATGGAAGATTATAAAATTCACAAAATAATATTCTATAATGTAGATTTATTCTTTGTTTAAAATACTTAAAATATAAAAAAAATTGAATGTTAAACATATTATAATTGATTTGGAAAACTAAAAAATAAAAAGTAAAAAATAAAAAATAAAAAATAAAAAAAATAAATAATAAATAATAAAAAAATCTTAAATAACATAAATTAAAATACTTACTCATTTTGAGCATCATTTAATATTTCCATATCATTTATCACATATAATGTCACTTTTAAGATGTAGACACTTAGTGTTTATACTCGTCATTTGTCATATAAGAGGGATGATCATGATCAAAGTTTAATGGGGCCTCTCAACCATCCACCCAAAAATGCATGAAGTGGGAGAATGCCATTAATGTTTTAGACGAAAAAAAGATAAAGAGAGGGTCATACACTTATCATACTACTCAATGTAGGTTGATCACAAGGCATAGATGACATGGACCTCAAATAAATGTAAATGTTAGAAAATAAGTAATTGAAATACTTTAATCTAATAAAGATAAATAAAAATTATACATCTATGCCAATTCCCTAGTAGTAGAGGAAGGATGTTAACTCAACCCAACCTCATCCTCCCATGATTCCATATAACTAGTGGAACTATTATTATTTCCCTAAAAATAAAATAATATTATAATGAATTAAAATTATTTAATTTAAAAAAGAAAACTAAAACATTATACTTTTATGTTGGGTCCTTCATAGCATAAGAAGGATGTCAACTTAGCACAACCTCATCCTCCCGTAGGTCCATATAACTAGTGGACATGTTATCAAAACTTCTAAAATAAAATAATATTATAATTAATTGAAATAATTTAATTAAAAAATAAAACTAAGAGATGAAATAATAGACTCAAAAGGATGGATTGACAAACTCTGATGATGGAATAGTGGACTTAGAAAAATGAAATTATAGACTCATAATGACAAAATAGAGGAATTAAAGTGATGAAAAGATGGAATTATAGTTAAAAAATGACAAATGATATTTTATGGATAACGAAGGGTGAATGAAGGGGCAACAAGAATGACACAAGCCCTTCATAGTGAGACTGTATTAAAAAAGCCATGAAAGAAGGTTTAGATTTTAGGGAAAACAAAGTTGCTTTAATTTTAGAGTATATAAAAAAATAAAAGGCCATTGATGTAGCCACTAACACAACCTAAACACTATTCAAGATTGTAAATGATGATTTTGAGTTACATTTGGATGACTTCAAAGATCAGACACTCATCTATTGGGTTAGAGGAAGAAGAACAAATTTGGAGGAGTTATGGAAAGAAATCAAAACACTCTAGAATTATAAAAAGGTTCAAATTACTTTCCTCCCCAAAAATATCTTTTATATAACTTTCCTTTGTTTATAAGATAATAATTATTCATGGAATATAAATCTATATGGTTCATGGGCCAATGCAACATATTTATTAAACCATGGTCTAGAGGTTTTAACTCTCCAATAGAAAATGCATATGTCACTCTTGTATGGTTTAATATCTATGATATCCCCATATATTTGGAGTGAAAACATATTTACTAAAATAGGGGATGCCATTGGTCAATACCTGTATATGGATGATCAAACTTAAGAGAGTCTAAAACATAAAAATAAAATGAGTAGGAATGTGATAATTTTAAACCCTCAAAGTATAACCCTTTATTCAAGAAAAGGTATATGGTTTCAACCATTGGACTATGAGAGTATAAAAATTCACTATTATAGATGCCAACAAATTTTTCACCTTAACATGAAATTCCCTAATGCTAACAACCATAGACATCCAAATGGTAATAAGAGAAAATCATGGTTAAACATTTCCCTTGAGGTTCAGGATAAGTTCAAAGTTTAGGGGAAATATCTAGTTTAAAAGATAGAATAATATCATCCTTACCAATCCCTAGTTCAACAAGAATATCCTTCCTTATAGGGAAGGTCCTAACCAATAGTAAAGATAACATTAAACAAGGATTTTTGACTAGATGAGGCCTTATAAGGAAGAACTGAGTGGCCCATTTTCCCCACAAGAGTCTTCTCTAGTCAATTTTGTGTAGTTTGAATATGGTACAAGGTTAGAAAGAATAAATCCACCTAAAAAATGAAGCCCTGAGATACTATCTTAGAAGTTTAAATTGTAAAAATGTATTATCAAATCTTTTGAATCTTAATGTTTAGGAGTCTTAGCTTCTTAGGTTAGGAAATTTCAAGAAACGTAAATATTAATTTTATCCTTTTTTGGTTTGTTGTAAGCCCCATTTTATTTTAGATGAGTTTGTAGGTCTATTGTTGGCTTTTTGAAGGTTATCTATTAGCCTTTTGTTAGCTATTAGATGTTGAGATTTGGTGGAGCATTCAATGATGTTGTTATATCAATTTATGTTTCTTTGCTATAATTTGACTTGTTGTTATGATTGGGCCTAGTTTTTATTAGTTTTGTGATTTGAGATCTATTATTGTAGCTTGCTGAATGTGTAAAAGGTTATAGGGCCCTTTCAAAATCCTTTTTATACCCTCATATATTTATATTATATATAAACCTCTATGGGGGTCCCTATAAGTAGATGAATGATGATGACTCGTCCTAGCCTCATCCCCCAATGGGCCTATGTAACTAGTGGTATGTTTTAGAAAACCCAAAAAAATAATAATATTATAATTAATTAAAAAAATTCAATTAAAAAATATGAAATGTAGTATTATACCTTTGTCTTAGGCCCTTAGTAATAGAGGAAGGACTTTAAATTGTCCCAGATTCATCCTCTTGCAAGTCTATATAAGTATAATACCCTTTATCAAAACCCCAAAAATAAATTAATATTAACAATAATTGAAATAATTATATTAAAAAAATAAAAATAAAATTATATGTCTGCATTAATTCCCAAGTAGTAGAGGAAGGACATTGACTTGTCCTATGATACTCCTTATCATTGATACTCAATAAATGTGTTAATAACTAATAAATAATGGAATATATAATTTAAATGATATACAAAAGTAATTGGAGATGAAAATTTTGAAATTTTTGTATCAATGATAAGACCATCGATGTGCCTACGTGGTGAGATAATTCTTGTCAATATCACATTATGTGGTAGCACGAACACTGGACCTTCTACAACACACATTATGTAACACCCTCCTAATTAAGTTTATATGTGATGGCCTACTAGGCACTACACATGCATACAATTTAAAAAAAATATGATATTTTTTAAACAATAAAAACTAATTTTATTAGTTAAGTCTAATTTTATCCTATTTGTTAAGTTAAAATTTAATTTTAATGTCTTTAAAATATGTATTTCCTATTTGATTTTTAACTCTATTAAAAATAATTTTGAATACAATATGAATGATGGATAATATTTAATTATGATTAGATAAAATGTAAAGTATGAAAATTAGACTAAGATGGAATTCACAATTTCATCAAATAATTTACAAATAACCTATAATTGTGTATTGAATAAATCAGAAACATTGTACTATGTTCAGTAAAATGTCATGATGTACAAGATTGAGGTGAATATAAAGGGTGTATATAGGTTTTTTGAGGTATTTTTAAGTTTTTAAGGGTTTTCTTCTAATGTTTTTGTAGGTCTATTTCATGGGGTTTCCTAGTTTTTGGCAAGATTTTTTAATGTGTTTTTCCTAGGGTTTTTCTTCAGATACTTTATAGGAATTTACATAAATACAAATGAAATTCACCTATGAAATTTAAAAAACTACATACCTTTGATATTTTATTTCATATGGGTGAAAACATTTTCCATCTTGTTCATTTGTAAGTTGATTTCTTCTTTGTTGTCCTCCATTCCTTCCCCTTGCCATTACTTTCCCCCCAAAAATCCATTGGTGGGCAAACATCAATTTTACATAAATAGGCATTAGGGTAGACAACCTAGTGAAAAATTAGTTAAATGGATGGAAAACATGCTTTTAATTCAAATTCAATCTTAAAAGTATATTCATATCCCTCAATGTGCTAAAAATTGTAAAACATAGGAAAAGAAATAATTGAAACAAACCAATATCAATGAAAAGACAAATGAGATAAGAATATGACACACCTAAGTAGAATCTTGGGATTTTGAGAGTGAAATAGTGTCCTAGAAGTGATGATATAGGTATATGCAAAATATGGATTTCTAACTGCCAAAGGATGAACTCAATGCTTCAATAGGAACTATTGATTAAGCCTATGAAGGAATCAATAATTTGCCTTTGAAACCACCTCATTTATTCTAAGCCACTAGAATTTTATGTTGTTATTTTTTATTTTATATATGTTTGTGTAGGTGAAATGTAAAGTGTAATTTAATGTTTTAAAATCACAATATGGAATTGACAGTTAGATTTGTATGATTTGTCTTCTTCTCACTTCTAGACCTAACCCTTGAAAATTTTAATCAATCAAGGGTGTGAAAAGTTAAATGACTTGGGAAATCCCTTGAGCAGTTTTAAATAAATATGATACATTCTTGGAATTATAGTCCATGCATTTATCTTGTGCATTTGAGTGAGATATTTTATATCCTTTCCTTCTAACCTGAAATGCAACTACATGAACACTTACCTAAAACCTTTCTTGGTAAAAATAGATAATGTCACAATGGATTGAATAAAGTTGAAGTATCAAGGTGATATCTCAATCACAAGTGTAGAAATAGATATGATAAATAAAGGATATAAATTTAATTATGTAGAAGGGATTTAATAGTTTCTAAATACTTGATAAATGACTAATCATGACCTTATATATAGGGACATCTTTAACATGTTATGCGCTATGTCTAACCATGGAAAATAACAATAAGTGAAATGAAATGTGTTGAGAATCAAGCCAAGGTGAAAGGTTTTTATATATATATATATAAAAGATGCATTTGGTAGTATTTTAAATCAACATGGGGTAGAATCATTGGTTACTAAATTATGTCTAAAAATACAGATGTTTAGAATGAGGTAAAGTAACTTATAAATTAGTCAAATGAGGCTCAAAGCTGAAAAAGAGTGAATGTTGAAGATACCTAGAGGACTCAAAGGTTGGAGAGAGTCTAGAGTAGGGTAGGAAGTGTAAATAATATATAAATATACACAAGTGGACCAAATGTGACAAAATAGGGAAAAGACATATTGAGAAAAGGTTTTATACCAAAATTGGATGTATACATAATGCCCCTACTTTGATGTGCATATATGATGTAACTCCACGCATGCATCAAATAAAAATAATGATAAATTAAAACACACAAGTTTAATTACATAAATAATAAGGGATGAATCAAATGATGCTTGAAAACAACTCCACCCACTTGTGATTTCATTTATTATACAAACTATGCAATGTCATCTCTTGGAAAAATATGGCATACTTGTCAATAATGACCGATTTAAAATAAGTAGGCAATGCTATAGAAAATAAAAACTAAAATAATCAAAAATATAGCACAAGAATGAATACACATGTTTGTATTATGACCATGCTAGTGTAATTGAAAAAACAAAATCTCATTTCATTCGTTCCATTTATTCAGTTCAATTATTTTTAGACAAGTCCTATAAATAACTAGAATTTATTAGAGTCTTGAAAACTCAATCTATTTATTAACTAAAAAAACAAATATATGTTGTATTGGCCATTTTTAGTGCCATCACTTTGATCAGACTCACTTAGTTTCACCCAATTCATTCAATTTTGACAATATTTTACTCAATCTTGAAAAATATAAAAATATATAAATATATGCCCCTTTTTGGGGTGAGGGATTATAAAACTTGTTCCTAAAATCACTTATATGAAATTAAAGTGTTAAATGCACTATATATATATATATACATATATACATATATATATATATATATACATATATACATATATATATACATATATACATATACATATATACATATACATATATATATATATATACATATATATATATATATATATACACACATATATATATACACATATATATACACACACACACACACACACACACACATATATATATATATATATGTATACATATATATTGTAATTGTACATGCACATGTACATATACACACACAAATATGTATGTATGTGTGTATATGTATATGTATGTATTTTTATGTGTGTGTGTGTGTGTGTGTGTGTGTACACACACACACACACACACATATGAATCTTAGAAAAAATCTTCAAAAAGTCACATAAAAACACATGTATGTAATCATGATTTTTTTTTTCTCATTTTTCACTCAATAGGTAGAATTGAATTCATGTGAGTTTGATAAATTATAAAGTAGACACTAAAATATAGTATTAAGTACTTGAAGATGAAAATGTTGACATAAATTTACCATGCATGACTTGTGCACACAAATATGGCTTAACTCACCATATCATCCTATCCTAGTAATTTCTATGGGTCTGACCCTTCCATTATGTTGTTACATACCTAAAATAATCTCATTGTCCCTTTAAAGCTTGCATATTATCTTTCATGGACATGCCTAGATGCTCATTTTAGTCTTCCTATGCATGAATGACTACCATCAATCTGGGTTAGTATTACTTGTCAATATTGACCCAAGCTTAATGGTACCTATCCTCTCCTAACAATAGTAAATTTTTAAATTTAATACATTATTATGGGTCATCATGTATGTTTTAGATAGTGTAGTGTGTTAAATTACTAGACTAGAGTTATACATATAAAAATCAAGGCCACACTTGACATGGGATTTGGCATTTATTTAGTACACATCTATACACTATTATACATTGATAATAACTTCCCTATTCCTCCCAAAGTCAAAACCAATCACTATTAAAATTCATAATATAGATCTTTAGCATACCATAGCTAAGTAAAAGTAAACATGATCAATTATCAAAGCTAAATAATTAGTTGCATTCATATAGTGAAGAAGAACAATTACATAATACCACTAGGTGGGAAAACTACATGTGGCTTTATTTCCATCCTTAGAGTATCAGATACATAGGTAGTGGTCAATCATGAATGGAGATGATTGGGGCTAGATAAAACCATTTCAATTTCATAGTTTTTATAGCTCTATATCCTTCACAAGCACACCTAGGGTTTCAAGGTGAAAAAAATTAAATTATGTGGTTGCATGCATCACCAGGGTTAAACATAACATAAAAAAATATTTTAGAGACAAGTGAAGGCTGAATCATACCTAAAAAAATCAAAACTACACAAATAAGAACATAATTCTAAAACCTAAAAAAATCATAGGCCTATATTACTATATTTTTTATTATCAAAACATAGTCAAGGTCAGACAATCAATCATAAAATATAAGTACTTATCCCTTTGTTTTACTTACTACATTTATCATATTCCACATGCCAAATCATTACAATTATTTTTTGTATTTTACATTCCAATTTATGCTTAAATTCCAGATTTGGTAATTTGATTTCACATACTAGTTTCTATATTAATTAGTTTAAGTAATTCATCTTAATCCAAATTAAGGTAAATCATGTTGGTGAACCTATACATTGCTTAAACTGTGTCAAACCCTAGGTCTCTATTAGGGTTTCATCATTATAAATTTTTAGATTTTAACCTTAGGGTTTATTTTTAGACCTAATTCATGAGTGTTCTTAATATAAATATTAGATTTAGATATAATGAATGAACATTGTCTTTATTTGGTAATGTAAGTCAAGAAGGTAATATTTCTATATTATTCCACTTGGATATGCTATATTTTGACTAATAATATAATCCAATGGATAAAATATAAGAAAAATAATATTAGCGAACAATCTAAAGCATTCCTCAAATCATATATTATTGAAACATCCAATTTGAGCTATCACTTGTTACCACCAGATGACAAATGGCATGCATGACTTCCTTCATTCCTCTTAACCCCTATATGGATTATATAGTATATAATACACACCCTATTCATTATCATGAATGCTAATATTGATGACTCTCATAAAAAAATACTACATATCAATTTGATGCCATGGATGACCAAAAATTACTAAATATCCCAACTTGAATCCATATCAACTTGATGC
This sequence comes from Torreya grandis, assembly GCA_037957365.1. NCBI lineage: Eukaryota > Viridiplantae > Streptophyta > Pinopsida > Cupressales > Taxaceae > Torreya > Torreya grandis. Next base: position 3,145,191 of record JARHVA010000534.1, on the reverse strand, counting down.
AATATTATATATAACAAGAGATGAAAATAAAATGTTGGATCAAATTTCTACATATGGAGGGAAATATGACCCCTTTTGAGATAGAAACCAACATTTTCAAGTTACTATCCAACCATAAATGTTTAAAATTCTACCATTGATACTATATTTACATATATACCTCCAATTACACATGTTATGGTAGTCAAGGTGTGAAGGAAAAACAAGCCTTCCACCATATTTACATATATACCTCCAATTACACATGTTATCTTAGTCAAGGTGTGAAGGAAAAACAAGCCTTCCACCATATTTACATGCTTATTCATACATAGGTGACCTTTACCCTTTCTAAAATGACTACACTTCTTACTTTAAAAACCTCACCTACTACATGTTCCTTTGAGTAGACCATTACAACTTTGTAGACTAAGGTGTTATAGTTAGATCAAGTTGCATCTAGAGATAATTATTCAATGGATTCACATGAATTTATTAATAATAAATTATCCCATATATATTAACCTATATTTTACATGCAGGTTTTGTATATCCTAAGTTTCTTATTATATCAAATAATTGCACCCTTGTGAGAGGGTTCTTCAGGCTCTCACTCTTGGATACAAAATGGGATCAACCATACACTATGGGTACCTATGATGGGATTGAACCTCTAGAGAAAGATGGTTCCTCTTGGTAGATCACCTAAACTACTAGTTTTAACTAGGAAAAGAGTAAAAAGGACTATAAGATATAACTAAAAGCATACAAATGATGATGTACTAAACTCAAAGACATTTAATAATGATTGAAACTAACACTAAGGAAGCTCAAAGAGAACTTTCATGCAAACAATCTCTAAAACTGGCCATTTTGCATCAATATTTATAAACTAGGCTCCTTAAATAAGAGGTGAAGCATGGAGGAGTATCAAAACTCACACTATAACTTCATCAGTGATAAAAAATCACAAATTCATACCTATAAACACCTTAAAATACTTGTAAAAAGGGCAAGAAAGAATGATAATCACTAAGGAAGAAAATTCCTCCACAAAATAATCATGCACAATCTGACTAGAACACTAGATATAGGCAAATAGATAGGAAGAATACATTGTATTATTGATTCAAGAGGTTGTTATTACAAATTTTGATAGGGTTTTGCCTTGTCAAATGAGAGTATATCTTTAAAAATGAAGAAGAAAAGGGATATATAGGAGAAAAGGGAAGGGGGAAGAGAAGAAAGCTCTTAGAATTCAATAAATGTAACTTAACCACCTTCCATGGAGTCTAAACAACATTAACATTACTTAACCATTGATCCCAAGTTCAAAAAGGTCTTCAAGCTCTCCCATTGGCCTAAAAAGGCACTAAAGGACAAAAATTCTTTGAGGAAGATGATGTCACACTCCACTAACATTAAGAAAAGTATTCAAAGATCTAGAAGCCTCCTTGAATTCTCTATTAATGCTTTATAAAAATATCCAAATATCTATAATATTCCTTAAATTCTCCATCAATGCTCTTCAACTTGATTTCTATGCCCCATCTCCACTTGGCTTGTGTTGGCATCTTAACAACATGGTTAGTTATTCTGATATTTGATGCTTGCACTGAATTTGAGAGCTAAGTTTTTGTGATTTATTATTTATTTACAATCATATTTTCTCTTCCAACCTTAAAAATACACATATAACCTAAAAATCCTTTGGATTCCATTGATGCAAGTCCTCAAGCTCAAACCATCTTCAACTAGTTGTTCTAAAACCTGCTTCAAGGCCATTTTGGGCCTCCTAAGCACCCAAAAATGCCAATTTATTCTAAAAAATAGATCAAATATGAGATTTATAGCGTCCCATATATGATCCAAGTGGTTTTCAAGTTATTCTAAGTCATTTCATGGGCTTATGAGCTCAAAAACTCAAAATTGGTCAAAATAGACTCTTTGATTGCTTGCAATGATTTTAGGCCTTTCCATGGTACTTGGGAGCTTAAATGAGATTATTTTATACTTATTACTCTTTGGGTTGGTCATAAAATTATTTTGAGACCATTATTAGCCTTTTATTCACTTGGAAACCCTTTAAATTAGTTTTGGAAGGTCTACCACCTTCTAGGCTTAGGTAGGTCTACGGGGTGTCTTTGCTAATTTGAGCCACTTAGAATATTTTTTGAATTTTTAAAATCAATAAAAAAATTATGGTTGATATTATAAAAATTAATAATCATTTTTACATCCATAAATCCTCATTTTGACCTCTGCTAAAGGCTCTTTTAGACCTGGTTTTGAGCATGAACTCCATTAATGGAGATATGAAAACTTGGTTTTTTATCTTGAAGTATAGTATGGGAATGAGACAAATTTTAAAAATTAAAATACAAAAAAAATTACCTCAATTTAAAATTTTAAATCATTTCATTTAATATAACTCAAAAAATGCATCTTTTGGGGTTGCCTCAACTTGCCTTGTCAAATTTTTGAGTGTGTGTAGGTATGAGTTTTGTCATTTTATTGAGTTTTATGAGGTCACAAGACTTATTTATTTTTTAATTAGTACCAATAGGTACAAAAAAACTATTAAAATAATTATTTTCCCATTATTAACTATGAAAACTAATCAAAATCACATATTTAGACCTATTACACACTAAAAAATTGTGAACTACAAGACATAGGGATAAAGAAATTGGTGAATATTGAGATTTATAAAATATAGATACCTAATTTTTTTTTGGACACTTAAATACCCCTAAAAAATCTATTATCATTATATTTTATCATTCAATTCTTTAAGTGCCTCAAAAATATTTTTTTGACTATCCCCACTTGCATGCCAAATTCCTAAATTTTGTAAATTTTCCCTTCTCTATGTTTTGAATTGTAAATTTTAAATGTGATCACTCTAAAAAGGTTTGGTAAGACTTAAATAACCATTAATTTCCTCACAAACACTCACATAAGGTTCAAACCATCTATCATACCTTATATCCCTCCAAGAACCTTGCCTAGTTCCATGTTTATTATCAACATACAAGCATAGGAATGTGACAAAACAACGGATGATTACACTATTATTGTGAAAAAAATAAATTAATTGGAACTTATAAACACTCATGAACATAACTTGTACCAATTTCATAGCTGAATCATGCCTGCAGAGGCCTCAAGATGTATTTTTCTCAAAACTAGCTAGTGGGTTGCCTGTGTGAATGATTGTTCATGACTACATGAGGTGTGTAACAAAATATAATATGATTAAAATAATTATGTGGCCTTAATTATATAATTTAAATCTTTATCTATTCATTGTTATCATACTTAAAAAAAATGAGAACCTAACTCCTTTTGTCGATGCTCCAAAATCATAAATTTCTCAAAGACTGGCTTAGGCTACCTATGTTTTACTTGGAGAATGCCTCAAATATGAGAGAAAATATGGGGTATATACCTTATTATCTAGGACAAATAGAAACCATATATTTATATTTTGAGTCATGAGGACCCTTTGTACCAAATTTGGAGGTTAGATCACCTCTCTAACAACCTCAACTCTTCAAATATTCTTCAAATTAGCTCTCAAGCTTATGACTTTATGTAAGGTCTAAAACCATTTGATCAACCTTGGCCATGATTTAATTCCATCTTGGTGTTTTTTATATTTTGATAAGATCACTCTTTAGAGTGGCTTCAACATAGTCATCTAATTATACAACCCTGCAATCTTCATAAGGAGATCTCCATATGATGTTTGTGAGAGCACACTAAGTCAATGAATTTCTTAACACTGTCTATGTATATACACCTGAGAGATTATCATAGTGTCCCCAACTAAAATATCCTACCCCTTGTTGAGATATTTAATACTATGAAAATTTGCCTGTGATTTCCTTTATGTTTTATAATTTTTATGATTTATTTGCAATGTTTGATTCAACAATATAATGCAACAAAATAGAAGATATTGCCATAATAATTTTCAACTAAAAAATTGAACATTACATAGGGAATACACAACTAAAAATTCTATATTTTTATATCAACTTAGATACTCAATATTTTTACAAAATATTGATAACCCAGTTCATAAAATATCTCTTATTATTCAAATAATAATGCCCAAAAAATTAGGGGTTACAAATCATAAACTTATAGGTAAGATATGCCTTAAAACCCTTTGAAATCAATGCCAAAATGAATTATAAAGTTTGCAACAGTATAAAAACATCAACAATGATAATAAAATCTAACAATGATCACTATCACCAATCCCCATGCCTAGTACAAAGCTGCATACAATTAAATTGCCAAAACCCTTACCTGACAACCACCTATTTATTGAAGTTCTCTTGTAGTTTTCTTTTCTCTTAAAATACTGATCAATATATTTTCATTATTATGATATTTCATTCAAACCCTTTAATATGAAACTCTCCTATAACTCCTTGAATCATAGGCACAATTCTTACAGTGGAATTATCTACAAGCTACTCTTCTTGAGGGGCTCCATCCTAAAAAAACTTGAGATTTTCAGACTCTTCAGTCTTTAGCAAAACCCTTAGCCAAATTTTTCTTCTTCAATAATAATTTTTTTAAATGAATTCCAAAATGCCCCTTTTATATTTCACCTCAAATTCACTTTAAATTCCATTTCATTCAATTTACTTTTAGTTATGCTAAACAACTTAAGAATATAAAATATACTTTAAATCATGTAAGTCTACTTTTAATAAAGTCCTTATGTTTCCTTTTAACATAATAAATTAATAAAACATCATTAAATAAGTCACTTTATTAATTTCCATTTAACCCTTATATCACCTTTTAATAAGTCATCATTAAATATTAATATTATTAAAGTCAAATAACTTTAATAATATAATAAATCATTAATCCTCAATAAATCACCCCACACTAGCTCAAATAATGATCTGATCATATTTTTTTGGATATAGGCATGATGACGATTGATCCATATATGACTTACTATAAATAGTAAGTATATACGATATGACCAAGTGACTTACTATAAATAGTAAGTGTGCATCAAAGTGTCCTGAATAGCCTCTAAAAATCACCCTATAACAAAATTGGAAGATTGAGCTGAAGAATACTACAATAAACACAAAAAAGGACTAGTGAAGAACCAAAGATCTTCCTCAAAGGGAACCCCTGAACAATCTATTAGCCCATGGGGACCAAGTGATGGACTAACCTTTGCAACTAATCACTACCTGGGAAAAGGGGACATTACATCAACAAATCATAGACATATTTCTCACCTTGAATTCAACCTTGAAAAGTATTAAAATTTCTAGATTTCTCACCTTAAACTCAACCTTGTAAAGTCTTATAATTTCCAAGCATTATGCCATTCATCTCACTATATCATGGTTTTTTCATTAAATGAGCTAGTAACCAAGACTTCTGATCAAAGTCTAATTGTAGAGGCCTAAAATAAGATGGGGAAGACACTCAAGAAGGTTAAGAACACTGATTAGGGTCATGAAGTTGCTCTTCTCTTTCTTCCATTAGATCATCCATTACACTAGGACTACCTCTTCTTCGGAGCTTCAAAAAAATATCTTCAGAATTGGCTAACGCATCTTTGTAGTTGGTTGAATATTCTTTGAAGCATCTTTAGAGATTGAATAAGGATGTTCATATCTTAATATAACATCTTTGAAGTGGCTTGGAGTATCTTTTGAGTTTATTTAAAGCATCTTCAGAGATACCTAGAGCATCTTTGGAGCTTATTTGAAGCATCTTTAGAGCTCACTATGTTCTATGTTAAGTATTCAAACCTATTTCCCAAAAGCTAATGTCAAAACTATTGATGAATTCTCAAGACGACATATTACGTTGCCTCTCAACAACTCCCAACACCACACAAGATGTTGTACAACTCCAAACAACACACTATAACCTTCCATGATAATGCACTTCATCATCAAGATAAGACTAAAAAGAGACTAGTCATGAAGGCAAAAGGTCACTGAATGGTCTAAGAGAGTGGCCTGATCCATCTAGGAAAATGTTTTGTATGTAGGCTAATTTTGGCTAATATTTCCAATATATGAAGGTAAAAGGGATCAAGAACAACAACTTCAGTTAATCCATGCAACATGCTTGTATTAGATATAAAATTATAAATTATTAGCTAAGTTATTCTCAAGAAGTCTCAAGGATTATGTTGTATTATGATTGCATGACCTTCCCCTCCAATTATTTAGAGAATTCAATCCTTTGGGAGATCAATTTATTTCACATTTCACTATCAACATTGATGAGAAATCATCTTATGTACAAATATTTAAACTCAAGAAAAGGTCAAACAATCTAATTAATAGATATGTACTTCAGTACAAGACTATGATAGCTAATATGCCTAATGTTATGGATAACAATGAGTTATAATGCATATACAATAAAATCTTGCTTTCACCACTCCATAAGTTAGTCATCTTCATGAGATACAAATCCTTCAATGAGTTATGCCACATAATAAGAGACAAAGAATTTAAGCTCATAACTTTGAATAAGATCAAGTATACACCTACTCCTACAAATACTTTAATAATGAAGTTTCAAATACAAATGTAGACACATAAATCTAGGTAGAGGTAATTGAAAATATTAATTCTTGACACATCCTAAACCACACAACTTGAATCTAGATACATGAATTTTATTTTTATTATTTTAAGCCATGTATACAAAAACTTGAACCTTTATTTGTCATCATTGATACAAAAACTTACCAAGTCAAATGCTCAAACTACTTCATACTACCCTTAGATTATCTCTAGCTTAGAATAATTATGCTTTATTTCGTGAGACATGTCTATGCTAGGCAGACAAGACTATTGTCATGGGCTTATCCACCTAGAGTGGTCATGTCTCATGCTAAATAACTACTAGTTTATAAATTTTGTAGGATTTGATAATTGAAGTTAACATTTTGTCATATAAATACATATTAAAGGTAATTCATTATCCTCACTTGGATACCACTTAGTTCTTATTTTATATATTATTAAAAATTAATAAAAATTTCCCTATTATTTTCAAATTCAAGATCACTCATAAGGATAAATAATAATCCAAATCTAAAACATCTCCAAACAAGTTAAGAGCTATCATTGTCAAGTATCGAATCATATTTCTAGTTGCATACACATAGTCAAGGATCACAATTTCATAATGAATCTAGGTGGGAGAACTATGAGGGATTGATTTAACTCAGACTATTGGATATGTAAGTAGTGGTCAATTATCAAGGGGGTGCTTGAAGTCAGCTCACCCAATTACATTCCCCCTATCTTTTTAACAAGTTTAAAGCTTTTAAGGTGCCTATAGGGTTTCAAAAATATAAAATAAAAACAAAAAAATGAGTGGCACAATCTAAATCATAATATCTTAGTCTACTCAATATACATAGGTTTAAAAGGCAAACCAATTATATTTTTATCACAATCAGCACAAATAATTCTACCATCAACGAACTCAAGCTACTTATGTTGTTTTCCATGGAGAGCAGTCTTTTCTAATTTTTATTTTTATTTTTTACCTCTAATCTATCACTATTAGAGTTTTTATTTTTATCTTATCCAATCATTCATAAGTCACATTAAATTGGGACAAGTCTATAGTCAATAGAGTTGAGTGACTTGCACTACCATCTAGAAAGTGCAAATATAAATAATTGAAAATTTTGTACCTGATCTTACACATGAAAAATCATATCATCTATTGATTTCCACTTTTAGGTATTTGAAATAGTTTGAAAAAATCTTGATTTGAGCTAACTACATTTCTTTTTAGCGTTTTCTAAAAATAACAATTTTCCATATTTTTAAATAACTAAAATCAGAATGGTTAATTATTGTATTTATTCAATATTTTGATATATTTCAATCTTTACATTTATTAGCAAAAAATATCTATTGTTAAATAAAATTTAGGGTAAAACATACTGGTGAACCTGTTAATTTTTTATCATTCCTTTTATGATTTTTTTTCATAGGGTTTTAGATTAATTTATGAATTATATATACACAAATCTTATTTTTCGTTTGAATTTAAAACTCCATTTCAAATTTCAAATTATTTTTATTTCTTTGATTTTTTAGAAACTATGTTTCAGTAGTTTTAAAACTATAAGAGTTGTTTTTTGGGTGAAAAAATATTCAATTTTACTTGAGCCATGTTATGAGGATTACTACCCCAATATTCAAGGTTTTCAAAGATTCAAGGTAATTCAAAAATCAAACACATAATAATTATTGTCACATCAAATAAAAATTATGAGGGAATATGACAAACATATACACTCATTTTTAAAAGTCAAAGTATACAATCATATAAAATTGAGTGTTTATGCATGGTCATATGCAAAATAGTTACAGAAACAAAGTTACAAGTTACATTTTTACAATTGAGCATATAGGCGAATGAATTATATATTATTGACACATATTAAGAGGGCATGATACTTGTTCATGAACATTTTTTAAAGATCAAAGTTACAATTTTAAATTCATGATACTTGTCCAATGCACATTTATTTAATATTTCAAGGGAATGATACTTGTTCATACTCATATACACATTTTTAAAATTAAAAAGGCATAATACTTATTCATGCATATTTTCAAAGTTCACATTTACAAATTCAAAAGTAAAATGTTCATTTCAATTTAAACCTATTGTTAATATGGTAATGATGGGGGCATGAATAGTATTAATTATATTTATACAATGAAAATAGAATATAGATCCATCTGCAATAATTTATTTTGATATATTACATGTAATGTAAATTAGAATATAGTATACTCAATGGCCTTGACATTAAATCTAGTGAATCCATTATGCGGTTTCATATTTTGTTATGGGTGGTGAATGTTTGAGTCTAGTGAGACTCAATGGCCTTAATATCACTTATAATGAACCCATCATGGTTTCACCTTCTTTAGATTAGTAAAATGGGTAGTTTTCCCCATTAATGATTTAGAATGTGTATCTTTTTCAATTCAAGAGCTTTATCAGCTATTAAAAATTGAGATTTGATCGCTCTCAATTCATAAGTGGTTTAAACTCTCCAAGTTATTCAATAATGGGATATAATTAACCATAATTAGTTAGAGGTTATAGGGAAATTTTGTCTCATCTTCATACATGTGTACTTCTTCCTTGCACTAGCTCTCAATTTTTCAAATTTCAAAGTTCAAAATATTCAAATTTAAAATATGGATAAATAACTACTCTGTGTGTTATTATAATATTTGATAAATTTAAGTTCCATATACAATTAGAGTATTCTCTCAAAGATAAAGTGTGTTATACATACTCATATTTAATTATTTCTCCTTTAGTCTAGCATTTTTGGTACTAGAATAAAGGGAAAGTGGCAGGAGCAGGGAATGTAGACACATAAATATGATCATAGTTACTTAACAATGTTAATTATTTACACATCATAAATCACATGACTTGCATCCAAATACATGACTCTTATTCACCATTCCTTTACGCCATATATATATATGATTTAAAGGAATGGTGAATAAAAGTCATGTATTTGGATGCAAGTCATGTGATTTACGATGTGTAAATAATTAACATTGTTAAGCAATATATATATATATATATATATATATATATATATATATATATATATGGCTTAAAGGAATAGTGGATAAGAGTCATGTATTTGGACTCAAGTCTTGTGGCTTACAATGTGTAAATATTTTTGGTAATAGAATAAAGGGGAAGTTGGGGGAGGAAAGCAATATAGACACAATATGGTCACAAGTATTTCACAATGCTAATTATTTACACATTGTAAACCACATGACTTACGTCTATAGACATGACTCTTATTCACCATTCCTTTAATCCATATATATATATATATATATATATATATATATATAACTTGATCCTTTGTTTTCTATCATTGCTACACATAAATTTCTAACTCAAATTATTTAACTATTACATAACACCCTCAAACTGTATCTATTTTAGGATAATTATCTTTTATTTTTTATTATCAGTCCACACTAGGTAGAAAAGATTGCTTCCATGGGACTAATCAACCTAGATGCCATGCATCTCATGCCAAATAATGAGTAGTTTTCAAATTTTGAATGAATATTTTGGTCCTTCCTAAATGTTTCATAAGGTCCACTAATGGAAACTATTAAAAGGTTTTCCTATAAATACACATCAAAGGTCATTCATAATCCCCACTTGGATACACTTGGTTTCTAACTTACACACTATTTCACACTGATAAAATTTGCCCTATTATTTTCAAATTCAAGATCACCTATAATGAATATCCAAGACAAGTATAAAGTATATTGATTTGAGTCAAGGGATATCATTTTCAAATATCCAAGCCTTAATAATATTTGAATACACATAGTTAAGGAGTACAATTGCATAATCACTCTAGGTGCAAGAACTACGTGGACTTGATTTCCCTCCTTGAATTAATGAATATGCAGATAATGGTAAACAATCAAGGGGTGATTGGGGTTAACTCAGCCCATTAAACTCCCCTTTTATTTTTTATAGGCTTCAAGATTTCAAGCTAGCCTTAGGGTTTTAAAAATAAAATAATCAAAACAAATAATTCCATGCAACACAATATAAATCATAATATCAAAGCCTATTCAACATACACAAGAGCATAAGGCATAACAATCATATTTTTTTCAAAGTAAATGAGACAAGTCTACCATTAATGGACTCTAGTGACCTATGATATTTTCTAGGGAGAGTGTTCCTATCCAAAAATATTCTTATATTCTACCTATTATCTGTCATTTTTAGGTTTTCTACTTTTTATAAAATTTCTTATCATTCATCAATCGTAGTTAATTGGGACAAGTCTACAATCAGCAAAGTTGAGTGGCCTTTGTTACTATCTCGAATGCACATACCTACCTAGATTTTTTTTTCAAATTTTGTTCTTAATATCAAGAATGCACAATTATACCCTTTTATGATTTCAACTTTTAGGTATCTAAACCATTCAATATAAATATTGATTTGAGCTAATTACATTTCTTCTTAATGTTTTCTAAAAATAACCATTTTCTATATTTATCAATTTCAAAAATCCAAATTATTAATTACTCTATATCTTTAGCATTTAGATATCTTTGAAATTTTACACCTATTAGCATGGAAATTATATTGTTACATAAAAAATAAGATAAAAAACAAATCTACTAGGTCAAACCAATTGACAACAAGAATGAGGCAAATATGACAATTAATGTAGTATGATAACCTAAATATCAACTTCAATTATCAACTCCATTGAAGAGGCAATTTTATAAGTTACCATCACATCCTCATATAATGTCGTAAAGACTATTAGAGTACAATCTTATCACTCTTCTTCCTCTACAATAGTTTGATCCAAATAGGCCTACACCAAATAACTGTGATAGAAATGCATATTACAACTATCATCAAATTATGGGAAATTTTAATAAAAATGCTTCAATTTAAGACATATAATACAATATCTTATTCGTGACAACACTTATGAGTTGAGAACACCTATAGAGGAATCTAGACCACATAATCATGGAAATCATAAGTTGAAAATATTCAATGATCTATTTTTGAAGCATGAGATGATAAAAATTAAGGATAATTAAGAATTACATTATACATAAAATATGCATCCTCCACCCATGACATATAATCACCCAATAGACATGATTATTGATACACTTATTAGAACATTGCCATAATTTATTATGATAACACTAGATGATAGTGAGATTGTCTACAATGATTCAAATATTCATGAACTATTCATACAAGCTTATATCAATGAGAAACCCCTACATAGTGTCATGATAAACAATAGGTCAAGTGAGAACATGTGCATAATGACACTTATTTACTCCCTTAGATACACAAAAAAAAAATATATAAAATACATCAAGATCAGTTAATGGATTCCATGGATAAAAAAATAATACCCTCATACATATAGTTTGACCTCTTCAAGTGGGATCCACCATATTAGTCACTTCATTTTTAATTACTTAGAGTAGAGTTTTCTTATAATGCATTTACGATTGTTATTATATGTAAAATATTATTCTATTACCATTGAGAGTGCATCAATGTCTCAAGTACATACATTGTAACAAGGTAGACATAATTATAAGTGCATGACATGAGTACCCTCTATAGCTAGTGGTAGCTCCTCCATCCTCACCACCACCACAGTTAGTTGATAAAACCATATGTTATTAATATATTGATCTAATAATTACACATATGCAAGATATTTTTATACACCTAGTTTAGAGGAAAGTAATTGAGTCTAATAGACAAAGAGCTATTCAACATCCATCATCATATTATAGAGTTATTTAGGGCTCATAGAATCCATCATATCCTATATCATGTGTTAGTTAGTACCACATATATTTTAATATATTCCATAATGAACATAGGTGATGGGGCATTATCCTATTATACAATGGACCCTATAGAGTCCTAGGTCTTCTAATTTTAGCCATATTACACAAAATTCTACAATAAATGATTGTGATAGTTACCATACAACACATGATTTATAAGAAGATTTTGACATGCCTATATTTGGTACCTTTCAATCATAATATGAGAAAATTACATTATGAAATGAAATCACTCACCATGGTCCTCCCATTCATGGGATCAGTGGTTATCACTCCTCAAATTTCAAATATTTTAAAAATAAAAAAAATCATATATCTCAAGAAATTAAAAAAAATTGAAATATTCATAAAAATTTAAAACTAGGACCTAATAATGACATGATTACTTTATTACACTATTTCAATATGTTATTTATCACATGTTTGTTATATGGCATATTATTTTTATACACAATAATTTCATGATATATGAGTGCAATGTAGTTGATACAGGTCATAAAGGTCATACATGGGCAAAATATTATTGGAATTTCCTCTACCTAGTTAGCATACCAATACTAGGGGCATCTTATTCCATATATTTCACTATCATAGTTTATTTATTCCTATGACCTCTTTACCATGTTGAGATACATATATTAATTACACATGTCTTGCTCGTTACTCATATCTTACATAACACTACATGGATATGTTATATACTATGATGTAACATTGATACATATGGATGGTGTAGACTAGTCTTTACTTGTTGTATGTTATGTTAATATTTTTACTCTCTTGCATGATATGTTAGTTTTGATTTTCTATTATGTGAGTCCTTTTGGCCTTGTTTTTGACATATCTATGTCCATTGTGTGTAGCACTTGGCCTAATTTGATGTGATATATTTATGTCCCTTGTTTTCAACATGTTTATGTCCATTGTATGTGGCCCTTGGCCTCATTTATATTGATAAATTCATGTAAATTTTATGTGGCCCTTATAATTATGTGTGTCACTAACTCTAGAATAGGATGATCTTGTTAAGCTTGTTGATCTTACTAAAATTGAGTGGTGCCATGATCCATATCATGCACTTTTACACCTTAGTCTTATTTATTTATATTTTTAATGATGGTTACTACTACATGATTCATTGATACATATATATAAACATGACACCTATATGCAATGAATTACATATGTTATATACATTCCTTGATGAAATACACATAAATATGATGACATAATATCCACATGTTCACATGATTAGACATGATGTTATCTTTATACATGACATGATACAATTAAATTTTCTTTTGAGATGAGTAAAATACAACACATCCTCCTTATCAAAAAGGGGGAATTATAGTGGTATTTTCATAGAGACATAAGTATCACTAAATAAAAATTCATATTTTGGGAGTCAAATTATATTTTTTATAGATTCATGTAGTGATTCAAATATCAGATGTGTTTAATTACATGATAAATTTCAGAACATCAATTCAAATTATAAGGGAATATGATATGTATATGCACTTGCTATAAATAAAATTTATTATCTATTCATACAAACTTGAGTGCATATGCATGGGAATATATACATAATTTATAGGAACAAAAATTATAGGTTTTTCACATATACATACTTCTAAGATAAGGTTCCTATGTTCAACATATAGATGCATAATATTTTATATCACTTGGTATATATTTAGAGAGCATGATACTTGTTCATTCATAGACAAACTATGATAGTTCATAATGGCCATAATTCTTAAGGGGAATGTTACTTATTCATGCACATTTTCACATTTTACACTGAACACTATTACACTTGTTTATTTTTGAACACTTTTTTAATTTGCATCAAGTAGTGAGCAACATTGAATCTAAAATATGTTTATAGTGGTTTTATTCATGTTTTTATGGGTAATTTATTTTTAGGTTAAAAAATTCTCAATACCCATGAAATTAATTTTAGTGAACCCATCATGTATCTCCCATTGTTTATCATATATGAGTAATTATTTATCATGTACTTCTCCCCACATTTATGAGGGTTATAATATGTTCTTTTTCCAACCCAAAGGATTTCACAGTTATAAATAATTGGGGTTTGATCACCCTAAATTAATCCATGGGTTAACAAGAGGAACCAATCTCCAAGTGTTTTAGTGAAAATCACCTTTCTCTAATGTTTTAATATGGAAGCATCATCTCCAAAAGTTACAAGGGAAGCATGGTTTTCAACAATGCACATGCATACTAATTCATTTATATTTAAATTTAAATCTCAATTTTTTATTTCAAATTTAAATTTATATAAATTTACTACCATATGTTTATTGTAGGTTTTGATTTGGAGTGACCTATAGAATTGGAGCTTCCTACCAAAGACAAAGTGGGATATACACACTCAGGTATACCTTTTAAATTTACTCTATAAATTTCATTATGAAAATAAAATGGAATAATTTTTAGACCCTAAAATATTTTATTAAGTACTTGATAATGAAAATCTTGACATACATTCACCATACATGACTTATTCACACAAATATGGTTATAACTTTCCATCTCAATGCATCCTAGTACTTTGTATGGGTTTGACCTTTTAATTATATTTTTACATCCCTATAGGAACCTCATTGTGTATTTAAAACCTAAATAACATACTCTATAGACATGATTAGATGCTTAGTTGAACCTTCATGTGCATCGGTCACTAATGTTAGACTTTGTCAATATCATTAGTCGATACTGACTTGAGCCTGACGACACAAACCCTCTCATAATATCTATCATTTATTAAATATAATACATTATTATGGGTCTAATTTTACATTTTAAATAACATAACATGAGAAATTACCCAATTCAACTTGTATATAGAAAAATCAAGCTTTAATTTGATAGGGGACTTAACACTTATCTGATATACATATATACACTTTTGCACAATTATAAATACTACCTTATTCCTCCTAAATTAAAAACCAGTCACTAGGATTATTCACAAGCCAAGCTTGAATCATACCAAATTCAATCCAAATTAATCATTTTTAAGTATCAAATCCAAATCATTAGCTGCATTCATATAGTGAAGGAGTACAATTTCACAATTACACTAAGTGGGATAATTGTGTGTGACTTGATTTCCATCCTTGGTGTATTAGATACATAGGCATAAAAAAATCATCAATAGGGGTGATTCAGGTTAGCTTATCCCATTAAAATTTCCTAATTTTTGTAGGTTTATATCCCTCACATGTACACCTAAGATTTTAAGGTGAATCAGGTTAATTTTAGGTTGCACACATCGTCTAGGTTTGACATCACACATAGAAATATTTTATAGATAAGGGAAGGTGACCATATAGTTACAAATACATTTCAGCACAAGTCATTATCTACCATTACAAAATTTTAGAGACAATCAATATTGGATGGTGCCTAGCGGATTTGATCCTACGTAGACCAAAACATTGTTATAGAGCCTAAAACATCATAGGCCAATATTAGACTATTTTCCATTGTTAGATAAATTCATAGTCAGATAGTCAATCATAAAAACTAAGTACTTATCCATTTATTTTAATTACTATATTTATCATATACCACTTCTCAAATCATTACAATCAATTTCAATATTTTACATTTACGTGTATGATTGAATTTCATATCTTAGTATCTAAGTTCACTTACTAATTTGTATCTTAATTAGATTAAGTAATTCATTTTAAATAAAATTAGGGTAAAATAATGGGTAACAACATGCCCCAATGAATGCTTCATATGCATAAGATATATATAATAATAAGTTTTAGGATATATTGAAGAGTAGATTGAACCCAAGTGGAAAAGTAAATTAAGGATCCATAACATGCCTCAAATAAATATCAATGAGTTAGAAAAAAAATTAGGATGCCTCAATAGATGCACGGTAAAGACCATGAAAATGTAAGCACCAAGATTAAAAATCCAAAATAGTAATATGCATGATAAATACCATTGGAAAAATCATATAATATAAATTAATATATTATAATAATTTGACATAAGTATGGTACATAGCTACATAAACTAGAAAACCATCACGCAAGGACATATGGCCCATAAGGCATGATCTCATGACTTTACGTGACATGAAAACTAAATTATATTCTATCGAAAAGGACTATAAAATACATCAACAAAAAATAAACTCAAACATGTACATGTATACACATGTATGCATTTGAACAAATATATGCACATACATAATGAAACAATATAGCTATCACAATGTGACCACATATTGTATATATCCTTGTAACATGCAATATATGGGCACTATAAATATATGATGTAATAAATACAAATGAAATAAAATATTATTGTAAAATCCTTTTTATAGAGATGCTTCCAACATAAGTAATACCACTCGTGTGATAATTCCACCTAGGGTATAGTCATGAAAGTAGCCATGTAACACGTAATAATCCATGATCATATGGAACTTGTATGTCTTGAATCACACCCATTTAAATAATACCATCATGGTTATGTGTGTAAACATGTATATGAAAACTTATAACACAGATAATTATTCATGATATATATCAATCGACAAAGATAAAGGAAAATAAATTATTGATTTTTTCATTTTATCTTATTTTTGTATTTTATAGTTTTTTAAAATGAAGTAGTTACATAATAAGGTCTAGTGGCACACACAATCACAAGAAATACAAAATCAATCAATAAAAAAACAAAGGGGTATAATCAAGAAGAAAACTCAAGTAGGTAGACTAAGGAGCATAAACAAATAATAATAAAAAGAGGAAGATTCAAAATAACCTACAAGTTCCCTCAAATCTTAGTACATGTTAAGATGGAAGATATTGATATATATGTTATCATCATTGGGAAATATGCATAAATGTTTGGAATGGGAAAACAAATTAATGGGAAAGGGTCAGTGTAACATAACAAATAACAAAAGCCAAGAGGCTAGAATAATGTTGAGACAAAAATAGAAATCAAGTGACAAGGTATCAAATATAGAAGAATAAAAGGTAAACATATATATTTAAAAATATAAGAATAAAAAGGCATGCAATCAACTTAAAATATAAATTCATATGAAATGCATGACATAAATAAGAATGAATATATGTAAAATAAGGATCTATAATACAATAAGTGATGCATCAATGAAGCTCAAAAGAGAGGCTAACATGGATAATCAATGATATCTAATTAAAGTATGATGTCATGTATATACGAAGTCAAATATTACACAATAAGGGTCAAAAATAGGATGAAAAATAAAAGTGTGAGTCATATTAGAACCTAAATCAGTAACATTAGATAGTCACCTCAAATATGGGATATAAAAACCATCTACACTTCTTATAAATAAGTAAATGTCATAAGTATATTGTATGAATTTGGACTCCTGATAAGTGATGAAAACTCTCATAATGTAGATTATAAAGTGTATAAACTCATCATATTATAACTATAATAATATCTAATAAAAATAATTGAAAATGTGTTGTAGCATGCAACAAACAAATGTAATAAGAAAATTGTCATAATAATAAAAAATGCATTTTATAATATATGATGTTAAAGTAGAGAAATATATATATGTTTGAGCCCATAATGTGACATATATAATACAAATAAATAACTTGGTTGATCCCCAAAATGTCATAATATGATGTCATATGTGTTGATTCACAAAGTAAATAGGGTAATCTATCAAAATATCACCATTATCATCATTTTAGTGTTTTGTGCATCAATATTTCTCATTGGTATCAAATGTTGTCAAAGGGATCTCATAAACATGAATAGTGAGTCATATGTATCTATTATCACTCTCAATCATTACATTCATTATTTTTACCATGGGTTTCTAAATATATCATTGTCATCAACTATGTTTCACAAATATATACTTTTTTTCATTTATCCTATGTTATCCACAAAAAATATTTTCCTTGTAGTATGTGTGTGTATATATATAATTAAGATGTTAAATAGGTGGTAATTCAGTCAAGTTCATGTCTAATAGTCTGATCAATATATTGTTTCAATTTTTTAAAATCTTAAGCATATGTTATGGCATAATCTTGGTTGAATATTTATTTTCTTTACTAGCCAAAACTGTATATGTATTCATATTATATGTATAATTAGCGAAAAAATATGTGAATTATTTGAATGAGGAACTTTAGGTTGGGTTGATAATTCATTAATCAGTATGGAAGCCATATTAAAAATATAGTTGAATGATTGGAATTTTTTTATAGTCTAACTTTGAGAGGCAAAAAATGATATTGATAAATATGTATTTCAATTCAATATCACATGTTTGATAAACTAAGGAGTACATATGACACCAAAATCTAAATATATATTCAAAAATATCCTCTTGAGAACCTTTTTCAAATAGATGAAATAATCTAGAATGTGGCATGTTATCTGTTATTAGTGATGAATCAATATAATAAGGATTATTTTAAGAATTGAAATGAATATATACCTAAACGATAAAATATTAAACTATCTAAGGCATCACCAATCAAGATCCTAGGAAATAACGTAAGCAATATTAAACCATGCTCTTCACAATCATCTCTAGAGTGAAATAATGTGTTGAGGTGTACATGAGGATCTCCATGGCCATAAAATAATTGGAAGTTTGGTATAACCAAGTCACATGTTATAGGCATGCCAATCACCTTTCTAGGAATATGGTTAAAAGGTATGTTAGTAAAATAAATCTTATCATCAATAGATTCAAAATGAAAGGATAGATAAGGCATTTGCCTTTTTAGATCACCTATAAAATGCATCATGGTCACCATATATTGTTATGGACAATATAACACTAAAGAGGTTCATTTAGATGAGAAAATTAATTATATATTTAAAAAATGGACAACTAGAAGATATATGAATAATAGGCTTTAAACATTAAATCAATGTTTAGTTATTTCTTTTTATATGAATAATAATAAGTAAGCAAAATTTCACAAATAATTATTACCATCAAATAAAATATAAAGGTTTTAAACATTTACAGATATTTCATTTTTATCACAAGAATACATATTTCAATCATAATACATAAATAAAAGTAATCAACAAAAATTATGGATTAAGCAAAGACAAACTGTGTCCAAAACTATGATAAAAATTATAACTAAAATAAATAACCCAAAAAAACCCTAAGGTAGAAGATATCATGAAAATTATATGTTGAATGAAATCCAAAATAGTGATTGAGGAATGAAATAGGCACAAACTAAATACAAATTTTAAAATCAAATTTTAAATGTTTGATAAAAATTTATAAAAAACTTGAAAAGGTCTATGTCTTCAATGAATGAAGGTGTGCACACCAATTTATAAATATGGATAGAAATTATAAAGCATAAAGAGGTGAATGAAAAGATAAGGTTTGATAAAAAATTTACATGATCTAAATTCAGCCATGAATATTAGGAAATTTTTACCTTAAAATAAAAAACAAAGTCATAAGGGATGAGTGTTCAAAAACCCTAATTTGCATGCATTTATTTCTAAAAAGTGGATGTACGATAAAAATTATATATAGATGAAATCAAATAGATAAGATAGTGTTTGATCTATATAATATAGGACACATTTGAAAATGTGAAAATAAGAAATAAAGCCTTAGGGAGAAATCCTCAAATGATATAAGCATTCAAAGAAAAAAGGGGTTCACCAATTATTTTAACCAAATTAGACATTATGGAAAATAATCTAATGAAAAATTAGTTACTTGGGTGAAACATAGGGTTTTAGTGTAAATATAGTCTAAATAATATATTTATAACCCTAAATGTGCTAAAAATATAACAAATGGTATAAAAAACAACATAATCATGGAAATAACAATGAAAAGATAAAGGAGACAAGAATCTAACACACCTTGATAAAATATTGGGATTTTGAGAGTGTAGTAGTGTTTGAAAGTAATGATATATGTCTATGATAAATTTTGAGGTAAAAATTTCAAAATATAAAATCAATGCTTTGATAGGAATCATTAAAGATGCCTAGGAAATAATCGACAATTAAACTCTTCAATTTTTGAACCTATTTTGAGTCATCAAATCTATACCTTTGTACTTTTATAGGTTATCTATTTTTATGTGTAGGTGTAATTTTTATGTGCCATATATTGTTTTTTGAAAATTTAATACAACATTTATTGATATATTTCTCTTATTTTTTCTTCTTGACTTAATCCTTTAAAATTGGAATCGAACTGGTGTGGTTTGTTGACTCAAGATACCCATTAACGAGTTGTAGCTACATATCCCACATGCTTACAATTAGATTAAATGTACTTATCTTATGCATGTGAGTGTTATTTTGAGTGAGATATTTTGTATCCTCTCCCTAGTGATGTTAAAAGTGACTACATGAACATTCACCTAAACATTTTATTGGTACAAGTGGTTGATGTGATAATGGATTGAATAAATTAAAGTATCAAGGTGTTAGCTTCCTCAAATGTGTAGAATTAAATATAACCAATGAAGGATATAATTTTAATTATGGAGAAGGGATTTATTATTTTATTAATTCTTAATAAATGACTCATGATGACCTTGTGTGTGTGTGTGTTTGTTTATGTTTTTTTATTTCATTTATGGGTTTTCCTACACATGTATTTAGCTTACTTAGATGTAATGACGAGGTAATTAGGATAGTTATGATTTGGTTATAAATTATATTTTTTGGATAAACACTCCATATTTTTAGGTGGACTTATGCTTATATTCTTCCTATTTATGTACCTCTCCTCAAGCTATTTTATTATTTTGAATACAAGCTAATTATTCTATTCATATTTGGTTCCTCTTTTACAACGTGACTCTCTTTATAAATTTATATTTCACATTTTAAGAGTTTAATATATTTGAATACTATCATTCCTCAATCATGGCCCATTTTGATATGGCATCGGAGTAGGTTTTGGTAGCTGAACACCTTTGTTTGTTGTGATTTATTTTAGAATTTTGAGTATTTGAGCTTACATGTTATAGATACTCTATTATTTAAGTATGATCTTATCCTACATCCTTAGATGATATATAAAATCATAAAATAATGAGGTGAAAGGTCTTTGAATAATTGGTTTTATAACTCATTTACAAGTAGTGAGTTTCTAGGAAAAATGAAATATGCCATTGATTTTGGAATGTGTGAAAATAATAGAAATGACTATATACTCGACCATTATTTGAGATACTTAAATATATTTTTAGGGTTTGTTATCATTTTCCTAAGAAATACATACACAATTATGGAGGGGTTCCATTTTTTTTCAAAAACCATATTTTGGGGTTTTCTAAAAAATTATAAGTTTGTTATTGGTTTTTTATCGTAAGCACCAATTCTCAAAATATTTGTAGTTTATTTAGCCCCTAGTCATATGGTTAGTTTACCCCATGGTCACAACCAACCCAAGGGGGATTAATAGGTATGAAAGGCTGAATTTATTTTGTGAAAGAATCAACAAATTTTGATTGTAATAACTTGTAGATCACATATCTTTCTATAAACATCTCCTTTTTAGGTGTCATTTTTTTTAAAGTGTGATATTTTTGAACTCTTCACATTGGTTTTATTTTCATATTCTTGTTTGGTTGGTATGATGTAATTTTAGGCCTTTAAAAAATGTATATGCACTAAAATATAAAGTTCCAAAACTTTGTAATCTTCGGAGGTTATTAATGGTAGTTTTAGGGGGGTTGCATTCTACCTTGTGTTCTCTCTTACACTTTCATTTTTATAAATATATATTTTATTGCATTATGGATCATAATCGAGTTATACTTTCTCACGCCATATAAATAGCATGAGTGGAAGACCAAATTTTAATTTTTTTTTGAGTAAGGGTTCACATATAATTATTATGGGTAATGAAATTGAACCAACACTAAATGCAAAAAATGCTAAGTGGTATATCTAATGAGATGAGGCCAATGGTCTACTATGTCTACCGGTATCACTCGACTTGGTATTTCACATTGTATATGTAAACACACCTATTTTTTTCTATACCCTTTTGGAATAATTCTTTAGGAATCAATATGTAATGAGGGATCATGATCTATAAAATTAGCTCGTTAGTTTGAGTCCAGGAATCTTTGACACAATACATGACTTCACCAAATTTAAGTAAATTAAGTTGTAGTTGAAAATGTGTGACATAGATAAAAAGTATGAATAATTTATCCTTTCAATTCTTACTAAGTTAGGTACTCATTTTTTTTTTGTACTCTTCGTCTTCCCAAATTTATTTTGAAGGATTTGGTGGAGAGGTGCTATTAGAATAGGGATTGAAGGGCAATTTTCAAAGTAAATTTTTTTATCTTGTTTCTAGTTTATGTTGAAAAATTAAAATTTATGTTTGTTTAAGATTTTATGCCCTATTATGCATTTATGTATGCCCATCATAGGTAAATAAATCTTGAAAAATAAAGGGAAATTAGAAGGAATAATGAGAGGAGTTTTCCTATGTATTTGTATAGAATGTTTATGGGGAAATATTGAATAAATTTGTGCAAAGGTCTCCTAAATTTAAATGTTTATATTTACAAAATAAAACCATATTTTTAAAGGGTTTATTTATTTTTATAATATGAAAAACATTTATTTTCATAAGTTTTTATTATGCAAGTTAAATATGTTATTCAATGGGTTTATTATGTAAATATGGAAGCCCTCATTTAGAATATTAAACTAAATTATTGTGGATTTATATTATGAAAAACAACCCTATTTTTTTTTGTGGGTTTTTACCAAGTTAAATATGAATTTAATGTATAATTTTTTTTATGCCTCATTCAGAAAATAAGACCATATTGTTATGGTGTTTTATTATGTAAAACAAAATTATTTTTTATAGATTTTTATTATGAAAGATATATATGATTTTATGGGTATTTTTATGGATTTTTATTATTAAAGATAAATAAGATTTTATGGGATAAATATTGATGTCCACTTTTAGAATATAAATTTTATTTTTTATGGGTTTTAATTGTGTATTTTTTTATGTTGATATATGAATAATAAATTATGGAATGTTTAGGTTTAATTATGCATATATGTATGCCCCATTTTCTATCTCAATCATGGAAAATTTAGTGAAAGGAATTAGGGGTTTTAAGAGATTTGTTGTTCTAAAAATTACATAATATTTTAAAATAAAATTTATATGTATTTTATGCATGTTGAATGCCTTTGTGATAGAGAAAATTTGGAAAAATGATTAGGAAATATTCTGGTTATGTTTAAAAGAGATGTGGAAAAAATTGATTGAGAAATTGATGGGTTTGCTATGAAAATTTGGATGCAATATTTGTAAATTTAATTAGTATTTTTATGAGAAAATATAGACATTCCATATACTTAATGATTTTTGGTGTATTATTATAATTTATCTCATAAATTGGAAACTCTCTATGTTCAATTAATTTGAATGTGTTATGAGATATAACTCCCCTACTTGGATGTTTTATCATGCAATTAAGTTATGTTTTTATGTTATTTGATTTTAGATATTAAAAAAAATAAATTGGGTATTTAAAAAAATGTGAAAAGATAAATAAAACATTTAAGAAAAATTTAGAATGAAAACGACATGAAACATGAAAATTGTTTAGGAAAAATAATTAGTTTAAAACTATTTTTAATGTGTATTTAATATGAAAAAATAGATAATTTTGTTTCATTATTATAAATGATTTATTAGACATGTATTCTCGTACATGGAAACACCTTTGTAAAAAAAAGTCATTGTGTGGAATAACATGTTGTTACAAACTTTAGTTAGGACAATTGAACATAATGGCCAAAAAAGAAACCATTGGACTTTTAAATAAATTTAGTCACACTTTAATTATTTAATTAAGTAAAAAATATAAGAAAAATAATTTAGTCTCAAAATTATTTAAATATAATAAAAAATAGTGGCACCTAACTAGTAATGCGTATTCAAGTTTTATGAGAAAATAATAGGGAATATGAAAATTATTATCTACATTTAATAAGAATATCTCCTAAAAGTTTATTAAATCAAAAAAGACTTATACTCAACTACGAAGATTCATTAGAGATTGAGATACGATTTGGAATTAATACACCAATGAATTAAATAATAAAAAATGGCATATCAAACTCCACCATATAGGAGTATACCTACTAGCTAGCTAAACCCATTAAGTTTAATCCAATTTTTACTAATGTCATTGTTTGAAACCAACCCTATTTGAAACGTCATTGTAAAAATAGGAAAATTGTAATTATAACAAAAAGAAAATTATAGGGTAGTTTTAAATGACCATTGTGTTGAAACAATAATCATACAAAAGGAATAAGAGGTTTTTTGGTTTTGGAAGTTAATTTGTAATGTTAATTGATTTATCTAGGCTTAGGCTAGCATAAAGTACTTGGCATGACCATAGATATATTAATTTCATGTCACATGAGATTGAACACGGGTTTTCAAGGGAAAAGGTTGAGTGTGAAGTTCATAATCACTATATCCTACTCTTTTCTTAAGGTGTTTACAAAATAATGTAGAACATATAAGCCAAATCATATGCTATACATATATAGATTCTTGGTTGACTTTTGAGTGTAGTAATTTAGGAATCATGTTTTGTGTTTGTTAAGATTTTTTTTTTTTTTTTTGGTGTAAGTTTTTATTCCATTTTATTGGTTTCCCTACACATGAATTTAACTCAATTAGGTGTAATAATTAGGTCATTAGGATCGATATGAGTTGGTTTTACATTCCATTTTTGAGATGCACACTCCACCTTTTTAGGTGGACTTATGCCTCTCTTTTTCTTATTTATGTACCTCTCCTCAAGATATTTTATCATTATAAATACAAGCTAGTTATTTTGATCATATTTGATTCTTCTTTTGCAACATGACTCTCTTTTTATGCATTTATGCATGTTAAGATTTCAATGTGTTTGAATACTAGTAGTTCTCAATCATGGCCTATTATGATCTAGCATCAAAGTACGTTTTGATAGCCAAACACCTTTATTTTGTTATGATTTATTTTGGGATATTGATTATTTAAGCTTTTATGTTATACATATTATATTATCTAAGTATGCTTTTCTATTGAATCCTTGGATGATCTGGAGAATCATAAAAGAATGAGATAAAGGGTCTTTGTATAATTAGTTTTTCAATTCATTTACCAAGTAGTGAGTTTATAGCAAACATGAATTGCACCATTGAGTTTGAAATATGCAAAAATAATATAAATGAGTATATACTTAACCATGCTTTGAGATAGTCAAATCTAGTTATTTTAGGGTTTGCTAGATTTTTTTGAGAAATTTGTACAATTCTAAAGGGGTGCCATTTTTTTCAAAAACCATATTTTGGGGTTTTTTATGAAATTTATAGGTTTATTGATTTTTTTTATTGCAGGCACCAATTCTCAAAATATTTTTAATCCGTTTATCCGCTATTCACATGCGTAATTTATACAATGGTCAAAACCAACCCAATGGGTATTAACAAGTTTGAAAGGCTAAATTCATTATATGCAAGAATCAACAAATGTTAATTACAATAACTTATAGATCACATATCCTTTTAAGATGCCACTTTTATTAAATTATGATTTTTTAAGCTCACATTGGTGTTATTATCATATTCTTATTTGGATGGTACAATATACTTTTAGGACTTTTAAAAATTATATATGTATTAAAATATAAAGTTATAAACCTTTGTAATTTTGGGGGATTTATTGCTGACAGTTAGGGTGGGTTACATTATACCTTATGTTCTCTCTCACACTTTAATATTTGTAAATATATTTTATTACACTATGGATAATAATCTATTTCCACTTCTCACACCATATAACTATCATGAATAGAAAACAAAATTTCAAATATTTTTAAGGAGTAAGGATTTACACAGATTACTATGTGTAGTTAAATTGAACCAACACCATATGTAGAAAAGGCTAAGTGGTTTAACCAAGAGATTTTAGTTTAGGCAAGAGATTTTATTTTCCCCACATTATATGATAATTAATGAGTTACACGATGAATATAAAATCTAAGTTGAGAAATTAAATCACTAGTCGTAATTATTCACCTTATCACACTTTGTTCGTGATCACCCTTAAATTTCACTACTCACTCACTTAGATGAGGTAAGTAATCTATGACATGAGTGATTTGGCCATCATACCTATCGCTACTCAGAATAACTTGGTTGGAGTGTTATGGTTATAGGGTTTCCTCGTGTGCACTTTTATGATGATGTTTTCTAGGGTTACATAGTAAACATTCTAAAGAGAAGTATGACAAAGGAAAATCATGGATAGCTACATAGATTTTTGATCTAGGACATAGATTTTGGAGCTAGTTCATAGTGGTATTTTTGGTTCATTTATGCAACCTTCATTTAGAAGGACAAAATATATTCTTACCTTCATTGATCACTTTTCAAGGTATACTTGATTGTAATTTATTCAATGGAAGTCTCAAGTTTTTTTTATCATTTTTAGTATTTCAAGGCTTTTGTGGATAAATAGTTAGGTAAATCCATCATGGTATTTTACATATAAAATTATGATGAGTATGTCAAACATAATTTTAAGTGGTTATGAACTTCACATTGGATTGATTTACAATGTATAGTTCCTTACAATCCTCAATATAATGGTGTGGTAGAATACAAGAACAAGTCTTTGAATGTCATGTAAAATTGTATGATAAATTATAAATCTTTGCACCTCATTACTGGGCATATACCATTAAATATGCATGTTACATATAAAATTGTGTTCCTCATAAGGCCTTGAAAGGAGTCAATCTTTCTAAAACTTGAAGTAGTTAGAAATCCATAATTAAGCACTTTAGATTTTTTGGATCTCCATCTATGGTCTGCATTCCTAAGAAGGAACATAAGGTGATAGATCCTCATGGTAGGCCTTTCATATTATTTGGGTATCTAAATGACATTAAGGGATATAAATTTATTCATCTTACCATATGAGTTTTTTTATTGGAATCAATAGGATTTGATGATAGTTTTAATAATTTAGATCATGCTAGGTGTATTCTTGGTGATAAGGATTATTATTCGAGTTTAGACGATGAAAGTAGTGATGGGGATTCAACTCCTTCCTCTCCTAGTCAATTTTTACAATATGAAAAATCTCCTCCTGACTCTCCAACTTTATGGAATTTTTTGGATAGGCAAACATTTTAGGGTGAAAGTGATTGGGTTGGGGATCCATCATATACTAGGTAGGTACACTCATAGTTATAGGGTGTTTTGCATGTATTCATTACCTCTAATTCCAATCAAAAGCATTTTTATGATGTATATAACACTCCTAAGTGGGATAAAACTATGGATGAGGAGTATTATTCATTGATTAGGAACTACATTTTGGATTTGGTGCCCCTTTCTAATGGAAGTAAGTTTGACGTAGATGGATCTATCACACCAAATATATAGTAGATGGGTCAATAGATAAGTTAAATGCATGATTGATAGAAAAAGGTTTTTGAGAGGTTTTTGACATTAAATATACTGAGACCTTTACCCTAATTTCAAAGATTAAATCTATTTGATTCACTCTTACCATTATCATATCTCATCATTGGGAGGTTCATCAGATGGATGCGAAGAGAACATTTATTCGTGGTGAACTTAAGGAGGAGATATATATGCAGCAACCACAAGGTTTTGTGAAAGATTATTACGTAGTATGTATACTTCATAAATATATCTATGGACTCAAACATGCCCCTTGAGATTGTTATGCAAATATGGATCCATTCTTTCTCTTGGTTTGGTTCACTGTATGCCATTCTGATCCAAATGTTTACATTTTTAGATATGTTGGCTCAATTTTTATTTTGGTTATATATGTTTATGAACCATTGAACACATGAAGTTATTAATTCTCCATTTTAACAATTAAAAATTATTTACATGGTAGGTTCCCCATGACTAATGGGTTTATTTCACTACTTCCTTGGGATTGAGATTTCATAGTCTAACTTATGGATCATCATTTCATAATCCAAGTATGCTCTTGATATTATCACATGGTTTCACATGGATGATTTTAAGATAAATATAAATCCCTTTATTTATGGGGTCAACCTTGAGGCTAAGTTTATTATCTATTAGTTTATGCTACCTTGTATTGACATATTATTGATAGTCTTATCTATCTGAATCACACTAGACCTAAAATTTCATATGCAGTGGGCATGGTATCTAGGTTTATATAGAGATCACATGAGCTACACTACAAAGGTAAATAATTATATTATCCACTACATTCAAATGCTCATATCTTTTGGATTAACTATGGAGAAGGTATTGATGTTTACTTTGTTGGGTACATAGATTCAAATCAGGCTGACACTATCGAACATCACAAGTCCACTTTAGGATATAGTTTCTCACTTCATTTATATCCAATTAAATTTTATAATAATAAACAAAATGTTATTTATTTGTCATATACGAGAGGTTGAGTGAAAAAGAGTTTTTAATGTTGTTACTAAGGATATTTAGCTTTAGGGGATTAATATTGAGATTGGTATCTAGTTCAAGTGACTCAATCAAATTCTATGAGAATTAGAGAAAAATATAGATATGTAAAAATCTATTTCAACATCAATGGACGAAGACAATTTAGATTCATATGCACTTTGTTTTGGATCCCATTCATCTAGAAGTCATCAATCTCATATTTTTCTAGACTATAGAGTAGATAGATGATATATTCACCAAAACCTTCATTGAGATCAAGTATCTTAATTTTTGAGATCTTCTTAGGGTGCATGTAGATTTAGCTTCACTACAAGGCAACCAAGTGGATTCTTAGTGTGTAGGAAGGTTTATATAGATCCCACATGATCTAAACTAGAAGGAAACCAAGTATATTTTCCACTACATTCAAGGTACACATGGTTTTGAGATTCACTATGAAGTAGGTATTGATGTATATTTGGTTGGGTGCATAGATTCAAATTGGGTTGGTGATATCCATAATCACAAGTCCATTTCATGGCATAGTTTCTTTCCTAGTTTGAGTTTAGTTATTTGGTCTAAAAAGAAGCATAATGTTATTGTTTTATCATCTACTACTGCTGAGTACATAGGATTTGTTAATGATACTATTAAGGCTATTTGGATTTAGTGGATTAATACTGAATTTGGTGTCTAGTTCAAGTGACCTAAATCATATTTTCTAATAAAAAAAACACCACCCAGATCTACAAGAATATAGGCCAACATCAGTAGACCAAACACATCAAGATTCATATGCATTTCATTTGGGAGCTCAATCATGGACAAGTCATTGATCTCAAATTTTTTTAGACTATAAAGTAAATAGATGATATCTTCACCAAACCCTTCACTGAGAGCAAGTATCTTCATTTGTGATCTCTTCTTAGGGTGAAAGCAACTTTAGCTTCATTTTTTTGGTTGGGGGGTGGTGGGGTTGTAGTCCTCTATTCTTATCTCTCTTTACTTCTAGGGGCTTCTCTATATTCTTTTAGGGGGATTTTATATGTACTTAGGTACCTAATCAGTTCTTATTATCAAGACCCAATTCTTCTACCCACCTAAGTTATGCTTAAGTGGGGGGGGGGTGTTCATGCAAGTTATTTTATTATTTTTCATACACTTATTTAGCTTGCTTAGGTGTAATAATGAGGTTGTTAGGATAAAAATGAGTTGGTTATACATTATATTTTAATGATGAAATATCCACCTTTTTAAGTTGTCTTATGCCTCTCTTCTTCCTATTTACGTACCTCTCATCAAGTTATTTTATCATTTTGAATATAAGTTAGTTATTGTGCTCATATCTAGTTCCTATATTGCAACATGACTCTCTCTTTCTGCAAAACTATTTTTTATGTTAAGATAATAGTGTGTTTAAATAATGCCACTCCTCAATCATGGTCCATTCTAAATATACATACATACATACATATATTAATACACACACACATACACACAAATAAAATAGATTAGTATAAAGTTTAGTTAGGTAGATCTCAAGGGCATTAGTGGAGCTAGTTACTCTTAGA
Organism: Torreya grandis; assembly: GCA_037957365.1. NCBI lineage: Eukaryota > Viridiplantae > Streptophyta > Pinopsida > Cupressales > Taxaceae > Torreya > Torreya grandis. Next base: position 3,114,608 of record JARHVA010000534.1, on the reverse strand, counting down.
CCAATTGGCTAATGTTAGTATAAGTTAATGAATGTAATTATCATAGACCAACAATTACATATTATTGATAAGAATAAAAAGAGTGAACATAGGGGGTATATGAAAGATACTACATATGGTGGTAACTTGTGTGAGCATGTATATCATAAATTATGCTAATTCAATAAATGTTAATATTAGTGGATAGAGTCCTAGATTGAGACATTAATATTATGTCATAATACTTTGTAGCTCAATAGATATTCGTGTGTAGTATGAATGCTATAGAATAATACATATGATAATTAATTATATGGTTGAGTATATTGGGAACTATTTTAATGGAAATTATGTTGATCTCATCTGTTTAAGTCCTAACATAGGACAATAAATATTATGTCTTTTATTTGTTGCACTTTTTGAAGATAGTTTCATAATTTATTTAGAATCCTAGTACGTATGAATATGATAAATAAAGTAATAAAATTATTACAATTAATTCACCACTTTGATATATGCTAATAATGCACTTGTAGATCATTATTACAATATTGCTTTGCATGATGCAAAATAAATACATTGCATATGAGTACAACACTTGATATTATTTATAGCAAATAAATGACATAACACATAATGTGTGAAATAAATTTTAAATCAATAAATTGGAAATATAGTTTATGATGAATATAGTAGAGATATTATATTGTGATTTATAGAAGATGTTTTTTATTAATGTATGATTATAATTAGATAAGATTATGCATGTTGAGTTTTATTATTTGTTTATGCATATTGATACATGATTTCTTATAATTGGAAGGTTTCTTTGGCTTGTGAAATCTATCATTGAAAGGTTAGGGAAGATTGGGATATTGATTCATCATTGGTTGGGCTCATATTTCCGTATTAATCTTCCTCTCATCAAATAAGCCTCTCTAATGTGATAATACAGTAATAAAAGATTTTTCTGGGTGGGATTTTTAATTTTATTCCTTTGGTGAATGATGTACATTATAGTTGATGTATTATTTTGGTCATTCTAAGGCTTAGAGATGTAAAGAGTGTTATGTGTTTTGCATTAAAATTTATTTGTGTAACTCAAATTAGATTTTTTTTTACTGATTTTGAACTAAACATGATGTAAAACTTGAGTTAATTGTAAGTTAATTAAATGTGTTAGTTTGGTTTATTTTTAGATTGTAATTTTGGCAATCACCACATTTTTTGGTTTCCTATATTGATTTTTATCTAATATTATTATTTGGTATATTTTTGGATATGGTTTTTTATCTTTTCTTTCCAAAGATTTGATGAAAGATATGATATTTAGGGGTAACAAGGGTTTATTATTTTGAATTATTTTTTCACAAGGTGTGCTTTTGATAAAATGCATGCTATTTTTTTTTAATCTATTAATTATATAATATTATATTAGATATATTTTTTTATGTAGGGAAAAGAATGTCAATAATATAAGTATACTATAATATATGAAAAGGGAGAAGAGAATACTAGATCTAACAGGTTGTGCTATAAAGTGTGGTGGAGATGTAAACAAAATATATTTGTAATAAGGATATCAAGGATATAATTAGGAATTATATGTAAGGAATTGACAAACAAAGATGCACAAAGATCCAAGATGTAAATTGGGTAAGATAAATAGAGATAAATTCCATTAGGTGGTAACTAAAACGTATGCAAAAAAATGATTTTAACCAAGAGGTGTAACCAAAGTAAAAAAACATGTATGTATAACATATGATAACTTACATATATTAATCTAAGCATGGAAGACAACAACATAGAAATATATAAAACACACACACACACACACACACACACACATTTATCCAACAAAGTAATAAATAAAGATTATAGGGATATGAATACTTACCTAGGGTTGACTTGTTAGTAAATCAATGTCCCCCTTGTATCAAGTAGAACTTTGTAAGAGATGTTATAGCTAAAGATAAATATGTAAAGAGAAAGACCTAAGTATCCTTAGTTGGGTAATCTAAATATTAGATGTGCCCTGATGGTTCAACTTTTCTCACTGTTAGAGATATAATCCACTGAGGGGGGGGGGTGAATCAGTGGTGGAAAATAATAAAATTAAATTTATAGACCTTTGTAAATATTTAAGCATTCAATTCAAACATTCATGAAATATTTAGATCATTCATAGTAGTGAACAATGAACATAAGCAAGATCACATACACAACACAATATCTACATGGGAAACCCTCTTGGGGAATAAAACCTACTCTCAATCCTAAAAACACTTGGACTAATGTCCTATAATATGATCATAAACAAGAGACTAATCAACTCCTTCTAATTAGGAAACTTTGGCCAAGTCCTTCTGACCTAAAACCTTGATCAATTCCTTATGATCAAAGGTCTTTAGTGAAACCCTATTTCACAAGGAGAAATTTCCCCTAAGGAAGATTAATTCCTTTAGACCCTCCTTGAGATGAACACTTCCACCTTAGAGCTGATGTCTTCAACACTTGATGATGGACCTCTTGATTATTTGATAATTGCACAAACTCTCTATCTCAAACAAACCTCTCACATAGGCATGCCACAATTTTTTCATATAAATTCACACTATAAGAACACTATAATATCATTAGAAACATGATATACAAATCATGTACATAATCCTTAATCTCCCTTACTTATCAACTCAATATTTGGGCATGCTCACTCTCCTCTATTTCTCTTCGCTCTTCTACTCTCTCACATCCAAGTCTTACACTTTATAAATCTATAACCCAACACATTTGGATCCATTATATATAGATAGATAATGAATTATTAAGTCCATAATAATCCATTTTAACCACAATACATTACTTCACCCTTAAGGTATATCATATGGGTCACACTTAAGCACAATCCTATTTCAAAAATAAGCCTAAGTCACTTTTAGGTCTTATGGAGACCCATTTAGATCTTTGACACTTATCCAAGCATAATAAGAACACATGACCACTTAAAAACACATAGGTCCACTCCTTATGTCCCTTAGGACATCCTTAAAACATCATATAATCTTAGCTTACCTCTACATGTGCTCAAACAACTCAAATAGAGACCTTGTATATAGGAACACCATTATCGAACATACAAACAAATTATTAATCAATGTTAATACTCAAGGTATATTGATCACACCTATAAAATACTCACAGAGCATCTTATAGAGTCTAAAACACTCCCTAATAACCAATTCATCATGAAACATCAAAACAACAACTATATGAGCTCAAATATTCTTATCGGGTCACTTGCAGAACATATACATAAACATAGTCAAATTTGGAGCTCAATAAATTTATTTATACACACTAATAGATCTTCAAATCCATATATCTAGATATGCCTTGGAGTTCTCTACCACTTTGATTTTTAATACAATAACAAATTTGACTTTTATCAAAATTTATAGTCCAAAAACTAGACTCTGGTATTTCCTTAACAAATTAAAATATTCAAATGACAACATTCATAGTTAAACCTAGAACACAATCCTCGCATCTCATGTCCTCTTAGCTCTAGATCAAATATACTCCATCAATATTGATCAATATTTAACATATAGGTGCCAAGGTGCAATCATTAAACATATTTCACTTTGACCACATCTTGTGCATCCTTAAAATGTTGACTTAACATGATCCATCGATCTCTACAATTTTTTTAGGTCTTTAGCAATAAATGCTCACCATTGATAAAACTATATGAACACTTGCTTGATGTTGGATCCTTCTTCTATACCTTTGCTCAATCATTAAACATCATGCACCTATCTTCATCTTGTTGCTTCCTAAATTTTTGGAGTAATGCGCACCATTGATCTTGGTCAAGCTTAACACTTTTAAAAATGACTATGAGGACCCTATCAATATCCATGAGTAGCCATTTTTTATCCTTAATAACTTCTTATGTGCTTCGATACAGGATCTCAAACTTAGACTAGATAATCTCCTCACATAGGAGAATACAACCATGTGACACACTACTACTAGAACTCTCATGCATGTGATATATAATTATATTAAATTTCCTTCTCAAAGTCTTCTATCATAGATCTAACTATGTCAAAATATGTCTGGGAGACCAACTTTTCTCAAGCATAACTTTTGTTTCACTTCAGCGTCTGATTTAAAAATTTAGTAAAAATCAACTATGCTCAAAAATAAATAAACCCATATGATCATATTTTCTTAAGACCTTCACACATGAAAGATATCACACCAACAAAATTCTCACTCAACTCTTTCTACCTCATTAAAAAATTGGCTAAGTATGGGAAAACATAGTCAAAATGCTTGGGAGTACAACTTTACACATCCATATCTCTTAATGTGCTAGATCACATGATATAAAAATTAACATAAATAAACTAGGTCCAAAATTTAACAAACCCATATGATCACCTTATCCTAAAACATCCACATGTGAGATATTCTACCATCAAACTACTTACTCGGCTCTTTTTGGCCACATTGTAAATTTGGCTAAGTATGGGAAAATAGAGAAATTTATCTTAGAAGCCAACTTTGCACCCTCATATATTTGATCACATTTTGATACATGAATTTAGATCTAACACATAAATATTAGGGATTAATGTGATCACAACCATATGACCATCTCCCCTTGGCTCATTCACACGTGGCAATGGTAAATCATCAAAGTGCCTAATCAGATTTTTTACCACTGGACCCAAAGTGTCTAGATGAAAACTAGATGACAACCACTTATGAAAATAAGATATAAAATCATAGATAACATTTTAGGGACCTATTTCACATGATTCAACCACCATACTCATCCCTGAACATCTCTAATCATGCCAAAACTAAAGATCAACCAAGCCAAAATAAAACACACTAGAATAAGCACATTACACACTTTGTCATTATTACTTGGGCTATTAAATCACTTCATCCACTCATAAGGAAACCTCCATGATGTCACTAATAATTCTCCAACAATCTCCCCCTTTATCATTGATGTCAGTAAACATCATATATATCAATATATAGCTCATCTTATCTCTCTTAAAAGCATTCCCACAATAGGAACTTTCTACAAGAGTAACTTTCTCCCCCTTTGACACAATGAAAAAGTGGTAATAATCTGATCTTGAGGACCTAAGAAGACTATCAAATAGGAAAATACCATCTTATAAAGATGATACAAACTCCCCCTTACCTTTAGCCAACCTCTTCTTGTCTTAACAACTTCCTCTTGCTTTATGCCAACACTCTATTCAACCAAGCACTACAACCAATGAAGAAAGAACAAATAGAAGAGATTAAATATGATGTAACTCACCAAGAAATATTTTATATGGACTCCCCCTAATAAATTTGAGTAATGCCACCTTTTTAGCATCTTCATATCTCGTCGCACCATGAAGAATCATCATGCAGGCTTACAAGCCTTCTCTCTTGAGACACTTCCATGACCATCAACATAGAATAATACCACTCATAAATAAATAAACATATTTTAAAACATCTTAATAACTCACCTTGAAACATCCATGCTTTTCTCTTTTGGAGAAATTGAACAAAAGCACACTTCTTACTAGGCATATCTAGTCTTCTTATAAATGCACTTGAATCTTGCAGATCCCACAAATTTTAATAAACACACATTCCAGACCTAAAAATTCATATATAAATCACTCTAATATTCCCCCTTAAGTAAACCAATTTTAATCACCAAGTTCATCCTATAGAACATACTTCCTTCACAAACCTACTAACCAATCACCCCTCTATTTTGACATAAACAATAATAACTTGAGAACCACAAACCTTTAAATATATGTGAATATTTATTCAAACATTCATTTGGAACATTAAATAAATTAATAAGCCTTAGACCTCAACTCATAAGGTAGACCACTTTTCTATTAAATCCCAAAACCCTAGAAACTCAAAACAAGCAAAGTCAACGTAGCACCTTCCAGTCAACGTCCACCTCTAAAACCTCTTATACACATGGAGAAAACCATTACACATATTTAGTACAAGATTTGAGCTTCCAAACCATTGATAAAAATGACTTCCTATAACCCATTTTAGGACTTGTAAGCTCTTAAGCACAAACTGGGAAACTCAAGAGCTAACAAAAATCTCCAAATAGACTACAACATATCTTCAAATCATAAACCACCTAGAGAATGATAGAATAAGGCCAATATACATTTCTATGTAGAAATATTATCTTGATAAATCACAAACCCTCCTTTGCCATTTGGGAACCTTCAATCTAACCATGTAGACTATTCCAACTAAAAAACACCACAATAACACTTGCTTCTCCACTTGAAATGAGTTTCTTAAGAAGCATAGATAGAGACACCCTCTATAAATCAATGCTCTAGAAAAAATACAAATCCTCATTTTCCTCTTCCTCCTTGCATAGATGATACTTATAGTTCTTATTCTTTGGCTTTAAAGAAACAATTTCTTCAACTACTAAAATATTTTCCTTTTCTTCTATGATTGGATTATCAATACATGGAGACAACATAGATTCATGGCATACCTTTTAAATTTAATAATATTCCTTTCATCTTGGATCCTCATCACTATGAACTTGTTCAAAAATAGCAGTATGTTTTCTTGGATCCATACATACCTCAGAACTAGCTTCAAGCATCACCTTGGGCTTCTCCTTGAGCTTAGTCTCTTCATTCTCAACATGAACAAACAATGAGACCTATTGAGACTCTTTAACTTTATAAGTATTATCTATCATATAAAATAGGATATTTATACTTATAGCTTCATCATGACTCATACTTACCACATTTGGTCTTCATGAGTTTACTTGGATTTTGTCTTGCACTCTAGGAGGCTGATAAAACCTATTCATTCCTATAGGCCTTTGTTTGCAGAATCTAGCAATGTGACCTCTTTGTTCATAATTGAATCACACTATATTTTTTACAAAAAGGTTTTTATGCCTTTCTAGATTTGGATAAAATCTTACAATGTGTCCTAGTTCATAACAACTATAACACTCAATATCTCTTGAAGGAAACTCAACTTATTTGCCTTAAGTGGAAAATGTTTTGAAAAGTATCCAACATCATGATATTTGAGGCACTCAACCTTTCTTACACATTTTTATTGATGACCCTCATCATAGCTCCAAGTGAATTCATTCTTATCAGGTCTTATACATTCTCTAGCTCTATGTCCAAATAGGTTACAAGTATAGTGGTAACCATTAAAATTTACATACCTCATGGCATTTGGCTATCTAATCTAGTTTGTCTTTATTCTACCAGCACCTTCATTCTTTATTCGATGATTTGTCTTCAAAATCTGATCCACCTTGTTTACATTAGTCTTCATCTTGTCTCGAGTTGTAGTCTCTCGGTCTTCTTTGTATCTAAGACCAGTCTTATCACTTACATGATTTTGATCATTCATAATGTTATCTAGATCACTTGAGCTCTTTTCAAATATCATAAATGCCATTACCTTAATAGATACCATCTTTAACTTATATTTCAATGACTCATTTTCAATTAGATACCTTTTACTTTCATCTTCTTTGGCTTTTAAGCTTGTAGACAGGATTTCAAATTGACAACTAAGATGTTTGACCATATAGTCATGCTCGTTGGCATATTCATCCATTCTAGCCTCAAACAGACTAAATTTCTCCTCAAATTATTTGAGTTTATATTTAATCTTCTTCTCAATCTTTAGTTCTTCATGAACATTAATCAATGTAGTCTCATAGTCCACCTCATCTTCATCATCATCTAAATCACTCCAAGTAGACACCTTCTAATGTGAGCAACTTCCTTTCTCATCCATGAACAGAGCTTCATCTTCAATAGAACCATCATGTTCATGATCATATTTTGAGACATTGTCTTGACTCTCTTCTGATGAGATGAAATCTTCTTTGGTGTAGAGACTCTTCTTATTCTTGAAGTACTTCTTCTTGTTATCAAACCTTCTAAATCCCTTCTTTATTTTATTAGACTTGAAAAATATCTTTCCATCATCATGACCTTGATCATGCTCTTCATCATCATCCTTATTATACTTATGAGGTCACATATTAGCAAAATGTCCTATCTCACCACAATTGAATCTTTAATGGGTAGCTTACCCTTATATTTGCCTATACCTATTCTCAATTTCCTTGAAATCAAAGCACTTAGTTCATCCTCATCTATATTATGAATGTATATCATCATTGTTGTCATTTTAGTCTTGAAATTTGCTTGCTTCTTTGGAGTTATATAATCATTCTTCCTCATCTCATAGGTAGTAAGGGTGCCATGCAATTGATCCATCTTCAACTGAGTAATATCCTGACTCTCTTCTATAGAAGATACTTTTAGATCAAACTTGGGGGATAGAGACATTTTTACCTTTTAAATAATATTAGTCTCTTCAAGATTCTCTCCAAGACCTCTGATGATTTTCAAAATCTCATCAACTTTCTCTAGAAAGGATGACACAATATCTTCTTCATTCATCTTGAGACTTTCAAATTGCCTTTTGTGAGTTTGTAACTTTGACAACCTAACTTTTGAATCTCCTTCAAAAATAGTCTTCAATTTATCCCATATTTCCTTCATAGATGTGAAATGAATTACTCAGGTGAACTTAGTTTATGTAAGACCACAAGTGATGGCATTCATTGCCTTAGAGTTGTTCTCAAAAAGCTTCTTGACTACAACACTAGATGGAGGAATAGTAGTAATAACATAACCATCCACAATATATTTCCATACATCAAACCCTAGGGACATAATGCATGTCCTCATCTTAGTACTCCAAAAATCATAATTGGATCTATTGAACATCAGTGCTTGCTTATTAGAGAAACTATCTTTCATATTCTAACTAGCCATTTTACCTTGCATCACCTTCAAGCTGTCAAGATTTTACCAAAGGACCTAGCTCTGATACCAATTGTTAGAGGTACAATCCACTAAGATGGGGGTGAATCAATGGTGTAAAATAATCCAATTCAATTTACAGACCTTTCCAAATGTTTAAGCATTAAATTCAAACATTCATGAAGCATTCAAATAATTCATAACAGTGAATAACAAACATAACCAAATCACATACACAACATAATATATACATGGGAAACCCTCTTGGCGAATAAAAACCAATCTTAAGCCTAAAAACACTTGGACTAATTTCCTATAATATGATCACAAAAAAGCGACTGATCAAGTCCTTCTGATTAGGAACCTTTGGCTAAGTCCTTCTACCCGACAACCTTCATCAATTCCTTATGATTAAAGGTCTTTAGCAAAACCCTATTTCACAAGGAGAAACTACCCCTAAGTAAGATCAATTCCTTTAGACTCTCCTTTAGATGAGCACTTTTAACTTAGAGATGATGTCTTCAACACCTAATGATGAACCTCTTGATTATCTGACAACTGAATAAACTCTCTATCTCAAACAAGCCTCTCACATAGGCATGCCATAATTTATTTACATAACTTCACACTATAATAACACTATATTGTCATTAAAAACATGATCTATAGATCATGTACACAATATTTAATCTCTTTTACTCATCAACCTAATATCTAGGCATGCTCGCTCTCCTTTGCTTCCCTTCACTCTTCCACTCTCTCACATCCAAGTCTCACACTTTCTAAATCTAGAACCCAACACATTTGGTTCCACTATATATAGAGCAATCATGAATTATTAAGTCCATAGTAATCATTTTCAGCCACAATACATGCCTTCACCCTTAAGGTATATCATATGGGTCACACTTAAGCATAGTCCCCTTTCAAAAATAATCCTAAGTCACTTTTAGGTCCTATGGAGACCCATTTAGCTCTTTGAAACTTATCCAAGCATAGTAAGAACATATGACCACTTACAAACACATAGGTCCACTCCTTATGTCCCTTAGGACATCCTCAAAAGATCTTATACATAAGAACACCATTATCGAGCATAAAATCAACTTCTTAAGAAATGTTCATACTCAAGAAAGATTGATCACTCTTATAAAATACTCATAGAACATCCCCATGGAGTCTATAACACTGCTCAATAGCCAATTCATCATGAAACATCAAGATAATAACTGTATGAGATCGAATTTTATTCTAGGGTCACTTATAGAACATATACAAAAACATAATTAAATTTGGAGCTCAATAACTTTGTCTGTACACACTTACATATCTTTAAATCCATATATCAAGATGCATCTTGGAGTCCTCTACCACTTTTCTTTTTACTGTAATATAAAATTCAAATTCTATCAAAAGTTATGATCCAAAAACTAGACACTAATATTTCCTTCACAAATTCAACTATTCAAATGGAAATGGTCATATTAAACCTATAACACAATCCTCACATCTCATGTCCTCTCAGGTCCATATCAAATACGTTCCATCAATCTTGATTGATCTTTAACATAGGTGCCAAGGCTCAATCATTAAACCTCTATCACTTTGACCATAACTCATGTATCTATGAAATGTTGAATTAACACAATCCATCAATCTCTATATATGTATCTTGTATTTAGCAATCAATTCTCACCATCAATCAAACTATATGAACACGTACTTGTTGTTGGATCCTTATCCTGTAGCTTTGCTTAGTCTTTAAACATCATGCACATATCCTCATCTCACTACTTCCTAACTTCTTAGAGAAACATGCACCATTGATCTTGCTTGAGCTTTAACAATTTTAGAAATGACCAAATATGTGGACTCTATCAATATGCTTGAGTAGCCATTTTTTATCCTTAATAACTTCTTCTATGCTTTGATGCAAGATCTCAAACTTGGAACAAATGTTCTCCTCACATAAGATAATCCAACCATGTGACACAATTATCATGGAAATATCATGCATGTGAGATATAACACCATTAAATTTCCTTCTCAAAATATTTTTTTATAGGGCCAACCATGTCGAAATTTGTCTGAGAGACCAACTTTGCTCACACATAACTTTTATTGTACTTCAACGCATTATCTAGAATTTGATGAAAATCAACTATGCTCAAAATTGAATAAAACCATATGATCATATTTTTTTAACACCTTCACACATTTAAGATATAACTCCAACAAAATTCTCACTTTGATTTTTATACCTCATTACAAAATTGGCTAAGTATGGGAAAATATAGTCAAAATGCCTAGGAGACCAACTTTGCACATTCATATCTTTTGATGGGCTACATCACATGATCTAAAAATTATCAGAAATAAACCAAGTCAAATTTTTAATAATACCATATGATCACCTTCTCTTGAACCATCCACATGTGTGAGATATTACACCATCAAACTGCTTACTCAACTCTTTCTAGCCATATTACAAATTTGGCTAAGAATGGGAAAATAGAGAAATATGTCTTAGAAGCCAAATTTACACCCTCATATCTTTGATCATGATTTAATGCATGAATTTATATCTAGTACATAAAAACTAGGGAATAATTTGATCACAACCATATGACCAACTCCCCTTGACTCATTCACACGTGGCAATGGTGATGTCATCAAACTGCTTACTCAAATTTTCTACCACTAGAACCAAAGTGTCTAGATGAAAACTATGGATAAATAGATGAAAATAACTTATGCACACAAGATCTTAAATCATATATAACATCTTAGGGACCTCTTTCACATTCTCTAAACACCATACTCATCCCTAAATATCTCTAATCATGCCAAAACTGAAGATCAACCAAGCTAACATAAAGCACACTAGAACAAGCACATTACACACTTTTTCATTATTACTCAGGTTATAAAAGCACTTCATCCACTCAAAAGGACACTTCCATGAAATCACTAACAATTCTCCAACAAATAACATTAAATACCTTATGAAAACTAGTCTTTCACAAGTGTAAGCTCCTAAACTCCAATTCATCTTAAGGTGTATTTGTGTGCATAAGCATAATATGATAGATGTATTTTTTTTATGAAAATGAAATCAATAAGTGTATATATACATATCCAAATACTAAAATTCACTTATAAAACTTGTCCAAAGGCATTGGCCTGACCAAAGTAGTAAAAAAATATTAATAACCACCTATATTAGTTAGATTGAAGCAATAGAAAATGTGTTAGTATATTTAATTCCACTTAGTCCTAACTGATATAACTGGTCAAGATGTGTAACATTATAGAAATACTTTGTCTAGGCTGAAGCAACATGATAAAAACACAAAAATATAAATAAGCAGAGGGAAGAGAGAGAGATGGAAAAAATAGAGGCTAAACTAAGTAGATGATAATGTATGGAGTGTTAGGGTGTGGAGCTAAAAGCTTCAACTATTTGCAGACATGAAGAAGGAAGGTTGATGGAGTTTCAGAAGCACCGGCATCAGCAGCATGACCAACATCGGTTAGATGCAATGCAGAAGGCAACTGGCATTGGCAGCTAGTCAGCCGACGTCGATAGAACCAGGCAAGCAGGGACCGGCGTCGGTTGCTTGTGTGTTCCAGAACTGCTGTTGACGAGTAGTCAGTTAAGTGAAGCGAGTGTTTGCAGGTTAAATGACTAATTATATTCATGAGCTGCGTGTCTAATTATTGTAGTTAGAGTTCTATTTTTGTAACCATGGGATTCTATTTAAAGACCCATGAGGCATGTATTGTAATTATCAAGCAGGCAAGTAAAAGCATTAAAGCAAGCAAGGTCAAGGAGATCTACAGGTATAAGGTCAAGGAGATTAGCTGAAGCATTCAAGGAGGGATAATAACTTAGGCTATAGAGTTGTTGTGTTGAGCAAGAGAGAGAGGGGAAGAAGGTCTTGAGGTGTGGCAAGCCTTTGAGGTGGAGGAAGAAGTGGCATCTTCCTTATTGTATTTTCTTCTAGTAATATTTAATACAAGAGTGTGTATTGTCTCTCAAATTCTTTGCTATCTCAAGTTTCTAGTTACTTAATCATTCTAGTATAATTTTGTGTTTAATTGCTTATAAGAAAGTAATCAATTGTGCTTCTGTTGGATAAGGGGTCCCTAATAGTTGGTATCAGAGCTACGGTTTGCAGGGAGCAGGTTATTGTTTTTTTATTACAGGTCATTCACAGGGTTTTATGATTGAGTGGGAGTTTAGCAATGGTAGAAGAAAGTAAGCTACGAATGGAGAAGTTTAACGGCAAGAATTATCAACATTGGAGGATGCAGATTGAAGATTATCTATATCAGAAGGATTTGTACTTACCGTTGGGTGGGGTTGCATGCAAGCCCATAGATATGAAGGATGAAGAATGGAGTGTTATTGATCGGAAGGCTCTCGGTTCCATAAGGTTGAGCCTTGCATCATCTATGATTTCCAACTTATCACAGTGTAAGACAACGGAAGAGTTGATAAAATCCTTGGCGAATTTATATCCCAATGTATCTCAATCCCAATACACTCCTTATGATGTGCATTCATGAATAATTATGCATAAGTGTGTCCTATAAGATAAATCCTTAGTAAGTGGAAAATATAAGGTGTATACACATGCCCCATACAAAGTTCATTATATTGAATACACTCATATACCTTAATACATTTATTACCCAAGCACATAAATAATGGTAGTATTATTTTAGGAGAGTAGGAAATGTAATACTTGAAGAAACAAATATATGAATTAGAGCTCAAAGATATCATATAGGATATGGTTGTGGTGTCATAGACTCAAATGCAGTAGGAACCATAAATAAAGGTGGTAAAATAATAGTAGGTATCACACAAGGTTAAATATAATGGAAGGAGCTTTCCATGGAGAACTCAAAATCATTACAATGATTTTATCCATCTCATTATCATGTGGAATAGTTAAATTCCATATAGATATTGTCATATGCACATTGTCTTGCTTTGTAATATTATAATTTGGAAATGGATTTGTAAATATTTTAAAGTATTGGTTAGGTGTTGTAATAATTTTTTTAAATGTAAAAATATGATATTAAATGTTAATATTGTTTTTATTGATGAGATATTAAATGTTATGTATTAATTATTTATAGTTTAGGTTAAATTACAAAACACACAAATTATTCAAATTATTACAAATAGTAAATTATTAGACATAAAATATATCAGTCTAAAATAGTAAATCAGATCTTCCCTAGTGGCTAGAAATAGTAAATATGCACAAATAAAAATTTTAGAAAAGTAATTAAAAATATTAAAATCAAAGAGTGATGAAACAACAACATATAAGTAGAATATTGGGATTATAAGAGTCTAGTAGTGGTTTGAAGATGATGATAAATGTCTGTGTGAAATCTAGAATGTTGACTATGTAGGAAACAAAATTGGCACCTATTGTCATTTTGACAAGATTTTCCTTAGCAAAATCAACCACTGAATAGGTCCATGTGATATGACTAATTAGTCTATTATGTTACACCAAATCTATATAACACACCTTTCTGTATCTTGATTTTTCTAATTTAAGTTAGTATTTAAAATCAATATAATCCTATGACTACACTACTTTGGATTTTTAGGTAGATTATTTAAATTAAAGTCTTATTACTATCTTGATGTAATTATACAAAAAAAATGGAAAATAAAAGGGAAAGACTAGGCTAGGTCAGGAACTCTCAAATGAGTTTCAACTATGTATCCCACATGCTAGAATCAAACATCACATAGTTATTATGTAGTGTAAATGGAATGTTGAGAAATGGTTTTAACCTCCTCCTCCATATAAGTGATGATGTAACTACATGAACATCACTTAAAACCATATTTTGGTAAAATTATATGATGTCACAATAGCATGAATAATATTCAAGTATCAAGGTTGAATAGTCCATCACAAGTGTAGTAATATACATATAAAGTGAAGGGACTAACTTAATTTTGGAGATGTAAGCATAAGAGATACTTATATTATATACTTTAAAGATATTTGTACTTGGTTAATTAATTATAATGAATTGTGAATAAATGACTCCTAAGGACATGACATGCATGGTATCTAACTATGGAAAAGAGTGACATGTAAAATTAAATGTGTGAGAAATCAAATAAGGTGGAAAAACCTAAAAATCATGAAGGATAGATTTTATGGCCTATCAAATCTGTACATGGTAGAGTCAATTATAACTTTTACCCAAAAAACACATCATAGTAGATATATGTCTAAAATGCATGTAATAACCTCAAATGATAGGCATATAAGGCTTTAAAAATGAAAACATATGAATGCAAAAGAAATTTAGAAGGCTATAAGTGAAAGAGTGAGTAATGTGTGGTAGGAAGTGTCTTGAAAATATCCAAACATACACTTGTGAACCAAATGTGAAAAAATGGTTAAAAGATACCAAAAATAAAATATTATACAAAAAATGGGTACCTACATAATGCCCATACTTTGTTGTGTAAATGTGATAAATACATGCATGTGTCAAAGTATACAAATAACAAATTGAGGTACGTACCTAGATTTACCTAGGAAATAATGGATGAATCAAATGATGCTTGATATAATATTCATTCACATAGATTTTGTGTATGTTAATTATTGGACATACATGAACAATGCCCAATCCTAACAAGTAGTCAATGTAATATCGATGTGTAAATTTTAGAAAATTATAAAAACATAAATTTGAAATGGGGGCATAAAACAAATACACTTAGTGGTATTCAAACCATGCTACTACAAAACCAAATTTTGTTTTGATTATTCTTATTATAAATTTTAGAAAAATAATAGAAATAACTATCACTTGTTGGGGAGTTATATAAATTCAAAGTACTTCTTGGCCAAGGATGTAAAAAATAAATTCAAGAATATTTTCTCTAATTTTTTCTCTAAAATTTTCTCAAACTTAAATTTATGAAATATTTGGATATATTCCCCCATTTAGAGGTGAGAGATTAGAAAATCTTGTGTTGCAGTTACTCATCTCAAAATAAAGAGATAAATAATATACATTAGAATACATATATCCAAAGCACTGAAAATGTGTGAAAAATATAAAAATCCCATGTATGTAACCTTAACAAATTTCATCATGGAAAGTTGAATGGAAGCATCATAAATATCATCATGTAAAGATGAATAAGAAGGTGTGCATCCTTATATGAGGACCAAATAGATGGGGATAAATAGCATGCCTATATTAAATTATCCATATGCATAAGATATGTATCATGGTAATAAATCAAGGAGAAGTGTATGATTCCCTCAATGACAAAGTAAGGTAGGGACAACTAGTATGTTCCAAATGTGCCCCTAGTAGGTCTAGATAAATTAATGAAGCACACACCAACATAGTGTGGCCCCATAGATTTGTGGTAAGGACTATGGAAATGTGGTCACTAAGCATAATAATATCATAAATATTAACATGCATGACAAATAACATAGCTCAAAACATAATAAATACATGATATATATCATGGAAACAATCATATATTACTGCATAGTATTTCATAAAAATCACACATAAGTATGTAGATACTTATAGGAAATCATCAATCAAGGACATATCACTCATAAGACTTGAAAACCAAAAAAATATAGGATACTCTATGGAAAGGATATAAAAAAACCACATGCTCAAACACACACAATCATAAATATGCAACTAATTAAAAAAATAATGATACACACTATGCAATTTAACCAATGCAACCATCTAACATTCATAGTGAAATCACACAAAATATAATACAAGTAACAAAAAAGATTTAGGTAATATCAATATATTTTATATTCAATGTAAATATATTGATATGATACATGGAAATTAAAAAATATATCACCATATAATCCACTATAAAAATATTTTCCTAAGATATAGCATACCACCAATGTGATCATGCTCCCCAAGGAGTGAGAAAGAAAGTAGTCATGTAGCATTTAAAAGTTTATAATCATAGATAAAACATATATCCTGCACCTCACCCACTTAATAAAATACCTTGAGAAGAATTTATATAGAACATTAATGTGAAAATCTTCTAGCTTAGTTATAAAAACATGATATGTATCAATTATCATAAGGAAATTTGTTTTTTTGAATTTTTTATTTTATATTGATTTTACATGTTGAAATTTTATAGAAGTAACAAGGAATCAAAAAGGCACACATAAGAATAAGTAAGAAATTCTTGATCAAAAATAATAAAATCCAATGGATGCAAACAAGAAACAACGTAAATAGGAATGTAAAAGGGCACAAAAGAGACAAGAAAGTGAATCTCAATTAGAAAAAATAAAAGTCAAGGTATGAAATAAAAATGAGAGTGTAGTTAGGTAAGGCTAGGGATAAAAATACATAATAAAGTGAAGAGGAATATTTCAAAAAACCTACTACTTCCCTTAGAACTCAATACATAGTAGGACAAAGAGTCTCAATATATATGTTATCATCATCAATAAATATGTGCAAAAAATTAGGATGGGATACAAAAATAAAAGATAAAGGGTTAAATAAACATAGAAATAAATGTAAATTGTCTATAAGATTATCAAAATAATATAGGGAAAGTTTGATAGATGTTAAATCCAAAGGAATATATGGCAAGAAATCAACTCAAGGGACTAAGGCACATGAAAGCTATTAAACATAAAAAAACTAAGTACAATAAGAAAACTATAACATAATATTGATATATCAATGAAATAAAAGACAGAGGCCATCATGGATAACTAATTTATTTGATCTATAATCTGATAATCTATACTATCCTAGTTAGATGTGTTGTTCAAATTTATTAGAAAACTAGCCATGATATGTATAATAAATAAAATCATTGTTCCAAAGAGATATATGTGTAAAGTGAGCTAAAATAATTGCTAAAACCTATATAGAAGCATGTATAATAATTTATTATTATGAACAAATGCTTTGAAATGATCTATAGTATTAGGTTTTAATTTAAACTTGGGACGTGGATGTGTAAGATGAAGTTGCAATTTTAAATATCGAAGCTCGAAGAGCTCTTACAAGAGATTGTGGTGGATTCATAGAATCAATTTTAGTAGGAACCATTATTGAATATGGTGATATATTAGTAGGTATAACATTATATTTAATTATTGTTTTCTCATGAAACTCACTATATCATCACATGTGTGATTTTTGAGGTAGTATGGAAAACTCAAAATTTGTGTTAAGAATGGTATGTACTTAATAATCATGTAAATTTTTTAGATAAAGGTGTAATATATAAGGAATTAATTTAATTTTATCAAGACATGGGTGTCCAAGTAAAATATCATTATGAGATATATATGGAATGACATAAAACCAAATTTGAAGGGTCTTAAGACCGACTATAATTAGGAGAGCAATACTACCATAAATTAGTGTGCATTAAATGCCATTGTATATAAAAAGTATCATATTTTTAATAATTAAATACTTATTAATTTATCCTTGAATATATAAAAATGACATAGTAATAATATTTTATCTATAACCATTTTCAATCATTATGCCATGCATGCTCGAATGATGATGGGGAAATGCATGAATATATAAAGGACCATTATGTAGTTAATATTTAGGTTTATTGTGGTCATAGAATGTGAGTGTAGATGTTTTATCTTGGTTATTAGGGTTTTCACAAGATGTGATAATATAAAATTCACTCTAATGAGGTGTACCAAATGGTGAAGTATGAGTATTGAACAATGGATATGATAACACACAATCTTATTTTCAAGTATTAGGAGTTCCATGTTCAATTTGAGATGGTGTTTTTTTAATTTTTTCTGTCTTTTTCCTTTAATAAACTATATTTGTGTGATTTTAGTTTTAATTATCTAAATCAAATGGTGGGTTTTTTAAATTGAATTGTTGGGGAACCACTAGGTTATGTTAGTTAACTAGTAAAAAAGAAAGTGTCTGCCATACATTATTTTCCTTAATCTATGAGATGTAGCATGTAATTGATCATGAAATATGGTAAATTTTACCCATAGTATTTTGGATTATAATATGTTGAGGTGGGTTTTATTCACACAACATAAAATTTTACAAGTTAGCCTCTAATATTTTAGGATTAGTGAAAAAGTATTCACTCCAAGGCATGAGTTGTAGGGTATTAGGTTTTATAAACAACTTATTGGTGGAATAGTAGTGAGCAAGTTAGATTATTTACCATGAATGGTTTGGATATGGATGAATATAAATCTAATTGAGATGGGTGAAATTATTATGGTTATAACTTGAGGTAGGTAAGACTTCAAAATAAACTCAAAAAGGAGGGAAAGGTAGGGCATGAAAAATTATGTTCAATATAATTGTTCCTAATGAGATTTATGTTTGATTTCTAAATCCTTTGAATATCATATCAAATGGTTTAAGATACTTATGATCCATTCCATGCATTAATGAAGGCTTAATTACATATGTTCAATCTAGAACCATTTTATTCAAGTAACCTCTTGACTCTCGAATGATTAATTTTAGATTAAATGTATGATATAATTTTTTAATCAATAATTTATTTAGAGGGTAAATCATTAAATTCAAAATATATTATATGTTCACTATTTTTAAAGGTTTTTAAAAGAGAATAAAATATGCATGCTTAATATTTCTTGGTATAGTAGCATCGAATAAAGCATCATGCAATATGTCCTTGAAATTAGTGTATTTATTAAGCAATTATAGGTTAGAGATCTTAGCTTGAGATTTTTAGAATTGGTGCACAAGATCATAAGTGTTGGATGCTTGAATTTGAAGCCTATAAGGAGGAAGGGAGAGATTATAGGCTTAAGGAGGTTTAATTTTGGTGTCTCCAATTTGATTTGATTATTTATGGTTTAGGATGTATAAAGCTACACACAAAGAATTAAAACTATTTCACAAGGAAGATCTAGTATATAAAAATACAAAACAATAAATCAATTAGATGATTAGACAAACAATGAACAATATGAAAAGGTAAAAGGGATGGGAAAAACACACCTAAGAAAAACACTAAGATTATGAAACTGCAAGTAGTGTTTCAATCTCATCTTCCATATAAGTGATGATGTGACTACATAATTTTTTTCCTAAACCCTCTTTTGATAAAAGTGGATGATGTCATAATAGCTTGAACTAAATAATGGACAAAAGGGTGTCCTAATGTGTAAGCTCCTTCTAAAGTGCAACAAAGGATTTTGATAATTTTAAGACTCTAAATTTTAGAAGGATATCCATATAATTATTAGTTTATAAATTACTAGGAATTATTTGTACATATTATAATCCTTAGGACATGAAATGCACAATAGTTGACTATGGAAAAGAATGACATAAAAAATCAAATGTGTGGGAAATCAAGCCAATGTGGAAATAATTACAAAAACATAAAGGACACATTAAAACATAACCTATATATTTCAAATCCATCTTTAGAGAGACAAATGTCCATAATGATTGCAAATAGCTCAGATAATAGGAATATAAGGCTCCAAAATTTAAATAATTTAGTGTTGAAGATATATAGAAGGTGGGAGGTTGGAGAGAGAGAGAGAGTAATGTGGGGTAAGAAGTGTCATAAAAATAGCCAAAGATACACAAGTGGAAAAAGAGTGAAAAAAATTGGGTAAAAAATTATCAAAAAAAAAGGATTGTACCAATATTGGTCTTATACACAATGTTCCTACTTTGATGTGTATATGTGAGTGAATGCATTTGTGAATTAAATTAATTTTCAAAATAAATATTGAGATATATATTTCAAATATTTTTTACTCATACACCTTAATATTATAGGATTTAAAGTCAAGCACCAAAGCCTTATGATCTTTTTGACCAATTACAAATTACTCAATCCGAGATCTCCATCCTAGAATTTATAAATCAATCCACTACTTTTGATGAAATATTTACATGATGATTTTTGTTATGATACTATATAAATTAACACTAATACTACCTATTTTATTCTCTTGTATAAACCTTACAAAATAGAGATCATCTCATATCTTTTGAATCAGAGGATTTATCTTCTAAAAAAATTAATGATCAAAATCTCACATTATACATTCGAGCTAAAATCAAACATTTAGGATCCAAGAGGTTCCTTGTACACAATATTTAGATATTGAACATATGTAGTGAAGCCTTCCTTAATGAAATGGGAATAGATAATAATTATCTTACACTATTAGATTTGATAATCAAAGGAGTTAATAAACAAGCACAAATCCCCTTAGGAATAATTATATTAAACATTGTTTTTGGGTCTATAATTAGTTAAAAAATATCAATTAATATATAATTATGTTAACTAAAATATTTATCTTGCTCGAACATGGATTCCTATTATGACTATTGTCTCCTCTACATTACATAGATGCTTGAAATTTTTACATGAGGGTTACGTTTATACTTATCTTATATATTAATTCCCATTCTAGTAGTATAGAGTTGTAAAAAACATGAAAATTATTATTTCACACCTTAACACACTTCATTAAAAATCATAGTACCTCACCAACCCATTTTTATGGAAAATTTTCAGAAATATGATGTGGGATAAACTAGTAATGCCAACCAAGATACTAATGCTTAAGTTGATGAATATGATGATGATTACAAACCTAATTGCATAGATGTGCATCTATAAAATTTTAATTTTAAACCATATGGTTCTTTAAAATATAGATATTACATGCATGCTTTCGGTATTGGACAATTATATTATAGCTCTTATAATTATGGGTGACCTTTTTCTTTTGTATTCAATGAAACACTACTTCTCATAGATTGAAAAAAAATCATATGAAGGAAAATTTATGAATTGGGATAGAATGAGACAAATTTTAAATAAAAAAACATCTCAAATAGAACATAGAACTCATAATACTTAAAAATAAGATTGCAATTTTTTTGAGTGGAAACTAATGATGGGCCAAAATGGGGTCTTAAGTGGCAATACAAGTTTAGAAAATTAGACATACCTTAACTTCGAACAAAGAATTTCAGCATATTATAAAAATAAAATTCACATAATTTTGAATGTAGTTTTAGATCTCCTTCTTTATCAATTAAATTAATTTTTATTGAAGAATATTGCTAATTTCAATGTATCACTTCTTATATTTTTATAGTTTTTAAAAAAGTGAGCATGTGTTCGCTAAGCCTTTTTTGAAAGAAAATAATGATTTTTTTCACAATTTATTGTATATATTTATAATAATCGATGAATGATGTTTTATTTTTTTCAATTAATTATTTTTTATTAACTATGTAATTGAGCACTTATAAAATATGAATAATTGTTTGTATAATAATGCAAATTTAAAGAAAAAATATTATTATCATATTTCGATTGTAAATCATGAAATATATAATGTTGACGTACTTTGAAAAATTCATATATAGTTAAGGTTTGAAGGGTCCCTCTCCCACAAAAAGTTTGAAAACAAATAACAACTATTTGGCTTGGATGGAAATTCATGAGGGAACAGTAAGGACAAAGTGGGCTAAACAAGCCCCAAACCACCTAGGGGAGAGAAATCATCCCTGAGGTAAACCCAAGAGTGCCTTTAATGGCCTCTCTATCCCTATTTTGAGGTGAGATTGAAGTATCTTAGTAGGAGAGGTCAAGGACAACCTCCATTTTTTATTCTTTTAAACTAAAGTCCACTCATCCAAAGTTCTAAAACTACCATAATCCTCAAAATAAGATGCAAGAAACCCATCTTGAAGAACACAAATTATGCCATCCTTACTGGATTTATCTAAAACCCCTTGAACAAAGCCTTTCTTAGCCATGTTGATTTTATCACTAATAGTAAAATTAGATCTTTCCACCTTTGAACCAGCATCCTAAAGAATCCCACTTGAATTTCCAACAAAACTAACCCCCGAATAAGGCCCTTGAGGAACCATTTTGGGAGAGACACTATCACTAACATGGATAGGTGAAGGAGAAGGGAATAAAGGGGAGACTGAAACATGTTTAGATCCGAATTATCAAAAACCAAAATATTTCAATCTTCCAAGTAATCAAAAACCACAATAAAAAAACCCCTAGCATATGGATAAATCTCTTCTTTCAAAAGAGGATGCCATGATTCTGAGATCCATTGATGATGGGCAGGGAGGCTTGACTAGAAATTATTAAGTCTAAAAATTAAACCCTAACCTATAAAACATTCCTCATTTCTAACAATATTTTCTAGAGTATCATATTTAAAATACACCACTAGAATAGTTTAGTTGTTGTAAAGGGATTAATGTTTTGGAAATCAACCTACTTCCTAAAGGAAACTACATGAGAAAAGGATTTGGGATTTGCGGGTCTATCATTATCCAATATCACCAAAATAGAGTCATTGTTCACTAAAGGAGTGGGAGGCATAGATAAAATCTTAACCTACTCCTAAAATGACCCTAAAATAAACTTTTATTCCCTTCTACCATCATCCAACTCAGAAACCCTAATGGCCACTATGCCACACTTTGGGACACAAGAAGAGGATGGTGGAGGATCTGCCAGTCTATAAAGAGGATACAATGAGAAATTAAGAGTGCTAAAGGATCCTAAATAAATGGACACCATAGTATCCAAAGGACATAGAAAGCCAAAAAAATTCAAACTGTGCATTTTCATCACTGAAGGATTTCTAAGGATTTTAAAAATTATAAACATTCAATAATTGATCACATTATCAATTTTTAAGGTAATTTTAATTTTTACAAATATGTTATAAGTAAAATTGTTTTTATATATGTATACCTATTTAAAATTAAGACATACTTAAGGTAAAAAATCAAAATTAATTAGGAAACAAGAATAAATTTTCAAAAAAGTTATATATTCTAAGCCTAAACAAATTACTTGAAAAACCCCATATGGGATTTAAATACAGGTTTAAATAACAATATAAAAAATTTGTGTGAAGAGAGGGGAACTCCATGAATTTTATCATTGTCCATGGGTGCATAAAAATAATTAGGTTCACATATACCAAAATAAACCCTGAGGCCAAACCAGAGGGTAACAATTAAAAGAAAAATTAGATATCCATTCTATAATAGATATTAGTTATATAATGGGTATCTATCTATAACATATATCTATTTTGGTGAGATAAATTGCATAAAAAATAGTATTATCTTTGGCATATGGTGAAGTTCAAATCCCTTTTTTATGGGAAATAGTTTTTAAAGATGGAAACAGTGATGACTATAAATTGAAGACATTAATTTACAATCAACATGTAATTTATGAAGAAGGCATTGGAGTCATTTATCAATGTAGTATGTGACAAATCTAAGAATTCTCCTTGAGATTGATATATCTAATTTTTTTTGAGAAATAGCTATTTTTGATACTTGTTCTATTGGTTATGGTGTTTTTGTATTGGTTTTAAATTATAAGGAATGTAATTACAATAAAAATAAACATTTAAAGGGGTGGTTTGGTGTGAGTGGTCACAAATTTAACTTAAATTATTCTAATCACAACATTTTAGGTCTAAATTTGAATTCAATTAGGTTGATCTTACACATATGTGCCTAAAATTATTTACATTTTTGTCAATCACAAGTGGTGATGGTGTTTTTGTGTCACTTTTAGGCTATAATGGAACTAATTTCACATAAAATAGACATAAATGGATGGTTGGGTGTGTGTGGGTCACCAATTTTAACTACATTATCCAAATCATACCAATTTGGGCTTAAATCTAAATTGAATTTGGGAAATTACATATCATTGTGCCCCAAATTATCCCTTTTTACCTACAAGGGACCAATTTCAAGTAAAATTCATATAAATGGGTGGTTGGGTGTGCATTGGTCAATAATGTGATATTTAGATTCCAAATATCATAAATGTGATCAAGTACAAATGTGCACCTAATTATCTACATTTACCATGGTCACAAATGGATATGGTTTTGTTGTGTTACTTTTGGGATATAATTACATCAATTGTAAGTAGAAATGGCATAAAGGGGTGGTTAGTTTTGCATGGGTCATAAATACAACATAAATTTCCCCAATTAGACCAAGTTGGCATAAATTTGAATGTCAAATTAGGGTGATCAAGTAAAATTGTGCTCCAAATTATCCCCATTTACCCTAGTCACAAGTGGATATGGTGTTGTGGTGTTGATTCTTCATTATAAGGGACCTAATTTCATATAAATTTAACATAAATGGGTCGTTAGGATGTGCACTAGTCACAAATTTGACCTATGTTACCCCATTCAAACAAATTTACCCTCAATTCAAAGTGATTTGGGGTGATTACACATGAATGTGCCTAAAATTACCTACATTTTCCCTATTCACAATAGGATATGGTGTCATGTTTTTATTTAGGGATATATTCTCCCTAATTACAAGTAAAATTGGCATAAATGGGCATAATTGGGTGTGTATAGGTTGAAAATGAGGCTTATATCACCCTAATCACACTACTTTGGCCTAAATTTAAAGTGAATTGGGGAGACTAACCATGAATGTGCCTAATTGATATCACTTGTTATAGTCTCAAGTGGATATGGTGATGTTGTGTGGATTTTGTCTTATAATCCCCCAATAAAAAAAACAATGACATAAAGAGGTGTTTGGGTGTGTGTGGGTCACCATTTTAACCTATATTTCCCCAATCATAGAACTTTAGCCTAATTTAGAAGTTAATAGGGGAACCACACATAAATTTCTCCTAATAATCTACATTTTCCCTAGTTGCAAGTGGATATGGTGTTTTTTTGTTACTTTTGGCCTATAAGGGGATAAATTACATGTAAACTCAACATTAATGGGTGGTTGGGTATGTGTAGGTCACTAGTATGAACTACATTGACCCAATCAGACCACCTTGGGCCTAAATTTAAAGTGAATTAGGGAAATTACATATTAATTTCCTCAAATTATCACTATTGGCCTACAAGGGACCTAATCAAAAGTAATTCTGGCATAAATGGGTGGTTGGGTGTGTGTTGGTCACCAATGCAACATACATTGCCCTAATCATAACACTTTGGTCTGAATTCAAAGTGAATTAGAGTGATATTACATGAATGTGCCCCAAAATATCTAAATTTTCCATATTTTCAAGTGGATATGGTGTTGTTGTGTTGATTTTAGGATATAATCCTCTCATTACAAGTTAAACTAGCATAAAGGGGTGGTTTGGGTGTATGCGGGTCATTAATGTGATGTATGTTTCCTAAATTAGACCACCTTGGTCAAAATTAAAAGTTTAAGTTGGGGTAATAATATAAAAATATTCCCAAATTGTTCTCATTTACCATATTTGTAAGAGGATATGGTGTTTTTCTTTTTTTGCTATATAAAAGACCCTATTACATGTAAATTTGGCATAAATGGGTGGTTAGGTGTGTAGTAGTCACTAATGTGACCCACATTTCCCCATTCACACTACTTTAGCCTAAATTTAAAGGTAATTTTGGTGATTATAGATGAGTGCACCCATTTTTTTTCATTTTCCATGGATGCAAATAAATATGGTGTTGTTGTGATGCTTTATGGCTATAATCTCCCTAATTGTAAGGAAAAATGACATAAAATGGCATGGTTGGGTGTGTATAATTCACTAATATAGCCTATGTTATCCAAACCACACTATTTTATCCTAATTATGAATTGAATTTTGGGTGATCACACAAAAATGTGCCCAAAATTATATGCATTTTCCTTGGTCACAAGTGGATATAGTGTCATGTCACATTTTCTCTATAAAGAACCTAATCACATGTAAAATTGACACAAATGCATGGTTTAGTGTGCATTAGTCACCAATGTGACTTAAATTTATCCAATCACACTACTTTGGTCTGAATTCAAAGTGAATTATGGTTCACACATAAATGTGCCATAAATTATCCATACTTTCCCGTATTGCAAGTGGATATGATGGTTATTGTTTAGGATTTGGCCTATATAATCACCCTAATCGCATGTAAAAATGACATAAAGGGGTGTTTGGGTGTGTTAAAGTCACCAATTAAACCTACATTACCCTAATCATACCACTTCAGCTTAAATTCAAAGTGAATTAGGGTGACTTCACATAAATGTGCCCCAAAGTTTTTGCATTTTCCTTGATCACAAGTAGATTTAGTATTATAGAGTGTGAATAGTTAGTGTCTAGGGTGTATGTTGTAGGGTAAAGGATATAGGGTTAAGGGTGTAAGGTTAAGGGTATATTGATTAGGGTGTATGTTTAGAGTTTATTATTTTAGGGTATTTAAATGTGGTTATATGGGTTACTAAGGTGTATGTATGAGGGAAAGGAAACATATATCCATTTTAATAAAATAGATATTCATTTTAATGAAATGGATATCCTTTTAAATAAAATCCATTCATAAGGGATATACATTCTAAATATACATCTATTTCTATTAAATATAAGAATAAACATACCACTACCCCATGGCCCCACATTCATGTATGTAATGAATAAACATAGCACTAAACTATTTGAAAATGATTTGCATAGTATATACAATTATTAAAACATAATATAGTGATTTATAGATATTTATTAACCTTTTTTTCATTATAAGCTGGAAAATCTCATGTCATTATGGGGTGATCTTCTCAAAAGAAATAAAAGCAAAAGAGAAACCAAACTAGTGATGTAAATAAAACTATATGATAAAAAGATAGAGAATAAAAAAAGGGTAGGGAGGGAAAGTATGAAAGTTATGAAATAAGGTGAAGGTATATATTCCACTTCAAATTTGGACCCTACCAACAAAGAAGCTGAAATAAATATGGGTGTTGAAACTATTAATGAATATAAAGATTCAGAAATGAAAAAAATAAATTATGATGCATGTAGATCTTCAAATTTTTTCATGCCATATGAAAGAACTAAGGAACTAAATGTTAAACCTAATATTTTAAAAGAATAAATTAATTATGTACATAGTGAATAATATATCTAATAAATTAAAATATAGATAATATTATTTAGGTATGATATATTCTCAATGAGGCACAAGATACTGTGTTCATTCTAGCCTCCTCTCCCCCACCCCACCAACCTTTGGTTAATGAAGAAACACCTAAAAAATATAAACAAATGCCAAAGTGGTTACTTAAAATTGATGAAAATATATTGAACAATATGAAGGGTAAGAAACATGAATATTAAATTAGGCTATGATATTTTAAAATATTCAAATATTTATTTCAAGGAAAATATTTAACTAAGAAGTTCCAATTGCTAGATCAATTGTTTAGAATGCATAAAATTAGAATTGTGATGAAAAATTTAAGAATAGTGACAAGTAATTTAAGTGAATGAAGTAACACTATTGTGGAAAATATTATATATGAAATTAACAATGTTGGAAAAGGTAGTCGAGAAAACCATAAAAATGCAACATGTAGAGCAATGAAAAATTCTATTGTAAGTAACTTTATAACAAAACCTTGAGTGTTGAGGAAAACTATTATTTATTTAAGCATAAATATGAAAATTCACTTTAAATATATTTTTATAAGAACATGGATTTGTGATATGTTGATGCTTGAAAGTGTATCATAGGGTTTATAAAGTGTTGAGAGACACTCTTCTCATTTTTGAATTCAAAGAATCTATTGCATGAGTAGCTGGCTATGATATTCCTGATCTCTTTGGTAGAATAATGGTAAAACAATATAATTGTTTCACAAAATGATAATAAAACTGGTTTTTGGGAGCAACTTTGGTTTAAAATCTAGCCTGTGAAGTGTGAAGATAATATGAAACTAAGGATAGAAAATTATGATCAAAACCTAAGATCTAAAGTCTAATCTAGTATGTATATTTACAATGGAAGCTAAACTAAAGTGTGTTGATAAAAAAATGGGTAAAAAGAAGGGTAGGGCAGAAAGAAGGTTTTTTGTTTTCAATATAGACATTATGACAGAGCTTAGATTTCATCAAGACATGTCCTAAACCAATTTATGACATGAAATAACTAAATCTCAAATCCTATCATATATCATGCAAACATTTGAGGATAGTAGAAACAATGCAAATAAGAACCAAATTTAATTTAAATATTTACTCCCACAAGCAAATTACATTAACACATCTAAAAGCAAATCAAGGAAAATAAAATGATTCTAAGATCTTTCAATCAATCTAGCATAGACATAAATTAACAACTTTGCATTCAATGGTGCACATCTAGAATCCATAAAAACAATTAAAATATGAACATTAGATTAGTTAGTTGAGGAAGCATCCATAATAGCAATCACACAAACAAATATTAGACAATCCTTGAAAAATTCCTTGTTTGTATTAATTACTCTAAATTTACATAGGTTTTTTGCTCAAAAAATCCCTCCCTTTTACAAATGACAATACCCCTTTTATAGAAGATTAAGGAGGTATGTTGATTAATAATATCAAATGACAACTGCACAAATGTCAAGAACAACTATCCTTCTACAACTTTCTAGAACTAATGGTACTTTTTAAATGGACTGACCTATAAACAATGCACTTCACACATTACACAATGCTTTAAAAAAAGAATATTCATTTTCAAATGATATACATGTGTAGTTACAAAATAATATGATTAAGTTAACAAAATTTGAATTTGAGAAGCACTTGTTATTGTAGTCCCTTGTCTTTGTTATAGGATCTTCTTGTCTTTGTTATAGGATCTTCATTGTTTTGCTATGTTGATCATCAATCAACTTGAAGTTAATGATGGATTCCATGAAAAGTTCTTCTTGATCAACCAATCCTTTTAATTCCTTTTCATCCCTCTCCAAAGCTTCCTTGATGATCCTTGCATCTCCAATTTTCTCTTTTGTAGATAGGATCATATCCAAGATCCTTTTATTATCTGCTTTTGATTTGCCTTGGCTTTGATTCTTTACTTCCTACATGAAATGAGTAGCTCTATGTTTGAACTCCTCATTTATGATCAAGCCTATAGGACTGAGCATAGTTGGATCTTTGATTAGGCTCTCCAATATGTGCATCATCCCATTTTCCTATTAATTGAGATCATTAAAAAGATCTCCCATTTCCTTAGACCATTTTTTCAAAGATTTGATCTTCTCTATCAATATAGTCATAGCCATATTAAAGTGTGCCAAGATGACTATTTCAAACCTATGAATTTGGTCCTCTATTAGAACATTTAATCAAATCCTTCATTTTGTTGCTTGAAGCTTGTTAGTGTAGGCTTTTTCCTACCTAGTAGTTTTACCTACACATCTTTTTAGCTTAATTAGATAAGTTAATTAAGTCATTAGGGGTAATTTACCTTTAAGTGGGTTTTACTTGTGAGTTAGGATTTTACCTTTTTTGTGACCTAATCTCACCCTATATGCACTTTGTTTTTTCCTAAAGTGGTTAAAGTAAACATTTTCTTTGTGGAATTTTCTTGTTTTCAGAGCTCTCATTATACCTCTACAGGAATTTGGCATTCATCATGTGGTTGTTATTAAAAGATCTTTGTAAAATCTATCATGGTACCAAAGCTTTCTTGATAGCCTCATGCTTTGGTAATGTCCTCCTGCATTCACCTAACTATTTTTTCATATTGTACAGGTGCCATTTTTTGACCTGGGAGGTATTTTTTGAAAACTACCTTGAAACTTTTGTTAGAAGGCCTTATTAAAAAAAATGTCTGCATATTTTTTGTGAGTTTTTTGAGAAATAAAATGGGTTATTTTTATATTTTTGAGAAATTTTGTGGTTTTTATAAAAAATCAATTTCTTCCATCTGGTCAGACATCTATACAGATGAAGTAATCAAGCCTGCAAACCTCAAAAATTTGCGTGTATACCTAATTAGGTTCTCAGAGGGCCATTACTTGTTACATAGACCAAATCAATTTTTTAGAGGGTAATTACTTGATTCCAAACCAAATCAAGTTTTTGGAGTGTTATAACTTACTTGCAAATAAAATTGAGTTTTTAGCATTACTTTACTTATAATTTATGAAGTTAAGTAAAGCAGTCCAAGAAACCTGAATTACACTACTTGGAAGTAATCAAGCTTCTCCAAGGGAATTACTTGGAAGTATTTTCCAAGGCAACCACTTGCAAGTAATCAAGCTTCAACAGTTAGACTTCACAACCCTGATCAACACTGCCAAGACCCATTCGGATTTTCCAAGGTCAACTACTCATTACTTTTTTTAGTTGCAGCTATTTGAAACCATGAAGTAGTCATTGTTCAAGAACCTGATCAACATTACAAGAATAATTCAAGTTTTGGAGGTAGTCTTACTAAATTTCAAGCCTAAAGTAAAGTAGTTGGAAGAACCCAATTTACACTAGAAAGACCCACTTTGGTTTTCAAAGGGTGATTATTTGTTACTTTTTTAAAGTTGAAGCAGTTGGAAAACCCAAAATTGAAGTAGTTCAAAAACCCAAAGTAAAGCGGTGTTGAAAACCTAAGTGACGTTCAAGTGGGCATGAAATTTTACGTGAAAGGTAATGAAGAAATAGATTAAAGTTTTTGGAAAGGGTCTAGGAATATGTGGGAGTAAGAACTTGTAAGTGCCATAACTTTCAATCTATAGCTCCATTTTGGGTGCTATTTTTTGAAAGTGCATATTTTTAAAAATCTATGCATTGGTGGTATAGTTTTGGAATTTTGTGACATCCATTTCTTTGGTATAATGGCTTAAATCTCACTTTATCCTTATTGCACTCTTTCTTGGATGCATTATCAGTTAAATTTGATGTCCCTCTAGTTCCTTGTACTTCGGCACCTACTGCTCAAGACACATTTTGGGTTGAATCCAATGTCTATATGAGCATGCTTACATTTAAAACATTCAAGGGGATCAATATTGATAATTCTAAGGGGGTATTGTGTTTTTTTTCATTCATTCATTTTCTACATTCTTCTTTACTTACTGCAACAATATTTACTTCTACACTGTGGATTCACTCTCAATTAGTCCACTTACACCATTTAATTATCATGAATGGAAACCTAGAATGGAAATCATCTTGAAATCCAAGTGTTACCATCAAATTATAATGGGCACTGAGACTAAACCTATTGATGCTTGAGAAAAAATCAAATGGTTTAACCATTGTGATAAATTCTATGGACTACTGTGTATCTCAATCTCCCTAGATCTACTCTTTCACATTGAATCTACCAAAACCCTACTAAAGTGTGGACCACACTGTCCAAGATATTTAGAGTGAAATAGGTGATGAGAAGACATGAGCTAAAAAATAAGCTCATCAGATTGAGCTCAGATGACTTTGACACTCTTCAAGATTTTTTCACCAAGTTCAAAATTTTGAGATTACAGTTGAAAGCATGTGAAATTAACAAGAAAGATGAACAACTTGTTTTGTCAATACTCTCTAAACTGGGTCCTAAATATTCTATGTTTGTGTCCACTTTTCTTGCCACTAAAAGTGTTCTTGACATCTCATGGAAGATGCCTTCTTTAGATACCTTTGTTACCAACTGGATTTGGAAGCAAGATAATTTGATACAAATGGGCATAGTGAAGTCATATAAATCTCATGCATTATTTGATAAGAAAGATAGGGATTCTAACAATAGAGAGAGAAAGTAGAGAAAGAAAAATGTTGAGAAGGGTGAACATATTTCCACCTCCAAATCAAATAATGCGACCTCTTCTTCTAGTCATAATCCTAAGAAAGATTGGATCAAATGTGGGCATTGCTCAAGCAAGCATGATGAGAGTAAATGTTTGAAGAAATAAATTGACCACCTTACTATCCTTCTTACTTAGAATAAGAAAGGTGCTCCAAATTATATCAAACCATCTTCATCAATGCATGAATCCACTAAGGCAAATGAATATAGCAAAGAAAAGGTAAAAGAGAATAACAAGGGAAAACATAAGGGCAAAGCCTTAGTTTTAGTTGTGCCTCCAACTCCTACATGGGTCATTGACTATGGTGCTTCACATGACATGGCCTCTTCATAAATTGAGTTTAGTTCCTTAGAACCATGTGACATGTCCTCTATACAACTGGGTAACAACACTTCTAAAAAGGTTATCAAAAGAGGGTCTATTGAAGTGACTGGTGAAACATTAAATAATGTTCTAAGTGTGACCTCACTCTCAACTAATCTCCTATCAGTCTACCAAATCACTCATCTTGATTTGAGCATGCAAGTTGAATTGACTCTAGATTTAGTGTACATTAGAGAGTTGCATAGTGATATTATTTTGGCTATGGGAATGGTAGATTGTCAAACTTGACTATATAACTTCTCAAACTTCACTCTTGACTCTCCTTTATATTCTTCAAATTCTTCTTTAGACTCACCTGTATGTATTGAAACTTCTTAGCCTAATCTCATTTCTTATATTGACAACTCTTCTTCTACATATGACTACAATAGCAAAGCAGACACACCTCCACCATCTCCTTGTCACCTTCTAGATATTCAAGAGTTAGTTCCACCCACCTCTAGTCTACTTATAACATTATAAGGTAATGATATACTAATTCAGGACACATCAGACATTGAGTAGTCTATTCCATGGTTACAAAGTATTTTTCAACCTTCTTCACCTCTACTTCTATTACACTATCTTGGAATAGAGTAGTTGGGACACCTACCTCATAGTATGAGGATCATTCCTTTCATATTAATTACACTTTGGTTGAAGATATATCAGGCACTTGGTAGACAAATTCATTGTTCCAAGGTAATCCACTCTTTACTTCATCTACTTCTAATTCACAGTCACTTTTGATCATTCCTTTAGGGGACACCAGATGGATATAATCAATTATATACCTTAGTGGAGATTTTTATATGCCTTCTCTTCTTTTCTCTCTTTTGGGGAGGAGTTTTGTTCCTATGGTTTTTCTTCTTTACCTTGGTTTATGGGAGTTGTATTGTACTTGGGTACCTCATCAAGCCTCATTCCTAGGACCCAATTCTTCTACCCACCTAAGCTATGTTTTAGAGGGGGTTTCATTGTAGGATTTTTACCACCTAGTGGTTTTACCTACACATCTTTTTAGCCTACTTAGGCTAGTTAATTAAGTCATTAGGGGTCATTTACCTTTATGTGGGTTCTAATTATGAGTTAGGTTTTTACCTTTTTGGTGACCTAATCTCACCCTATATGTAATTTATTTTTTCCTAAAATGGATAATAAAAACATTTCTTTTGTGTAATTTTCTTATTTTTAGAGCTCTCATTATACCTCTATAGGAATTTGACATTTATCACATGGCTTCTATTTAGAGATCTTGGTGAAATCTATCAAAGCTTACTATTGGCCAACTTGGCTTGAAGCCAAAGTACCCTATTTGTTAACCATATCTTACCTAGACTTTATTTCCTTTAATGAGCTAAATAGATAATACATGGTTGTTTCAAATTGGTTGACCATATCTTCTAGGATAGATAAAACAACCTACTCCTCTAGTTTCTTCTTTTGTTGCTTTATCCCTTTGATAATAGCTTGTAATTATTTTTGTCTATGCTTGAGCTAATTTAAGAACATCTTCCTCAAAAATAGGATCTTCATTAAGCCTATGTCCTTGCTTCTGAGTCAAACCAATCAATGGCTCCACCTTTTGATACATAATTTTTTCACCTCTTGTAATGACCCTTTTCTCTATCACTCTTTGTAATCCAGTAGTATTTATATCAAACTTGACTCCAATTAAATATTAGGTCATACGTGGGATGGGGACTTGCATTTGAGATTGATCTGTTGAATATCTTGGAGTATCCAGTCTCCTTGCCTCCTCTTATTGTAAATCAACTATCCATGGTTTCATTTCTTACTCCATAGAGATATTAGTGGCTTTCACCATAGCTCGTGAATGGTAGGTAGGCAACTTATCTAATCTAGGTTCATACAAGAACCACTCAGGGATAGGTAGACCATACAATATATTATCTTTACTAAACAAAATAACTTATTTTGGGGGAGGAATGATGGTCACCTTAGGCTTCTTAGTTTTTGGAACAAGGTTAGTCTCTACTTTCCTCTTGGGAGGGTTAGCAACTACTAAGTCCAAACTTTTCCCTTTATCATGCTTAGTTTCCTCAATATTCATCTTTTATTCTTCACCTGAATATGTATATGTCATAGATAACATATTAAATTCATCTTAAATAGACTCTTGAGGATATATGGCAATCATATGAAACTCTTCTTGATGTAATTCATGTTCTACTATCTTGTAAGGTTCTGGAGCTATTGAAGTAGAAGAAATCTTACTTGAATTTCTTTTGTATGGCCTATTCTCTTTAGGATTATGTTCTATTTGTGTCTCTACTTGTGTGCTGACTAATATAAGTCTCAAAGATTCACCACTTATCATATGATACTACTTGGGGCCCAATTACCACCTATCATCCACCTTCTAATCCCTTTATAATCTAGAGTCAGGTCTTATGTTGTGCTCTTTTAATATTCTAGTCACTTAAATGTATGAGGATGCTTTAATGTATATGAAATAAAAATCACTAAGATCATGTTCATAAGGCACATTCAAAATGCCTTTGATTCTTTAATGCTCTTTTACCTTCCCATAAGGGTCCCATTACCTAAGGTTATCCATCTATAGGTTTAAAGACAACCTATGTTGTGATGCTACCTCGATATTATCCCATTGTCTAAATGTAGTATTTCCAATTGTGATTGGGAAGATATGAAGAAGTCCCTTTCTTTTGGTTTTTTAAAGGCCATCTACACCATGTAATAATTGGTATGCCACCTCTTACTCTGCTTGCTTATTAGGAACATGGACTGGCAACTTGAGAGGAAAATTTTGAGTTCCCTCAATCCTTATGTAGTGCAATTAGGGTACAACCATAAATCCCCCATTATTTCAATAGATTTCTTGATCAAAGGAATAATCCTTGGCATAAGGATACCATTTATAGCTTCACTCAATGCTAGGTAGACACAATCATAAATAAACTGAATGTGATCCCTATATTTATAAATTTGCAAGTTAGAATAGTGTTGAGAAATGGTATCAGTTCCATTTGGAGACCATTATCTCTGATTGGAGATATTTTTTGTTACACATAAGTCATATAGGAGATAAGACATCATGAAAAACTCATTATTCTTCTTATGCTTTATTGCATATATTTGTTTGACCAAAGATATACTAAGTATCTCACCTAGTGGGGAAATCATTACCCTTTAAATTATGAAATATACTATGGGTACCCACATTAAATCAACATATGTTGTGGTTGCATATCCATATAATTTGTGTAACATTGTCATTACCAACCTAATCCTTGGTCTGATTTGACTTATTAGGATGTTCTTATTAAGGTTTGAAAGGACCTGGCTATCGAACTCTAACCACATAGCTAGGGTGCTCATCAAGTTATGTTACTTAGCCCATGAGTTAATTGAGTTCAAGTCGATTTGGGTTTTAGGGAGCTTATAATATTATTCAAAGGCAATTGGGGAAATTTAAGCAACATTCCTATGATTTTTCTCATTAATCAACATGCATTTATCTATTTTAGCATCCTTCAAAATGGGAGAAAGAACATCAATGCAATGGAGTACCTTTGGTTTCATGGATGCATAATGTAGACCAATCATCTAGATTGCTACAATGTCATCATATAGGCTCTTTGTTGAGAGATTATTTTCTTCTCCCCTGGTGATAACTAGTTGGCTCTCAATTCTTTAGAATAATTTTGACCAGTTATTGTCCCTTGTGTTTAAGGCAACAACAATGAACTTGGTGTCCTTGAACATACAACCTTATGCATCTATTTTTAGATATAGATCAACATATTCATTTGAAATATGATTATGGGTCATCATTACTATGATCTTAACTAAATTATCTAATTTTAGAGAATAATTCAACCTTCTCTTAGCTCAATTTTAGTGAAAATAGAGATAAAATGGGTAATCCATACAATCTAGGGTTCTTTAGAGGTTTGGATTGAGCTTCATGACTTAGATTTTTCATTTAGATTACACATTTATAAATTTTATGTGTTGGGTTCCATAATATCTCCAATTTGACATGTCTCACTTATGTGGTATCACCATGTCATACTATTCATTAATTTCTAAAATGTGACCATTTGTATTTTTTGGACATGTAACACCTTCACGTGTAATCTTAAAGCTTGATTAATTCACACTGTTGATCTCATAAGATCCTTGCCAACCATTACTCTATTGTGGGCCATCGATATTTCATTTGAGTTCCTAAGAGTATGCCACTTGGCAGATTGTGGGCTCTCTATGCACCTTGAAAACACACTCCATCTCTTAATACCTTTTAACCACATGGTAGTCTCTTATTAGATCTGGGCCTATTAAATTTTTGACCCATTCCACATCACTAATATTGATCTAGAAACTTGAATGCTATTCATTGATCTCTATATAATTTATCATAGTTGTGACATGTGTCACCATTGCATTCAGTTTAGGCCCTTTGAAAAGTCTACCTTCATTCACAACATCAATTTTCTAGATGTATGAATGAATGTGGATCATTGATTCCTTTCTTTACACATAAGCTTGAATGTGTACCATCAATCTATTGGATCACTTGTTGAGATCATGACACTTATTGGTCTCACATTCCTTCATAAGACCTTTGATGCTTTGATTCCTTTCTCACCATTAGATCTTTATTATATGATCAACATGTATCATTGATTAATTGTTTGGACTTTTTGACTTCTAGCTTTATTTGTGGGTCATCAATCTTTTCTTTAAGCTCTTGAGATCTTAACACTTGCCATCTTAGGTTTAATTAGAACCTATAGACATAAAATCAAAGAAACCTCTTAGAAAATATGTATAAACTTAGTATAAAATTTTATACTAAAGTCTTAGTTGTATTAATAAATACAATTAGGACTTAGGCTAAATTTTTAAACTAGGTATAAAATATAAAAAAATTCCTTAATAAATATGATCTCACGTAAATTTGAATCTATTTGAAATGAAATTAGGCTAACATAGTTAGGCTAAGGTTTTTTAACATTATTTAGGGATAGATTCAATTGATCAATTGTGACCAAAGGTTAATAGATAAGAACCATTAAGATCATATTATTTAACAAACTAAGGGTTAATTTGACATTTAAAGCATAAAAACCTGAATAATGATTATTCAAATGGGACTCCGTTAAACCTATAATATAAGAACACAAAATCCAACATTAAAAATATTAGGTGAAGTCAAATCATGCCCATAAAATTTGAAGTAAACATAATATTTAATAATGTAAATTTGATCAATTTGAATGTCAATTTATAACACAATTTGCAAAATTGAATAAGGGTCCTCATTTTTCAAAATTGGGGGTATGTTGACCTCAACATGATCCTAATGTAGAATACTATTGGGATTTTGGTGATATGCTTCCACATTCTGATAAAAATCTAATCACTGCCACTAAGTATTTAATACAATAATTTTGACATGAAAACATTAGGGTGTCACCAAATATTAAGGATATATATAAATTTAGACACGGATGTTGAGACTCACACCCCATGTAATTTTTTTTTTAATAATGTATCCAAACATAATTATATAATATTTTTTGTGAGATGCATTCAGGTTAAGTATTGGTCAAAGGTCATTTGAGTCCTATGAATCTTGGTATTGTTTGCCAATTAAAGTTCACATGACATGTTGGCATAAGCATTAAGTCTAATTTTTCATGTATCATGAGATATTTTGACATATACACTATAATTTGTATACCAACATGATGTTGAAGAAGTGTGGGGTACTAAAAACTCCTAATTCATCCAAAGATTTTCTCGATGACATTTTTTGTGAAAGTGAAGG
Source organism: Torreya grandis (assembly GCA_037957365.1). Taxonomy (NCBI): domain Eukaryota; kingdom Viridiplantae; phylum Streptophyta; class Pinopsida; order Cupressales; family Taxaceae; genus Torreya; species Torreya grandis. The sequence goes on along the minus strand of JARHVA010000534.1, from coordinate 3,075,842 downwards.
CCATTATATTTTTAGATAACTTAAATGAAATATGTCGTGTATGTGACAGCTTAAAAAAATTTAAGCCATGATTATATGAATATGATTCTCATGATTTTATGAGATAGCTAATTTAAATTAAAAAGTATTAAATAATTTATTACTTTTTAAAGACAAGGAAGTTAGTGTATTAGATTTCATTACAGATTACAGGAAAAACCTAGTGTAAAAAAATGTAAGGCACATGCATACTTATAATTTGCTTGACTGATAATTTAGGATATGTAGGAATAAATTTACTATGGGTAAAATATTTTAAATTATTGACTTTGTATATAATTATACATTGCATCCCAAAAATTAATTTCCATCACAATACTATAATTTTATTCACATTGTCATTTTTATTCACATTACATTTAGGCATACACCTACAAGTACAAAATAGAATAAAAATATTAAAATGGAGTATCATTTTTACATCAGCGATGATCTATCACATTCTACTTTTTTTTTCCAATTATGTTTTAACAAGTTTTATGATTTTTTAAAGGAAAAAGACTTTTCAATGGATCAACATTTGATTTGGTCAATAATTGTATAGGAAAATTTAAGAATTATTGAATGTTCAATTGGCTTATAAGAATGCATGTAGAGTAAAATGTTCCCCGTATATGAAGATTATTTGAGGTATGGTTCAAGTGAGTGTGTTAAGATAAACTTTGTGATAGAGTAGAAGAAGCTTCATGGTCTCACTAATTTCATAGATGCAAATTATATTTTAGGTTAGTGTAACCATGCATGGAAAAAGTTGAATAAAAAAAAAATGATCATAGGTTATTTTGTTTAGTTAAGAAGGAAAATTTGAGACCAAAAATATAATATGACATGGTTAATAAATCCCATAAATTGCATTTATTCAAGATCTAAAATGCAAGTGTGTGAATATTTAAACATATAAAATTGGCATGTTTTTGTGAAAGTTATATAGAATGGGACTAGGATCATTGTGATAATTTAGAGTGTGTTAATTATTTATGTCCATGTACCATAACCCATACTAAAGTTATTCAAATTTTTCATTCTAAAAAATGGACACTGCTTTATACTATGATCACATATCATATCTTCTCAAACTTGGACATGTTTATGTTATCGTATCCACTCAAGGAAATGTCTATAAATATGAATATTTGTGTGCACATTATGTGATGGGGAAAGAGAGTATTACAATGTATACTACAAATGGATATGGATTTACATATCCAATAGGGTAAATGGTTTTAATAGGAACTTGGTTGAGGACTTACTTGATATAGAAAATTTAATTCTATCATTTGAGGACTATGAGACAAAAAAGAATATTTTCACATATTCACACCTAGTTTTTGATACAAGTGTTTTGTTGGTTTAATATGTTTCCAAGCCAAATATGTATAATTTTTAGACATTTTTGAACAATGATCATGAAGCAATATTAGAATTTCTAAAGATTAGAGATGACCCTTAATGTGTAATTGGTTTGTAATTCAAGTTCATACATTATTATATTTTATTTTTTATTATTATTATTTTTTTTATAAACTATAGTTATTTATTCATTTGGTTAAATAATGGATACTAAAATTTGTCTTATCAAGGTTTTTGTGGCCATGGTAGCCTCCACCATCATGAGGTTAGTCTTGTGAGTAGAGAAGGTCAGTCTTCTTAACCCAATTTTTTATATTAATAATGTTTCCACCACATCAAGGATAATAAGTGATGCTTGGGAACACATTATCAACCTTTGAATATAGGTGGTTATGAGATGGACTACCCATTTTATCCTAAATAATGTCCTTCTCTATATGAAAAAGTGATTTTTTTGGAGAATTTTAGATGCATAAAATAAAAAATATAATTCATCTAAATGAATTGAAAGAACCACCACATGTGTTTCAAAGCCATATAATTTCACCCTAGAGTGTGGAATGAATTTAATGGATGGATTTGTGGTAGAGGATCAAGTGATCATTCTTAAAATTTTAGATTTAAGTAGTCAAGAGAGAAGTTTATTGCCTCCAATAGTCATTTATGTTTGTAGTATCTCCAATTAGAAATTATTCACTTATAATACTTGGGGGTAAGAAAATTACATATGTTACTAGGATCACAACCTTGGAATTAACCCAAATATGTATTTTCCCTACTAATCTGACATATTGAAACATTGACAACAAATTATGTCAACATTAAAGGTGTAGTTGGAGATCTCCACCTCAGGGCATTTTTGGTTTAAAAATAGTAGCAACAATATGTAGGGGATGATGATTGAAACCTAATACCATATTATAAACATTTTAATATTATTTGTTACAAGATAAACTACCCATTTTAGTCTTAACATGTCCTTATCTATACAAAAAAAATCAAGTTTTAAGGTAAACTTAAAACACACATAAAACAAATACCATAGGTCATCTAGACAAACTGAAAGAACCATCACATTTGTATTTAATACCTATATTTTCACTTGGATCACATATAATGAAATAAAGGGACAAATTTATGGCATAGGATTAAGTGATCTATCCTAAAATGCTATATTTATGCAATCAAGAGACAAGTTCATTGCTTCTAATATACATTTATGCTTTCGAGACCTATAATTAGAAATCCATTGCTTCCAACACATCAAGATAGGAATATTATGTATTCTCTTATAATATTTCCCTTTAAATCCACCATGATATGCATTTTCCCTACTAATCTAACACATAGAAACATTGACAACCTTTAAGGCACAATTAGAGATCTCAACGTTGGGGTTTTTTTAGCTTAAAAATAGTAGTGCTAACATGTTGGGGATGAAAATTTATGTTTAGGACCACATTATTTAAATATAAATACATGTATTTATTGTATAGACTACATGTTCAAACCTCAACAACATCCTTCTCTATAAAAAAAAGTGATTTTTTAGGAAAATTTCAAAAATGCGTAAAATAGAAACTATAAGTCATTGAGATGAACCAAAATAACTATCAAGTGTTATCCAAATCCATATAATTTCACCTTGGAAAAATTTTAATGAATTTAAAATATAATTATGTGCCAAAGGTAAGTGATTGGTCCTAAAATACTAGATTTCACTAGTCAAAAAGAAATTTGGTTTCCTCCACTAGACATTTATTCTTCTAAGAATGAAAAATTGGAGATATCTTCCTCAAGATATTCTTGGTTGAAAAATGGAAGTGATACCACATCAAGGATGATGAGTGATACCTAGGACCATGTTTTCAACCAATAAATCTACCTAGTTACAAGATAGACTATCCCTTCTAGCCTCAACAATGTCTTTCTATATATGAAAAATGTGATTTTTAGGTAAACTTAAAATATTCAAAAAAAATCATAAATCATCTAAATGAAATGAAAGAACCATCAAATGTAATTTGAAGCCCTTCACTTGCATCCTAGAGCACATATATTGAAATAAAGGGACAAATCCATTATATAGGATTAAGTGATCAACCCTCAAATGTTATATTTAAGCAATCAAGAGACAAGTTCATTACCTCTAATAGAAATTTATGCTCATGTGATATTCAATTACAAATATCTCTCTTCCAACAAGTCAATATAGGAAAATTACAAATTTTCCTAAGATAAAAACCTAAAAATACATTTGGATATTCATTTACCATACTGGTCTAATATGCAAAAACATTGATGATAAATGTTGTTAATATGTAAGGTACAACTGGAGATCTCCACCTTAGAGTCTTCTTGGTTGAAAACGTATAGTGTCACCACATTGAGGATGACACATGATTCTTACAACCATAGTCTCAACCTTTGGCTTTTCCAAGTTACAATATAGATTATCTAATCTAGCCTTAAAAAATATTCTTATCTATATGAAAAATAGTGAAAGGCCAAAAACCAACCACCTATTCATGTTAGGGATATCGAAAAAGGCCATCGTAAATGCTTAGGGTGGTTATAATGCTTTTGTGTTTAATGTTTTATGATGCTTACAATGCTTAGATGCTAAGTCAATATCATAGTCATGTTTTATGATAAAAAGGTGATTTATAAGGTGTTACACTACCTAATACAAATAGATGATTGTGTTGAGCATGGTATTGAGATGCATTGATTGTCATTGATGTCAAGGTGATCTTAGTACATAATGCATTTGTTGGTGGAATATTTTGTCAATCAGTGTACTGATAAACAAAATAGGTCTGATCAACCACAGAAGGAAGATTGGTTAGCCAAATGTGTAGGTTTACCACATCAAAAGGGTATTAATCTCTCCTCTCATCAAGGGGAGGTTCCCTGTAGATATGCAAAAACTATATATATATATATATATATATATATATATATATATATATATATATATATATATATATATATATATATATATATATATATATATATATAAAGTTAAAATAACACTCAATTATAGGATAAATCATCCATCTCTCTTTTTTTAGAGATGATTTGCATGAATCAAAGGAGAAATCCTGATGAAATGGCAGAAGACACTCCTCTTATTTCAGAAGTGTTGTTCAGCAGACAAAAGGAATCTTTCTAGTGAAGATAAGTAATTGTAACAACAGGATGAAATGAGGTACAAAGTCTCCACCTCAACTACCAAAGAGTGAAATATGAAGAACAATGAGGGTATAAAGTCACCCCAAGGTTCTTTACATAGAAATATAAAATAAACACACACTGAAGACAATTATGACAACACAAAGTTTGAAAGTAACTGGCTTCAAGACACCTTCTTTATCATCTCTACTAGCTCTGCTTATTAAATTGCATAAACCAGAATACATTTAGGAGATAGACATAAGAAAAATCTCCTAAAATGATACAAACTATAACAACACAAAGTCTAAAATTAACTTGCTTTCTGATTCAAACAAAGAAATATGATGAACAATCTGAGCTCAAAGTCTTAGTAATGCCTTTCGATTTGGGCAAAGTTTTTTTATTTCTGATAACAGAGAGAGATCCCTTTAAAACAATAAGAGAGAGTCCAATATATAGCCCTCCAAAAAAGACTTGGGAGTAGTAACACATCATGTTGCATTAAATTTTGTCAAGAAGATATGCTAGAATCGAGCGTATTTGCCCATTTGCTTTTCTCAATGCAGAGAAATGGGTCATGCCATTGAATGTTTGTATCCTTCAATGTCCACCTGGCGGTCTACTTCTAGAAATATATATTATGCATGAATATTTTTGGTTCTTCTTCATTGTTCCTCCTTTCCTGGCTATTGAATTAGGTCCTTGGTTTAATTTTATCCTCTGTTCTTTATTCACTTTCTACTAGTTTCAACAATTGACACATGGCATGTTCCACTGCAAAATAGGCGAGGACACTTAGCAGCATCCTTGGGTTCCTAAGGGATGCTTATTTGAAAGAAGCTTTGAAACCTGTAAGAAACTCAAAATACAGATATAGACACTTATCGCATTCCACTTACTTCAGTAGCTTACTGGGGGTCTACCACAATCCTTACTAAATAAAGAAACTAAAGGGAGAAACTGCGGGTGTCGACATGTGGTGGCTTCTGTCAAGCTTTAGCTTCTCTTTTAAAAGTCTTCAAGACTCATATTAATTTCTTATGTAAAATGACATGTGGTGATCTTCATAGAGTTTTGAAGATGATGTGTGGCACGTTCCACTGCTTTGAAACTATGTCTCAGTAGACGACACGTGTCAGCTTCCGCTGTATTTTGATAAGGGACACGTGGCAACTTGGTGGGTTTTAAGTTTTGAGGGACTTTTTCCTTCAGACAAAAAGTCTAAAGGAATTATCTTAGACAATTTATCCAAATGAATTATTTCTTTGCAACTTTTCCATAAGAACTTTTTTGAAGGAATTCTTTGTATCTACCTTTGCTCGTTCAGCCTTTGAATCGATTCATTTGCCCCTCGCCTGCCCTCCGCAAGGGCTATTTGTTCTTTGGCTTTGCCTTAGTCAATTTTATATTGATCTCAACATGTGACATGTGGTAGCATCTAATGTGAAATAGATGAAGATATGTGGCTGCATCTGCTATGAAATAGATGAGGACACATGGCTGCATCTGCTTAACTTGTAGAGGCTTTGGAGGCCTTTTGAGTGTCCCATGGAAGATGACACTTGGTGGCTTCCACTATGCTTTAAAAACATTGTAGATATACTTGGGAATCATTTTAGATTCATACAAATGCATAATTTTTTCATGTTTCACTTCTCTTATGAGGGATAGGTGGCAACTTCCATAGCTCTTAGAAACAAAGTAAAGTGGGACTCAATAGACGGCACTTGGCAGCATCCGTTGGGCTCTATTAGGATTTTGTTTTGGGCTTTTCTTGCCTTAGTCACTTTTACATGGAAATTCCCTCCACAAGGGCACTTGTCTCTTCAACTTTTGGGGCACTCCTTTGAACCTGTCACTTGAACTGAACGATTGAACCAACTTTGGTTCAATGGTTCAACGGTTCATTCCTTCATTTCTATTTGTTCAATTGACCACTTAAACCAAGCTCTTTGAAATAAACCATGTTGAACCAACTGCCATTAAACCTTTTGAACTTTTGAACTCATTAAACCTTTGAACCTGAGTGGTTCAATGGTTCAATAGTTCAAAAATTGTATAGAAGCTTGCCAATAGATTCTTTTGGTTGAACCAAGGTGTTGAACTAGTCCTGAAAATGACTAAGTGTTAGAAACTAGTTCTTTTAATTTAATTCACATGTAGAAACCTTTGAACCTGTTGAACTTGTTAGTCCTTTAACTAAAAAATCTTGAATAATTCTTGATTTTGAAAATTTAGAACAATTTTTTGAAATGGGAAGAGATAATTTTGTCTTACAGGACCAAAATAGCTTAAATGTTGTCCCAAAAATGAATGACATTTTTTAGGTACAACAGCTAGCTCCAGTTGGGGAACTTCTATCAATTGTAAAAAGAATTGAAGGGAGTATAATTCAGAATCTCTAGTGTCTTCATGTGTACCATTGGGCTACAGAGTCATGTTACCCAAAAATGAAAGGCATCAAAAATGAAAACAAACAAGACAAAATGGAACTAAAAACTATACAAATATACATATGTACAGATGAAAATGATCTGATACTTCAAGAATTGAAGTGTTTTAGATGTTGTCCACTGTGAGGCAAAGAAAAGAGTGTGCCATCTTGACACTTTAGTAGGAAGTTGTTTTTACCATTGTGCTGATGAATAATAAATGGGCCTCTCCAAAGGGAGTCAAACTTTCCATGCATCCCTTTTTGTTCTCTCCTTTTATCCCATAATAGGACTTGATCTCCAACGTGGAAATCATAGTTTTTTGCCATCTAGTTAAAGAGTTTATTTTATCAAGCTTTGATGGGTAGCAATTTGGTTTACCACCATAGTTATTTTTTCATCCATCTTAGTCAGGCACATGATTCTCTTATCAAGGGGGCTTTCATAAGTCTGATCTTCAATTACTTTAGCCAATTTCAAGGCTAGCGATTCTAAGGTGATTGGTATCTCAGCATTGATACCATAAAGAAGTTGGAAAGGAGACATACCAATTGCCCTCTTTGGTGTGATTCTGTCTGCCCATAGAGCATCAACCAATGCTTTATGTTATGTCCTTTGATTGTTATCTGCCAATTTTTTGATTAATCTCCTAGGAAGTGAAACAAGCTGCATGGTCAGTAACAATCTTAGTTGGGACTCCAAACCTAGAAATGATATTTTCCTTGAGGAAATTGCACACAACTTATGAAGTAGCATGCTTGGTTGGGATTGCTTCTACCCACTTGGTGAAATAGTCAATTGTTGTAAGGACATAATCATGTCCAACACTTGAAGATGGGTTTATAGCTCCAATAAAATTAATTCCCCATTGTTGGAATGGTTCCTCTATGACCACTAGCTTGAGAGGCAGGGCAACTAACTTGGGTCTTCCAATAAATTATTGGCAAAGTTCACATTTTCTCACGCACTTATATGCATCTTGGAAAAGAGTTGGCTAGTAATACCTGGCTCGCAGAATCTTGTAGGTAGTCACAGGAGTATAAAAATGTCCTCCATAGGCTATATTGTGGAAAGATTTCAAAATTTGGATTTTCTGCTCTTTGTCTACACAACGAAGGAATACTCCATCTAGGCTTCTCTTGTACTGGCCATTGTCCCAAAGAACAAAATTGGTAGCTTTAAACTTGATAGTCCTCCTTTCTTTGTAAGATAAATGAGTGGGACATTCACCATAAGTAAGGAAATGAGCAATATTTGAATAAAACTTGTTAGTAGTGGAGATAAAGAGAATTTTTGGTGTGTCTTCCACCTCTGCTTCTTCATGTTTTGTTTCTTCTAGTTTGTTATCAGCAATTAATTGGCATAGGCCTTTTCCCCTTACCAATTTTGTTGGCTTGATGTCTAGATTAAAATCCTAGATCTTTGCAATCCAATTGCCTCTTTTTGTCCCAAAATCCTGTTGAGTTAATATGGATTTGACTATACTATCAGGAACCAAGGTAGTAGTGTGTGAATTCAGGATATAGAAGCGAAAATGCTTGACTGCTTTCACCACTGCATAAGCATGCTTCTCCATGTTCGAGTATTTTAGCTCATGAGCTTTAAGAGGGAAACTCATGAAAGAAATGGGAGATTCCATACCTTTTTTATCTTGTTGAACCAAAATTAGTGAAACCATGTGTTCAGAAGCATAACTGTATATGATGAACTCTTTGTTGTAGTCTAGATAAACCAGAGTTGGGGTGTGGGCAATGGCAGTCTTGATGTCCTCAAATGCTGACTTACCTTATTTAGTCTAGCTGAAGGTGGATTTTTCTTTCATCATGTTTACAATGTGTTGAGTCTTCTCAGCAAATTTGGGAATGAACCTTCATAAGAAATTCACCTTTCTGAAGAAAGAGTGAATAGCATTTTTACTTGTAGGTTGGGTAAGCTCTTGAATAAATTTGACTTTGTCTAAGTCAATATTTATGCCTTCTTTGGACATAATGTGTCTAAGAAGTTTCCCCTCTGTTACTCCAAAAACATACTTCTTGGGGTTCAAAGAAATGCCATTTTGGCGGCAACACTCCAACACTTGTTGCAAGTGGCGTATATGATTAAAACAATGCTTTGAAAAGATGGTCAATTCATCAAGGTATACCATAATGAACTTACCTATCTCATCCTTGAAATCAAGGTCCATTTCTCTCTGAAAAGTGGTACCAACATGTATTAATCTAAAAGGCATCCTTCTATATGCAAATGTGCCCCAAGGTGTGGTGAATGCAGTCTTATGTTGGTATGTTTCACCAACTTCAACTTGATTCTATCCTGAGAAGTCATCTAGCATTGATAACATCTTTGAACCTGTCACTATTTGAATCTCTTGATCCATGATTGGCAAAGGATAATTATCCTTTAAAGATGAGTGATATAGATTCCTAAAATCTACACAAATGCAAATTTTGCCATTCTTCTTCCTTACAGGCACTATGTTTACAATCCATGTAGAATGATGGATTGGGAAGATGATTCTAACATTTAATATTTTTTGTATCTTAGATAGAATAGTACCTGATATTTTTAAATTGTATTGTCTGCATTTTTGCTTATAAGGCACCAAGTTAGCCTTGAGAGGAATGTCATGGCAGATTTCATTAGGATTGAGAGACATCAAGTCATCATAAGAATATGCTAAGACATCCATGTATTGGTGTAGTAAAGCAGTGAACTTGAATCTCTCCTCAGGAGTGTAGCACTTCCCAATATTCATCATCTTGAGATTTTCTTCAGTAGTCAAATTTATTTGATCAAATCCCTGAGAGAAGCTCAAATCTATTTGCTGCTATTTGATGAACCTATCATGCTTGTCAAATAGTTTCTCAATGGAAACCAAGCCTTTGGGAATTTTATTCCCTTTAAGTTATAAGAATTCTTCATTTGCATCTGAACTTAATTTAGGGACTGGTTCACACTTTTGAGGTTCACTACCTTCAAAATGTAGTTTTTTAAAGCTGTCTTTTCATTTCAAGAAGGCAATGATTTGGTGATCATCATTGAATACTTGCCAATGATCAACATTGTTTGGAATACTTGGTCTAAAGACTAGCTCAATGGTGTACTTGTTTCCTATGAAGTCTGAGTGAGGAATTAAGAGAGTTGCTGAAACAACAAGTGCATCAGCTCGGTCATTAGATTCCCTAGGTATGGTAGAGATGTTGAAAGCATCAAAGCTTTCAATATGGTCCCATACTAGGTTACGATAATGGCACAATCTTTCATTCTTGGTTTGGTATAGGTTTCTCACCTGACAAACTACTAGTTCAGCATCTCCTTTGGCATGAAGGAGCTTGATACCTTTGTCTTAGGTAGCTTTCAGTCTAAACAATAGAGATTCATATTCAACTATGTTATTGGTGTTGCTGAATTGTAACTTATATGAGTAAGGGAAAATATCTCCTTGAGGAGATATCAACACAATCCCAGCTCCTGAACTAGTAGAGGAGTAGTACCATCAAATTCTAGAGTCCATACCTCATCACACACTAATTTTTATTTAGATTTTTCTTTATTAGAAAGGGAAGATCCTTCTCCATCTGTATTGCAATCTACCAATTCTTCTATTGTTCTAGTTGAATTAATTTTTGGATTGACACTTTGAAAAGCTTTATCAGATGTTTCATGAACTTCATCTATAGATAAAAAATAGTTACCCATGCCTGAAGACTCAAACATAATTTGAGCTTTAGGGGCTGATGTCTGAGTGACAATATATTTTATTTCTTTTTTAGGAAGCAACCTTTGCATGGTGCCTTTGACAGTAATTCTTGCTTCAGATAGGTCCATGCTCAATTCTCTACCAACATCTTTACAAAAATTCCACCCTAGTAGAATGCCATATGAGGTTGGAATATTATCCACCAGAACTGTCATCTTGATTCTTTTGTTTGGAAAGGCTGCAAATGCAAATTGGGCATCCTTGATTTGTCCCAGCAGAGGTACTTGTTTGTTCTCCATGGAGAAACATCTACCAAATGTCTTGGTCAGTGTGAGATCAAGAGATTTTGCTAATTTGGCAGGCATGACATTGTCAAATGCACTTGAGTATATGATGTAATTACTCAGCTTGTGACCATTTATCAATAGGGAAACATAGAAAGGTTCTATTTTCCTAGGGGCAGTTGGAGGAGTAATGACAAGATTGTTTGGAATGGGTATATTCTTTGAGAAATCAAGAGTTACATTCTTAGCTTCTTATCCTACAGAGATGGATTTATTCTTCACACACTCAACTAACCTATCCAATTTCTCAAGATTGGATTGTAAATATTCAAACTCAGTCATTTGAATTTTGGTTTTCTTGACAAGATCAATTATGTCAAATGACTAGATCGGACTAGGAATAGAGGAAGGTGATTCAACCTTCTAGTTTATAAGGGGGAGAGTACTGATTTGAAAAATTGAAGTTAAAGGTGAAGGTGAAATTGATGTACTTACCTTTTTGGTGATCACCAGGTCCTTTGGCTAGAAAGGTAGAGAGGTTCCACGTTTCACAATTAAAATTGCTAGTTGAGGTTGCTCCTCTATTTTCCCTTTATCAGCTTACTGGGCTGATTGGCTTTTAGACCTGGTAAATACTACGTATGATCCATTAAAAGCTTCTCCTTTACTTCTAGGTTCATCTTGGTAGTTTAAGAAACCAATGTTGGAGTCACCAGCTGATTCTTCTTGGTTTTATACAAGGAGATCAACATCATTTTCATGACTCAATTCAGGTTGAAAAGAGAAATTTGATTCTACTTCAAGATATCCCATTGTTGAATTGGTTAGGGGTGCTTCAATATCAAGTTTCCCTTGTGGGGAAGGAATATGATTTAGCTGCCCTTGATTCTTTTTAGCATTACCCTGGTACAACTAATTTGGAAATGTCCTCCTTGACATATCTCTGTATGAAGGAGCAGAAGACATTCCTTGCGCCATTTGCTTTTTGAGAGAAAACAACTCATTTGCCAACTTCTACACCATTGGATCAGTGGTGCTTGTAGATGAATATTCAGAAGATAATGAAGATTTATTTCTATTAGGATCTCTTCTTGCCTTGCCTGCCAAGATGAGATCATCTTCTACCTTAGTGGCCAAATCTTGAGCTGCAGTAATTGAGCTGCAGCAAGGTCTATTTGACTAGCACGTCTCAACAGGAAACTCACTTCAAGTAACTGAGAATTAATAAATAAATATTTGAGATTCTCAGCTTTAGGTCAAGAAATTACAAGAATCCTATTTCTTAGTTTGTCAAACTTGGCTATGAAGTCCCTCATTGGTTCATGAGGCTCTTTCTTCATCTGTGTAAGTTGAGCTAGAAGGGCATGTGCATCTTCTACAGGCTTGAATCTGGCTTCAAACTTAGCTTTGAGGGTGTTCCAGTCAGTTACTGACCGAGCCTGTAGATGGTAAAACCAATATGTAGTAGCATCTTGTAATGTTTCTACAAATAGCCTAACTGCCATGTCCTCAAATTCAACTCCAATTACACCACAGGCTATGCTAAAGGCTACAATGTGTTCATCAGGATGAACTCTCCCATCACCATAGAATTTAGGGAAATTCTTCCTTGAACTACGTGGGAGATCATGTGGAGGTGGATTAAGATTGAGAGGGACAAAAGAATTACCCCAAGGGCCTTGAACTACCATTGTATGACTATGAAAAGGAGGAATAACAAATCTCAGAGGGGTAATTATTGGCAAAGCTTTATTGACAACAGATGCTTCACTTGGTAATGGAGACCTAACTTTAGTAGGAGGAAAACTCTTAGTTTGTTGGAGATGAGATGGTGAAGGAGACAAATCAAAATTAATTTACTGTACCAACTTGAATACAGGGTCAACAACACCTTTAGCCCTTTGGCTTTATGTATACCTTGAATCTACCATATTGTGAAACAAAAATGGAAAAGAATTGAGCTTGCTTCAGCTTAAAGCTTGAGGCTTTAAACTACGCATTCTTTCCTAGTTAGTGTGAAGGTGGATGGTAAGGTTATAATGACATGGAAATAGAGTGGCCAGATTCTATAATGGATAAGAGTAGGGACTGATTCAATCTAAAACTTGAGGTTTTAGAATGCATATAACATCCCCAGCGGAGTCACCAAAAACTGTTGGTGGAATATTTTATCAAGCAGCGTACTGATAAACAAAATAGGTCTGATCAACCATAGCAAGAAGATTGGTCAGCCAAATGTGTAGGTTTACCACATCAAAAGGGGACTGATCTCTCCTCTCATTAAGGGGAGGTTCCTTGTAGATATGCAAGAACTATATATATATATATATATATATAAAGTGAAAATAACACTCAAGGGTAGGATAAATCATCCATCTCTCTTTTTTCAGAGATGATGTGCATGAATCAAATGAGAAATCTTGATGAAATAGCAGAAGACACTCCTCTTCTTTCAGAAGTGTTGTTCAGTAGACAAAAGTAATATTTCTAGTGAAGATAAGTAACTGTAATAGCATGATGAAATGAGGCACAAAGTCTCCACCTCAACTACCAAAGAGTGAAATATGAAGAACAATGAGGGTAAAAATTCATCCCAAGGTTCTTTACACAGAAACAAAAAATAAACACACACTGAAGACAATTATGACAACACAAAGTCTAAAAGTAACTGACTTTAGGACACATTTGTCATCTCTACTAGCTCAGCTTATTAAATTGCATAAAACAGAATACATTTAGGAGATAGACATAAGAACAATCTCCTAGAATGATACAAACTATAAAAGCAAAAAGTCTGAAAGTAACTTGCTTTCTGATTCAAACAAAGAAATATGATGAATAGTCTAAGCTCAAAGTCTCAGTAATGCCTTTTGATTTGGGCAGAGTTTTTTTATTTTTGATAATAGAGAGATCCCTTTAAAACAATAAGAGAGATTCCAATATATAGCCCTCAAAAAAATACTTGGGAGCAATATCACATCATGTTACATTAAATTTTGTCAAGAAGATATGCTAGAATCAAGCATATTTGCCCATTTGCTTTTCTAAATGCAAAAAAATGGGTCACGCCATTGAATGTTTGTATCCTTCAAATGTCCACCTGGCGGTCTGCTTTTAGAAACATATCTTATGCATGAATATTTTTGGTTCTTCTTCATTGTTCCTCCTTTCTTGGCTATCAAATTGGGTCCTTGGTTTAATTCAATCCTCTATTCTTTGGTTGCTTTCTGCTAGTTTTAACAATTGACACGTGGCAAGTTCTGCTACAAAATGGGTGAGGACACTTGGCAGCATCTCTGGGATATTGAGGGATGCTTATTTGAAAGAAGCTTTGAAACCTATAAGAAACTCAAAATGCAAATACAGACACTTGTCATGTTCTGCTTACTTCAATAGCTTATTGGGGGTCTGCCACAATCCTTACTAAATAAAAAAACCAAAGGGAGAAACTACGGGTGTTTGCACATGGCGGCTTCTATCGAGCTTTAGCTTCTCTTTTAAAAGTCTTCAGGACTCATATTAATTTCCTATAGAAAATGACACATGGTAATCTGCATAGAGTTTTGAAGATGATGCGTGGCATGTTCCACTACTTTTAAACTGTGTCTCGGTAGATGCCATGTGTCAACTTTTGCTACATTTTGATAAGGGACACATGGCAACTTGGCGGGTTTTAAGTTTCAAGGGACTTTTTCCTTTAGACAAAAAGTCTGAAGGAATTCTTTCAGATAATTTATCTGAAGGAATTGTTTCTTTACAACTTTTCCTTAGGAACTTTTCCAAAGGAATTCTTTGTATCTACCTTTGCTCGTTCGGCCTTTGAATCGGTTCGTTTGCCCCTCGCCTACCCTCTACAAGGGCTGTTTATTCTTTGGCTTTGCCTTAGTCAATTTTTTGCCTATCTCAACATGTGACACATGGCAACATCCAGTGTGAAATAAACGAGGATATGTGGCTGCATCCACTGTGAAATAGACAAGGACACATGGCTGCATCTGCTTAACTTGTAGAGGCTTTGGAGGCCTTTTGAGTGTCTCATAGAAGATGACACTTGGTGGCTTCCGCTATGCTTTAGAAACATTATAGATATATTTGGGACTCATTTTAGATTCATACAGATGTAGAAATTTGTCATGTTCTACTTCTCTTACGAGGGACAGGTGGCAACTTCCATAGCTCTTAGAAACAAAGTAAAGTGGGACTCGACAGATGACACTTGGTAGCATTCGCTGGGCTCTGTGAGGCTTTTGTTTTGGGCTTTTCTTGCCTTAGTCACTTTTGCCACAGAAATTCCCTTTACAAGGGCACTTGTCTCTTCAACATTTGGGGCACTCCTTTGAACCTGTCACTTGAACCGACTGATTGAACCAACTTTGGTTCAATGGTTCAACAATTCATTCCTTCATTTCTATTTGTTCAATTGACCACTTGAACCAAGCTCTTTGAAACAAACCATGTTGAACCAACTACCATTTAACCTTTTGAACCTTTGAACCCGTTGAACCTTTGAACATGAGTGGTTCAATGGTTCAATGGCTCAAACATTGTATAAAAGCTTGCTGATAGATTATTTTGGTTGAACCAAGGTGTTAAACTAGTCCTAAAAATGACTAAGTGTTAGAAACTAGTTCTTTTGATTGAACTCGCCTGTAGAAGCCTTTGAACCTATTGAACCTATTAGTCCTTTAACTAAAAAAGCTTGAATAATTCCCGATTTTGAAATTTTAGAATAATTTTTTGAAATGGGAAGAGATAATTTTGTCTTGTAGGACCAAAATAGCTTAAATTTTGCCAAAAATGAATGACATTTTTTGGGTACAACAACATTAATGACAAAGTGACAAGTTCCAAGTGGATTTGAGAGTACATATCATGTGTGAAATTATTTAAGGTGATTCACCATGTTTAAGGGGTCATATGAGGGGAGAATATCACTTGGGGTACTTGTGGAAGTGAAAGGAATTCATTAGAGTATTCTTGTTAAGGTCTAGGTTATCCTAGTCAACTTGGTAGAACTTCCTAAGTAAGTTGATTGATGATATCAACATTAGCACATGTGAAGGTGTCAAAAAATAGTGGTCATATGGGTTTGTTAATATTTGTTCCTAGATCATGTGGTTAAAATTTAAGGTCTTGATATGGTTTATATAAAAATTTATGGTGGTTAAAAGTTGGTCTCCCAGGTAGATTTCATTATTTTCCATACTTAGCCAAATTTGCAATATCAAGTGACTGTTGGAATTCAAATGTTTGAATTTATAAAGGAAAATTAGTTAGTAGTATTTTTTTTATAAATTTTGATGCAGGATGAATTTTATGGTGGTGTAAAAATAAAATTGATTTAGGACATCAAGATATATCTATGAAAATTGATTATGAGGTTTGACTAGTCATACAATTGCATTTATTACACATGAGAGTTGACTATTGTTGACTATGTTTTTTCTAAATAAACTAGGGTACAAAGAAATAATTGTAAAAGTCAAAATATTGATCAAACCTTGTTATTATAAAAATAAAAAATGAATTAGACTCCATATATATAATCCTCAAATTAATTTTTATTTTTTACTAGATGTATAGGTGTAGTTATTGTAGGTCAAAGTTAACTTTTGTTGACTGTAATTATTACAGGTTTGAGTAGGCTTCTTATAGTGGTATTTATGAGCCTTTGTAGGTTAAATTAAGGTGTATTATGGATTGGATGATGTTAATTAGGTATTTAAATTTCCATCCATATGTGTATTGTACATTTAAAATTTATATACAATTAGTTTACGCCTCTTTTGTGAAGACAATGTTTTTTGGCTAATTAAGCCTAATAGGTCTTTAACACTTAATAGAGGTTTTAGAGTATGAGAAAATGATTTGATGTTTATTAATCATGGAAAAGGGTCATATAGGATTAAATTAAAGTTTTTAAAGTGGTTTGGGTAATTATTAAGGTCCATCTAGACCATAATGGCTCAAAGTGTTCCATGAAGGTGAATTAGGTCTCCATAGGACCTATTAAAGGCTTGAGGGCTAAAAGAGGTTTCATAAGGTGAGCGATTGACTTAAAGTGTTGTATTATGTGGTAAAAATAAATAATGAT
This sequence comes from Torreya grandis, assembly GCA_037957365.1. NCBI lineage: Eukaryota > Viridiplantae > Streptophyta > Pinopsida > Cupressales > Taxaceae > Torreya > Torreya grandis. The sequence goes on along the minus strand of JARHVA010000534.1, from coordinate 3,058,766 downwards.
TTGATTAAATTTTGTTAAATTGTTTAAAATGGTTCCATATTTTGTTAAGGGCTATTGGCATCTAAGTGTAACATGTCACCTAATGGAGGGTTAATTGCTTAGGTATTGCTTAAGCCTATTATATTGTTTTGAGCCATTTGAAACATGGTAGACCTAATGAGTTGATGTATATTATATGTAACATGTCAAAATATATATTTTTATATTGATATAATAGTGAAAATTATTGTCTCCAACCAAGATTGATTGGAGAAATAACCATGCATATGTATAAGGTTGTTTTGGCTTAATTGAGCTAGTTAGAGAGTCAGAGTGTGAAGCGAATTATATATGAGTTTGAAGAAGGGTAAGAGGCCATAAAAAATATCATGAAATCATGTTGAAGAATTGAAAAATTTGTAACATTTTTTATTTCATCTCATGATCAATTTTGAATATTGAGGATGAACAAAGAGGTGTAGAGTGATGCAAAAGGTTGTTTTGGATACATTGCTTGTGAGTTAGACAATGGGATAGTGAAGAGAATGGATTAAGAGTTTATATAAGTGTGTAAGGGAATTAAAATCATCATAAAAACATGTTTAACATGTCATGAATATTTTATAGTGGTTCTGAAGGTAATTGATAAGTTTTTGTATTGATTCAAGGGATAATTAGGCCTAGTTTGTCTAGATGACCTAGAGTGAAGAAATGCATTGAATATATGTTAGAAGAGTAATGTAGAGATTGTGTATGACTAATATTCATGATGTTTAAATAATATATTTATAAATAATAATATTATAGTGTGAATTATGAATGGCCTCAAGGTCATGAGCATGTGTATGAGGGGTAAAGAAGAGAAAGAGTTGTATGCATATGTAAGAGACAGATTTGCGTTTGTATGAACTACCATAGATTGGATGAATTATATTTTCAGGTGTTATATAAAGATAAATTAATAATAATATATTTAATACATCATATTAGAGGTGGAGATCAGTTTGGAGGTATTTGAGTTGGTGCTTGATCACCTAGGGGGTTGTAGCCTCCTTGCTAGTTGGTGTTAGCTAAAGGTCTAGTGGGTGCTTGACCAAATTGAGGGGTGGGTGCTCCTTGATCATTTTTTTCTGATATAAATTAAATAAATACATTTATATGATAGTATTCCAATTTTTTTTTCAAGTGGATTTTCTCCCCCATGAGCTTTTCCACGTAATTCATGTGTTACGTTCTTTGATATTGAATTATTTTTTTATTCATTATTATGAATGATTTATATGATTCATAAATGATTATTTTAAATGGTTAAGAGTTTGAAGAATTGGAATTGAAGTTGATTTTATTACATCACTAATTCATCACCCTCCCTCTCAGTGATTTTGCTTCCAATAATTGGTATAAGACCAGGTCCTTCAGGAAGGCTTGATAACTAAAAGGTGGTATTTGAAGCACAAAATGGCTAAGCAACTAAGGAAATAACATCAATAATTGAGGTATATGGATAAGGATTATGAGGATCATATTTGTACCTTATAAAGTGACATGGTCATAATTTCTCAAGAGGATGAAAAGGATATTAAGGATCTCAAAGTTTAGTTAAAAAATGCTAATGTAAGGATAAATACTTTGGAGGCTCTTAAGGATAAGGTATGTATATTTAACTCTAATGTATCCTTAGAAATAAAAAATGATAAGATGATTATTAATGATCTTAATAAAAAATTATAGGTTAAAAATTTAAGTTTGAGGTCAAAGAAGGCCAAGTGTGATCATTTGAAAACCGAGCTAGGCTCCTTGAAGGTTGAGCATGAGAAGCTAGTGGTCAAAATGAGCAAGGTTGAGAAACATAAAAAAAATAAAGTCAATAAGGAATATAGCATGAAAAATAAGGTGAGAAAACTAGTAAGGCATCCCAATTCCATGATGTTTGTCAATTAATCTCATAGTCAATTTTATGCTTGCAAACAATTTGGTCACATTGGAAGAGATTGTAAAAGGAGAGGTACCCTGTCAAAAAGGGATAAAAACCATCATCAAGCAAAAAGTTTGAATGATATTGTTTTTTATATGTCATATATTTATTCATATTTTAAAATATTTTAATAATAGGTTGAATGAGTTCTCAAGGCAAAACAAGGTGTTTGGAGCTCTTAGTGTGCAAGGAAGAGGTCATACATGGATATGGAGACCTAAGACTATTAAGAGAGATCAACCAAGGATGAATTTGTTGATGAGAATATCAGTAAATATGGTTTTTTTTCTATGGTGGATATTAAGGGAAGACAATAATATTATGTATCAAGGTGTGTTGACAAGGGAGTCAAAGAGAAGATGGATGAGCCAATCAAGCCTATGAGGAGGCTTAGGAAAGACAAGAAAACTAGTGAGTATTGAGACTTGGGAATATCCTAAATTTTTGGGGTTATAAGTGCCTTTATAGGTTGGTGTCTATATTATGATTCATAGAGGTATTACTCATTCATTTGAAGAATCATGGAATGATGTTTCAAGGTTGATAAGTGAGAGACTAGTCAATAGGTCAAGGTATGTTCTTTGTCTTGATATGCATATACTTGAGTATGGATTATTTCATTTAATTTAAATATTTTCAAAAAAATTTATAACCTATTAATATTTTTGAGAAGTGATTTGAAGATCTGAAGTTGTTTTTGGAAGAAGATCTTACTTTGAGTGTCCTTTGTTGGCATAAGGGTTTTAACACTAGAAACCCTTGACATGGTGTATCCTGGGTTGTACAGTGAGTTTGGTCACCAAACTTGGTGATCAAGTTTAAAATTATGATACAAATTTTTTAAATGAGGTTATGGTGTGCTTTAGTTAGTCCCTTGGTGCAAAGGTATGATAATTTCAAGCTATGTATCTTTGTTTATAATGTACCTCTTTGAAGTGACCTAGGAAAGAAGTATCTTTTCTTGTGCAAGAGAGAGGTACTTAAAAGGCCAAAATTGGGAAATTAATATCAGATTGTAGTAAAATTATGGAATGAATGCAATCAGATTTCATACATAGATGGCCTCATGAGGTAGTTTACTTAGTTTGGTAGCTTTAAGAGCTCTTATAAGCATGGATTCAAGTAAGTTTAGTTGCTTTTCATATGTGAAGGTTTGTTGAGCATGTTATTATTATTCAAATCAGTTGTGATTGTTTGATTTATATGAGAATATTTTTATACCATTGAAAGAGATAATTTGGGCCCAAAAATATCAACATTTTATTCAGTTGCCTCATGAAAGGATGTTGGATAGTTGTGGTAACCTATGTGTGGTTGAAGATGGTTCCATTCAAAATATGTTCTTGTAAGAGAGTTTTCTTGTATATGTTTTGAAATATTTTGATTTTATTCAAGTGGAATATGGAGTTATGGGTAGCTAACTCAGGTTTATTTAGGAGTATGTGAAGTTTGGGCATGTTTTCTATATGCTAAGAATCAAGGAGAAATTTAGATAGAGGTATGTTCTCTTCAATTAATAATATGCAAGGTATGCATAGAGTGAGGGGGAACATGTGTGAGATGTTTCAATTATAAGGATATTGTATGTTTTATTATGGTTTAAGAATAGGTTAAATGAGATGAGAATTATGTTAGGTCCAAGGATCAAGTTGGCATGTTGAGGAAGAGACCCTTTGTCATTAATGTCAAAGGGAGAGAAAGATTAAAATGATGGAGTTTTTCACTTTGGGAGAGATCATTATGAAAGGTCTTTTCCATAAATTACAAAGAGAGAAATTTTTTAGCATGGTCTTGAGTTGCATTGATTTTAATTGATGTTAAGGTGATATTAGTGCATAATGCATTAATGATAAAGTGATAGGTTCCAAGTGGATTTGAGAGTGCATATCATGTGTGCAAGTATTTAAGGTGATTGAACATGTTTGAGGGGTCATATAAGGGGAAAATAGTGCTTAGGGTATTTTTCTAAGTGAAATAAATTCATTGGAGAGGTCTTGTGAAGGTCTAGGTTATCCTAGTCAACTTGGCAGAACTTCTTGAGTAAGAAGAATGATGACATCAACATTAGCATGTGTGAAGGTGTTAGAAGAAAGTGGTCACATGGGTTTGTTAATATTTGTGCCTATATCATGTTTTTAAAATTTTAGGTCTTGATATGGTGTCTATAAAAAATTATGGTGGTGAAAAGTTGGTCTTCGAGGTAGATTTCACTATTTTCCATACTTAGCCAAATTTGCAAAGTGATCGTTGGAATTCAAATGTTTGAATTTACAAAGGAAAACTAGTCAGTAGTATTTTATTTATAAATTTTGATATAGGATTAATTTTATGGTGGTGTAAAAATAAAAGTGGTATATTAATTCAATATATATCCATTAAAATTGATTAGGATGTTTGACTAGTCCTAGAATTACATTTATTACATGTGAGACTTGATTATTGTTGACTGTGTTTTTTTAATAAACCAAGGTGCAAAGAAACGATTGAATAAGTAAAAATATTGATTAAAACTTGTTGGTATAAAAATAAAAAATTAATTATACTCCATATAAATAATCCTCAAAGTGATTTGGATTTTTTGATGTCTATACAAGTGTAGTTTTTGTAGGTCAAACTTGACTTTTATTGACTGTAATTATTGTAGATTTGATTAAGATTTTTGAAGTGGTGTTTATGATCATTTGGAGGATAAATTAAGGTGTATTATAGATTAGATGATGTTTTTGAGGTATTTATATTTACATCCATATGTGTATTGTACATGGAAAGTTTATATATAATTAGTTTGAGCCTCTTTTGTGAAGACAATATTTTTGGGATAATTAAGCCTAATAGTTCTGTAAGACCTAATGGAGGTTTTAGAGTATGAGAAAATGATTTTATGTTTATTAAAAATGGAAAAGTATCATATAGGATTCAATTAAAGTGTTTGAAGTGGTTTGGGTCATTGGTAAGGGCCATCTAGACCATAGTGGCTCAAAGTGTTCCATGAAGGTGAATTAGGTCTCCATGAGACCTATTGAAGGCTTGAGGGCTAAAAGAGGTTTCATAAGGTGAGTGAGTGACTTGGAGTGTTTTATGATGTGGTAAACATAAATAAGGCTTGGATGAAATTGTGTTAAATTTTTAAAAAAGGTTCCATCTTTGGTTAAGTGTTATTGACATCTAAGTGTAATGTGTGGCCTAATGGAGGGCTGATTGCTTAGGTCTTACTTAAGTCTAGTGTGTTATTTTGAGCCATTTGAAGCATGGAATACATAATGCGTTGATGTATATTGTATGAAATATGTACAAATATATATTTTTATGTTTATCCAATTATTAAAAGTGTTGTGGCCAACCAATATTGATTGGAGAAATAATCATGCATACGTATAAGGCTATTTTGGCCTAATTGAGCTAGTTAGAGAGTTAGAGTGTGAAGAGAATTATATATGAGTTTGTAAAGGTTAACATGACATAAAAACTATCATAAATGCATGTTTAAAATGTGAAAATGGTATAATTTTTTTTTATTTCAGGTCATGAGCAAGTTTGAATATTGAGGATGAGCAAAGAGGTGTAAAGTGATCCAAAAGGTTGTTTTGGATACATTGCTTGCGAGTTAGACAATGGGATAGCGAAGTGAATGGTTTAAGTTTGAAAAATTATGTAAGGGAATGAAAAGAATTGAAATAACATTTTGAACATTTCATGAAGATCTGATAGTGGTGTTGAAATTAATCAATAGGTTTTTATATTGATTTAAGGCATAATTAAGCCTAGTTTGTCTAGATGACCTAGAGTGAAGAAGTGCATTGAATATATGTTAGAAGAGTAATAAAAACTTTGTGTATGAATTATATTAATGATGTTTAAAGACTATATATACATCTAATAATATCATAATGTGAAGGAGGAATGGCCTCAAGATCATGAGCATGTGTATGAGGGGTAAAGAAGAGAAAGAGTTGTTGTATGCCTATGTAAGAGACAAATTTGTGTTTGTACGAATTACAATAAATTGAATGAGGTAGAGAGGTAGGTTTTTAATTGTTATAGAAAGATAAGTTCATCATAAAGTTTTAAAAACATCAGATCATAGGTGGAGATCAATCTGGAGGTGTTCAAGTTGGTGTTTGATCACCTAGAGGGTTATAGCCTCCTTGTTAGTTGGTGCTAGCTAAAGGTCTAGTGGGTGCATCACCAAATTAAGGGGTGCGTTCTCCTTGATCAATTGGTGTTGATATAAATTGAATAAATACCTTTATATAACAATATTCCAAAGCTTGTTTCAAGTGGGTTTTCTCCCCCATGAGGGTTTCCCACATAATTCATGTGTTATGTGCTTTGATCTTGCATTGTTTTCTTTATTCATTGTAATGAATGTTTTATATGCTTCATGAATTCTTATGTTGAATGGTTAAGAGTTTGAAAAATTGGAATTGAATTTTATTTTCTTGAATCATTAATTCACCCCCCATCCCTCTTAGTTATTGTGTTTCCAATAGTTTTCATGGTAATTATTTTAATCTCACATAACTTGACTTATAATGTGTTACACATGCTTAAGTTGCTTGCATGATTTGTGATCACTACCAAAAATACATAAGGAAAACAATGTCATTACTATCAAATATAAATGAGAAAATAAATGTATTTAGTCATCCATTTTATATATTTAAATTCACAACCATTACATCCTCCAACTATCATAAATATACAAGATGATGAATTACATCATATAAATTGAACTATAACACACGATAAATAAATAAATAAAAGGTATAATATAAAACAAAAATGTGTATATTTTTTTTTGTGTGTGTGTGCATGTGTATGTAATAATTTGTTACATTGTAGTTAATATTGTACACAAATGAGTGACATATATATAATGCCATGTAGACACATATTTAAAATAATATGAAAAATATTACTTATATCATTTGTTACAATATTAACTACATTGTAACAAAGTATTAATTAATTAATAATTTGTTACAATGTAGTTAATATTGTAAATAAATGAGTGACATATATATAATGCCATGTAGACACAATTAAAATAAGATAGAAAGTCCGAAAAAGATAAATCTCTAAACAATAGTTAAGCCTATGTATCCCCTTAGTCAAAAAAACTATTCCTCTTTGTCCCTCGAGACCTAGAAATATTTTCATCTCAACAAAACATTAGGATGATGAAATATCCACATAAAAATGAGGGTACACACTCGTAGGTGGAACAATAAATATGGGAAGAGGAATAAATGAGTTGTTGATAGGAGGAATCAATGAGTTTCAAGAGAAGGATGTGTCACATATGACAAAATTTACATTCACATCATATCTTTCATGTTAATTTATTGAATTGGAAAGAGTAATGTAATTCAAAAGATAGCAATATTTAAAAATTACTTACATGTGGCACCTAAGACAATTTGGTGTGGATCTAAAAAGTGTGATGAGAATGGATACACTATAGGAATATTAGTGACACCATGCATAAATCAAAATTCTAATTATTTTTTAAAAAAAAAATTAATAAAAATAAAATTTAAATTTAAAAAAAAAATTATTTATAAATTTAAATTTAAATTCATACCAAAATATACTCCCTAAAGTCAATGTTCAACAATGTGACCTACTCAACTTTTTTCTCATCCTACGCAAACAATGGCTTGACCAACATATGATTAAAAACAAATATTTAAAAATTATAAATTTGAAATCAAACATTTTTAATTTAACATGTATATTAAACTAATTTAAATTTAATCAAGTGTAATAAATCTTAGGCCTCAATGCCTACTATTGTTTCTCTTTTGGTTGGGTAGATGTAAGCGACTCATCAAGATCAATACTACTTTAAGTATTAGGAAATGGAGAACCATGACCAACAAAATTACTATGGCATGTTGAACTAGTGAGTACTGCATACATGATGTTGGGTAAACATAACATACTAATATAATGTGTGGTATAGGTGGTGACCATGTTAAAAACACCTCTTATTAAATAGGCTATCTGTGACTCCTAGTGTATCAAAATCTATGTAATAGATTTGATAGCTTCGAATGATTTCTTTGTAGCATCAAAAGTGAATCTAGGGTTATATAGAAGAGGAGTAGGATCAAAATAAGGGGAAGAAATAAATGGAACATGTATATATCTCACTTCCATTGCTCTATGTTTTAGAATTACATAACCCACACCTTAGAATTCCCTCATATAAAAATAGTTTTCTTGCTTCCCAAACAAAAAATATGTGTGTAGTTATGGAGGAAGTATAGTGGAATGTTGAGATTGTTCTTGGGTGGTTTGTCAAAAACCATCCACTAATTATTAAAACAATTATCATATATTTTTCTATTCATACACTATTTTATTGATTTTTTCAGGCTCAACAAATTGGCATGTGATGGGGTGGAATTTTTTATAACTAACTTATCCTTAATGATATGTAATTCCTTTATGTTCATACATCAAAAACACCGACTTTCCCTCTTTTTTTAATCTCTCAAATTCTCATGGATGTCAATTTAGTTTCCTAAGGTATCAATATTTTATAAAATTGTAGTTAATGTCTACATAATTTGGTGGAAATTAGGATGTATGTGGTTTTATGTCCTAAAAGTTGTAATTAAATTTGTGCTCTATTTTTTGAAATTTCATTTCAAATTGAAGGAGGTTTTGCTTCATGGTTTAGTTATGTTTTTTCGTAATTATTTTGAGGAGGGATATCCATTATATTTTATATTCTCAAATTTGGTGATGAATACTTCATAATATTATATTTTGCCCACTTTTACCTTAATTTACTTAAGAACTTAAATTGGTCCTATTTTACAATATCACTTTATCCTAAGTACTTGTATAGGCCTATCCTTTCTAAGTTTTCATTTTAAACCTATAAAAATATTATTAATCACTAAAAACCTCTCTAATCATCTATAAATTCATGCCAAATTCTAAAAGTTAAACATTACCCTTTGAGGTTAGAATCTACCTACACATGTCGAGAGAGTTAGTTGATCTCATCCTTTAGGGGTTGATCCTACCCTTCATATAGAAATGAATCTTTTTCGAATTTAACCCCTCTATTATAAGTTGGTTTGTAATTTTAGGATAGGTATCTCATAGGTTTCACCCATTTGGATTAATATAAAAGCACATTTAAGCCACATATTCTATCACTTGATGATTTCACTATTTGGGCACACTTGTACTATTCTACATTGATCAAAGCTTTCTATTATTTCTAAATTCTATTTTATTCACTTCAAGTAACCATTAGATAATCTAAAATCCTATTCTATCTCAATCAAATAAATCATTATCAAGTATTTAATCCATCTGTAGATGCATAAATGTAGCAAAAGAGCACTATCATACTAAGAACTCTATGTTGGATAATTGCATGGGATTATTCCCTCTTTGGATTACTCTAGATACATAGGAAATGTTTAATCATCATGGGGTGATTGGGGTCAACTCACCCCATTATACTCTCCCCTTTCATTTTTTAGGTTTTTAGCTATCACACTCCTAATGGGGTTTTAACCTTGAATAAGCCATTTTTAAGTCATTCACAGTTCTATTTCGAGTAGGTGTAGGAAACTATACCATTAGATTCCTTTTTTTTGAATAATTTAGGATTAACCCATAAAGTATAATAATAATAATCAATCCTAACCTAGAACAATGAAAATTCATGTTTCAGTTACACGTGTATAATCTAGTCTAAGTTGATCATTTCCAATCATCTTTCAATCACATACAATTAATTTGATAGGAAAGAATTAACTAATTATTCTTTCCCTCTTTATGTTTTTCATAGTTAGCTTATATCATTCATTCAAGCTTTCTCCATTTCAATACTTTACTTTCAATCTGATAGTTACAAGTTATTTATAGCATTTCTTATCCTTCAATCATTTTATGTTAATTACAATTAATATATTGATTAATTACAAATTATGATAAAACATATTAGTCAAAATAACATGAAATTGATCATATATGCACATTACATACTTTGATAAGTGTAAATTTGATGTGATGAGTATGTACAATCACTCCTCCACATCCCTAATCTATCTCTCACATGCCTTTCAAGTACAATTTATATATAAAGTGGGGTCATATTTATCATACATGGCCATGCCATTATATTCAGTGTATGCTTTACCATGACACATGTTGTAGATTATTTGGATGCATTCCTTTTATTCTATTTTTTAACCAATATGTCATCTCCTACTTTCTATTTTAATATTTAAAAATTTAAAAAAGTAAAAAAACAATTTTTTAAAAAGTTAAAAAGCATTCTAAACATTCTAAAAACTCAAAATAAGGGTGTGAACATGATTAGACATCTATTATACATCATTTTCATATGTTATTTATCCCATTGTTGGCAATAGCATAATATTTTTCTATCACACATGAATTTCAATAGTATTTATTAGTGTTATAAATGACATATAGATTTCACATGGACCTAAATGTTTAAATTTATTCTAACCAAAGGCCATGCCATGTTGGGGGCATATTATCCAAAGGTTACAATATTTTAGATATGTTACCATTATATATAACTCTTATACTATTTTGAGATATATAATCTTTACAAATGTCTTACTAACACTAACACACACACACACACACACACACACACACACACACACACACACACACAATTTTTTATATGGGTATGTTGTTTTATCCTTTGATGTTCCTTCAATGTTGTCTCTTTTATTGCATAATAATCTTATTATTGCTTGATTATTGTGTGTGGACCTTATCCTTTATGTGTAAATTTATTAACAATATCTATGAGATCATTGTTTGGTGTGAGAAACATTTAAATATGTTCATTTCTTATGGCCCTTCACCTCATGCGTGCAATTTTTTATGCAACATTTGAACATGTCCCTTATATGTGGCCCTTGGCATTATTGTTTGACATTGAATTTGTTGTGTTTGTGTGATTCTTTAAATTATTTATTTTTATGAGTGCCATGATCCATATCATTCAATAATTATTACATAGGATTATTATATTACAACTACTAATATGAGCTTCATTGATATATTTATCTAGATTCGACACTTTAGACCTTGCCTCATATATTAAATGCATGATTTTAATTATACATATATTATTATGATGACATATCATATATTTTGTGATATCCAATGATTACATGTTTATATGTAGGATATAATTGATTTTTATTTTGAGATGAGTGAATTTTAGGACACATTCTTCACCTCAAATGGGGCACATTTTATTAGGATTTTTCATACAAAGATAAGCCTCTATGAGAATAAAATAGTTTGGGTAAAAAATAAAGTTTCAAAGAATTTAAAATGCTCAAAAGTAGGTTATTGGTACAAATTTATGGGGGTTTATGCCATGCATATGCATTCACATTATGGGAACATATTATAAATTCATACATTTTGGGTGCTTGTGCATGGTCATATGTGCATAAGCTTTAAACATAAATTATAAAATTTTGCATACTCATATAGTTATAGATTATACATTTATCATATGGGGGCATGAAATATATTCATTCAAACTATACTAGTTTTAAAGTTATTAGAGATGATACTAATTCATGCACACATTGTTTGATAAGTACACAATCATGATAAGGGCAATGACACCTTTCCATTATTTTATGTCCTTTTATAAATTTAAATATTTTATTATAAACATCATAGGAACTAAGGAGCTAAGTAAAAACTGAATCTATATGACATATGTAGTGTTTGATTCAGTTAAGATGCACAAATTATATTGGAGATTAAACACCCTATGACATTATAGCTTGAGAATCCCTTGTGGATTCCAACCCATTTATGTCTTGGGGTTAGAAATACCAACAACACAAATTGATGTTTTTATTTCCCTCCATGTGTTATATTTTATATACACATTCACTTCAAATTTGGTCTTGATCACCCTCAATTATCCATAATTAAACAAAGCAACAACCTCTCCAAATGCTTCATGGGAAGTACCAATTACATGATGTTTCAAGGAAGCAACATATTCAAGAAAATTTAAAAGAGAAATAATAGTTTCACATACAGGTGTAGTCCTTCCTTATCCTTAAAATATTTTTAAGTTCAAGTCAAATATCAATTTTTTATTTAACATATGGACATCAACTACTTTTATCATTGTAGGATTTACTATTGAACACATTGCATGATTGGAGCATTCTCCTAAAGGTAAAGTGTGTCATACACACTCATGTATATATTTAATTTTACTCTATCAAATTTATTTATATATCAAATGGGGGCACATTTATATTCTCAAATTTGGTCATAAATACTTAATAATGTAATTTTTTCCTTGCTTTTACCTTAATTGACTTGAGCACTTAAATTCATCCTATTTTTCCATGTCATTCTATCTTAAGTAATTATATGTTCCCATCCCTTATAAGTTTTTTTTGACACCTACATAAATATTCTTAATCATTGAAAACCTATCTAAGCATCTGTATGAATGTGTAAAATTTTATGGATTAAACATTACCCTTCTAGGTCAGAATCGATCAACATGGGTCAAGATCACCAGTCGATCCCATCCTTTACAATTCAATCTTGACCTTAAATTAGTAATGAATTTAAAAATTAAATCCTCCATTAAGGTTGGTCTAAATTTTTAGGATAGGTAGCATGAGGTTTCACCCATTTGTATTGCTATAAAAACACATAAAAGCCACCTATTCTATCACTTTTAAATTTCACTATTGGGCACACTTATACTATTTCACATTGATAAAATCTTCATATTCTTTTAAAATTTGATTATATTCAATTTAAGAAATAATTATCAAAGTTAAAATCCTATTCTATCCAAGTTAACTAAATCATTATCAAGTATTCAAGTCATCTATAGATCCATACATGTAAGAAAGGTACATAATTGCACTAAGATCTCTAGGTGGGAGATCTATAGGAGCATGATTTACTCTTTAGAAACTTTGGATATGTGGGAAACATTAAATCATCATGGGTATGATCAGGTTTAACTTAGCCCCATAACTCCCCCATTTTCAACTAACACAAACCCTATAAGGGTATAAAAATTTTAGAGGTCATTTGTAGGCCATCCATGTAGAGCTGAAGGTCAAATTTATACCTAAAGTAGAATTTTAAGCATGCACAAGTGAGTCTACCATCAGATTCCAATTTTCTTACATATATCAATATTTACCTACATAATACATTAACAGTAGTTGATCCTAACTATTTCTAATCATTTTTGACCTAGAACAATTACAATTCATGTTTCATTTTCACAAGCATAATCTAGTAGATGTTGGCTGTTGATCATTTCTAGCCATCTTTCAGTTGCACATAGTCAATCTAATTGGTATAATTCAGATGTCTTATTTCCATCTTTATGTTTTATATAGTTAGCTTCATTCATTCATTTGAGCTTTGTCCATTTTAGAGCTTTACTTTCAATCTGCTAGTTACAAGTTATTTATAACATTTACTATCCTTCAATTCCTATTGTCTTAATTACAATTAATATACCAATTAATTTGAAATCATGATAAAACATATACTCCATTTGATTATAAAACTAACATAATTTATAAAATTACAATCAATTTTAATTACAAGAAGGAAATTTTGAAAAAAAAGGAATAAAGACATTGTGTAAAATTAATACATAAATGACACAATTGTATACATAATAAATCCTTAGGAGGATAGATATACATAAGAATTCCATGGGTAGAAAACAAATATAATAGATATCAATTTTATATCATAAAATGGATATCCATTTTTCTCAATGCAATGAGCAAAATGAGGGATCGAACACTTTTTTTTAACATGAACAAAATGGATATCTATTATGGTATTCATAATAGGTATAAACTTTGTGGGAATAAAATATATCCATTTAGGCTCATATATTAGAGACTATTTGTATTAACATATTTTCGTTTCCATTAAAAATAGATATTTGTTTTGATGTACCCATCCAAATGTTTTTATTCTTTCCATTTTTTAGCCCATCAATTTATTATACACACCCCTTTAACATATGAATATTTCAATCCTAATGCTTCACCATATGGTACATCTCATTAGAGTGAAGTTAATAACATCACATCTTATGAAAACACAAGCATAAATAACAAACATGTAGACTCACCTATTATGACCACAAGATAGCTAATGATGAATCAAATAATGGACCTTTATACATTTATGCATATGTTTATCATCATAATTTGAGAACACATGGCATAATGATTGACAACTATTCTAATGAAAATATTATTAATATGTCATTTCTATCTATCCATGGATACACTAAGCATAATTTACTTAGTATGACTATGATACTTTGTAGTTATGATAATATTTCATGCAAACCGCATGATGGTATTACACTCACAATTATATTCAATCCTAAGACCCACAAATTTTGTTTCACATCATTATGGATATAAGATAATATGATATATTACTTGGATGCCCATGGATTAATAAAATTAAAGTTAGACCTTTTACATTACAATATTATCTTATTTTTATTCATGATTATGAATTACATGTTATTCGTACCATAATTTTTTAGCTTCCTATCATACTTTAGATATCACATGTGTAATCATCTAGTGTGATTCACGAGGAGAAATTTTTTCATCCTTGTTTTATTCATGTTTTTATCTTATAACCTTCAATTATTTCTCCTACATTTATGTCTATGACACCCCTTCATCCCTAATTTGAGTTCTTTAGGCTCCCATTCCTACATTTTCACCTTTGGGTCCTAAATTTTTCACATCCTAATATTTATTTGAAACCTCTCACTATAAATAATTTCCAAGATCCTATTTCATATTGACATATTTCTATACATGATTCTCTAGAGGTTTCAATAGCTATTCCAACATACTTTATGTTTTGATTCATTGTTATATCATTATTGTATTATAATTTTCTTACTGCACATGGATTCTATCTTCTAATATTTCATACCTTTCATGTGGTTTCCTCCCTTGAGTTGATTGCATGACTTATATTATTTTATATTTAACATATTTGGCACTTGCTTTCTATTTTACATCAACATTCTTCTATCCACTATATTTATGTTGCATTAAATATTTCCCTTTGATTATTTATTCCATTCAAAAAAACACACATATTTATCAATGATAAAATATCTAGACCTTCCATCCTAGCATACATTTATTTTTGAGGAAAGTAGTAGGTTGTTTGGAATCTTCTTTTTCTTCTTCTTGTTTGATGGTGCCTCTTGGCTTGCCTCTTTAGATATTTACTCTAGGATTATATTTTTGGATTATATTGAGCTTAAATTATATTTATTATTCCCCTTGGCCTCCCTATCATAATTTTTTTTTGTTATTTGGCTTCTTTTTTTGTTCAATTGAGCTTCTTTCCTTCTCCTTGTGTGCATCCCTTAGCCTTCTTTTTCATTACTTCTAGAAAATTATAAAATGAAAAAATAATAAAAAATTAAAAAATTAGAAATTATTTTATCGATGAATACATATCATGCTTGTATACCTATGTTATAGGTTTTTCACATTCACATTTGACACACATCAGAATAGATTAAAGTAATAGATAAGGATGGATTAATTTGTAAGATTTTTATCATGTGTAGTAAAGGATTTTGATCAATTGAAGACTTTAAATTTTAGAAGTCAATTATTACTCATTATCATTAAAATCATGTGAATTATATATAACCATCATAATATTTCATAATGCAAATCCATGGGGAAATTATGTGTAAACCTTGTAAAATATCAACAAGTAAATCTCAATAGTAATATAGATAAGTAACATGTCTATGTGTAACCATATATAATAGATAACATCGTGTGAAATTGCATGGTAAAAATATAAGTATGTGGAGTATGAGGATATATAGATAAGAACCAATATATACCTCCTAATAGGCTAGAGGATAAATAAGTAGTACATCTATGTGAAGCAATAGAGCATAAATAACATCCTAATAAGATTGTTATGTCTATGCATATTTAAATGACAATGAGATGGTGAGGTGGGAACTTAATGTGTTATATGTGTTGGTGTATATATGTATTATGCTCCCTCTTTAGGTAAATCCTTTTATTCATATAAAACCTAAGAATTATATGATTCCTCCTAATACCACTCTAATGACCAATGCACCTCCATGATCACATTCTTATATTTCATCCCTTGATATTGGATATAGTCAAAACACTAATCGTACCTCCATTTAACTATTTTTTAATCATATCAATAAATCAATTCATACATAAACACATAAAAATGTTGATCTTACACATAATGGTACATATACCAATCGTATAATATAAAAACTTGATGATATGTTAGTATAAATTGCACAACTATCTAAAGAATCTAAAAAGCTTGACTATTTATTTTCATCTTATGGTATATTACAAACCCTTTGTCTATTAACAATAATTATTCACCCTTTCCTCCTTTTTTTTAAGTGCCTAAATTTTCATTATATAGTGGCAATGGGGATCCTTCACATCATACCAAGGTTTATTTTAAATCATTCTCATATTATGGTATATTACAAACCCTTTGTCTATTAAATTAACTGTTCACCCATTTCCTCTTTTGTTTTAAGTGAATAAATTTACATTATATAGTGGTAATGGGGATCTTTCACATCATACCATGCTTATTTTACATCATTCTATGGTTTTTACCATGATGATTACATATGAAAAATATATTCCCTATAATTCTCACTGGTTACACCTTAGATTAGTTCTACACCCTACATGTGGTAACTATGTGTCAATTCAATGATTTTGTTGAATTCTATTATCACATACTTTTATCAAAATTAGTTAAAAGAACACCTTTTTCAAAATTTCCCAAATCAAACAAGGATCTAATATATTCCTTTACAAATATGTGTTTATTATTAAATCCATGCTTATAAAAATGTCAAACCAAATTAGTGATAGTGAGATTGAAAAAAAATCAAATAGTTTTATCTCTCCACTCAAGGAAAATGTCATGTTTAATATGTATTAATATTTAAACAAGATTTTCCATGCAATACACAACGTTGAGATTAAACTTATAAATGCCAATATGTTAAGTATACATTTATCACTTTTATATCCACTACCTCAAAATATTAGGAAAGAAAATGTTAAAACCTAAGAATAATGATGCACCTAATTTTAAAAATAATAATGATACTATAATTGTCAACATAGTTTAATAAACCAATGACAGGCTTATATTTATTACTTCTAAGAACGTTTAAAAATTTATAGTAATACCAAACCCACATTATAAAGTGCTTAAACATTTGATATATGGTAATAAAATTCCTTTACCTGAGCCATGATAGTTAGATATTAGCAGGATCGATGCACAAAGTTGGGTGACAAAAAAGGTAACATCCCCAAAATTTATAAGGTTTTTTTGTAAAAGGCATACACCTTTATTTTAAATTTCCATGCCTTAAGTTTGATGCTGAAACCTATATGGTGTACGCCCTTTGTGAAGCATGCACACCCTTTGTAAATATATAAGGGTGTATGCCATTTATATTTTTTCAATTTCTCCCCCATTTAATCAATCCATAGTGTTTTTATTTAGGTTTTGAGGTTTTTGGATTTTGTTAAAGGGTTTAATAAACCACGTGCATGCTTCAGATTTGCATCTCACCATTTTGGTTGTTATCTCAGATATGTTGATTTTAAAATTTTATTATTTCCATTTGTATTTATGTTTATTTATGCATGTAAGGTTTTTAAATTATATTTGCATTATACTCTCTTAAATTTCCTTTAAAAAACTATATTTTTATGAATCTAGATACATAATTAAATGATGGATCCATTTCATGAAACAAATATAGAACAAGACCCTGAACAATTTGATTTTACATAAGAAAAAAATTGAATTTTATGAACAATACAATATAAAAAATCAATAATTATAAATAATAATCAATGGTTTGCATTGTTTCTTAGCTGATAGTGCATGCAATTCACTTACCAATACACTAGAGACTATTTTTAATGAAGTGGGAAATGTAACTTCACAACTTGATGCAATGTTACATCAAAGAGAGAACCTAAAACAATTTTATTCTAATAAATTATCATTTGAGGATGTTAATAAAAAATAAAAATATAAAAAAACAATATGTGTGTACTTTTTTATTAAACTTGGAACCAACCAACCACCACCGATGAATTATAAACATATTAGTATTGATTGTATAGATAGGTTTACAGACCCTAAAACTTAGTTTTTTTTAGGGGGGGAACACTCTCACAACTTGAAATAACCTCAAACAAATTTATAAAAATATTTTTTATGTCCCCTATAAATTTCATAGCATTTGGTTGATTACAAGAAAAGTTATAATGCTTTTTACATGTCGAAAACCCTAGGTAGGATTTTACACAACCCTTGATTCAAAGGATTAAATAAATAAGTAAATCACCTCATATGGATTATTAATGGGTTATAATTATTTAAATACCTTATTTATACCTATTTCATTGCCTAAAAAAACTTGTATTTTTATAAATGTAGATACACAATTGAACGATGGACTCATTTCATGAAGAAAATGTAGAACAAGACCTTGAATAATTGGATTTTACACAATAAAAATTTGAATTGTATGAATAATACAATACAAAAAATAAAAAAATACAAATAATAATCAATGGTTTATTTCACTCTTCAACTGATTGTGCATGCAATTCACTTGTCAATACACTAGAGACTATTTTTAATGAAGTAAGAAATGTAATTTTCAATTTGATGCAATGTTACATCGAAGAGAGAACCTGAAACAATTTTATTCTGATAAATCATCATATGAGGATGTTAATAAAAAATTAAAAAATAAGATGTGTGAACTTGGTTTATTAATCTTGGAACCAACCAATCACCACCAACGAATCGTAAACATATTAGTATAGATCATATAGATAGGTCTACAGACCTTGAAACTTAGTTTTTTTGGGGGGGGAAACACTCTCACAACTTGAAATAACCACAAACAACTCTATAAAAAGTTTCTATACATCCCTTAAAAAATTAATAGCATTTATTTGGTTACAAAAAAACTTATAATGCTTTTCACATACCGAAAACACTAGGCAAGGTTTTACACAGCCCTTGACTCGAGAGCTTAAATAAATAAGTAAATCACCTTCTAAGGATTATTAATGGGTTATAATGATTTAAAAACCTTATTTATACCTATTTCCTTCTATATTAACTAGTTTTAATTATATAAATAGGTCTAAATACTCATAAACAACTTCTTATACACACTCATAAGAGGCTATATACACAAAATCATACTTTTTATTCATTTCATGATAAATGTTTACAATATAATTTACTATAGACTTTCATACTCCTATAAAAATCTATATAATTTCATTATACACTCTACCATACATCATTACCTTCATAAAAAACCCTACAAAGTTTCTTATGCTTCGGTCTTTTACTTTATTGAGCTCCTCTTTTTATGGTTTGAATCTCATCTTTGATCCATGAGTGGGAAAACTAAGTTAAATTCAGTCCCACATTGTATGATAATCATGAGTGATATATATGAGCCATTCACTCCAACACTTTCATGAATTATTCCTCTAAGAATGCCCTAGAGGATTCTCTTTAACTCGATATGAGCAAGACATAGAAATGATTTTTCTCTCACATCCAAATCTGTCTGAATGGACCAAAAATTTATCAGTAGGGAGCATATATTGTGACTCATTATCCCAATTCATGAACCATATACATGGGAACATATAGATGGTTTAATGGTCATTATCTAGTCTTCATTAGGCACCAGGACTGAAAGTTGTATTTGACTAGATGCATCCCTTAAGAGAGGCATCTCATCTATGAGTGTGAAAACTCAGCCAACTACAGTTGCATGTTATAGGAGACCATGATGGATAGAGATTATTTGTTATATCTTAAATTTACATAGATGAGTCCTCTAAGAAACCCCAGGAGAATTTTCTCTAACTCAATATGAATGAGATGTGGCAACCATATTTCTCTCACAGCTGAATCTCTCTTAAAATACCAAAAACATATCAATAGAGGGATTATATTCTATATCACTATCCCAATAAATGAACTATCTATATGAACACATCCAAATGGTCATTTTAAATCTATAGTGGCTATTATCTGATTTCTATCATCCCTAAGATTAAAATTTATAGTTGATCAGATGCATCACTTAAGAGAAACATCTCATCTGTGAGTGTGTAGGCAAAGCCAATTTTGGTCATGCATTGTAGGAGAACCATGAGGGATAGATATGAGATAATAGATATTATAGTTTTATGGATGAGTCCTCTAAGATTCCCTAGGAGTATTCTCTCAAGATCAACATGATCAAGATATTAAAATTAAATTTATCTCGTATCCAAATCTCTCTTAAAGGACTAAAACTTATTAGTAGAGGGAGTATCTTATGGCTCGTTATCTTGATCTATGAACTATCTATGTAGGCACATTAAGATGGGTGTTTTAAGGTCAGAACATCCATTATCTAGTCTTTGTCTACCCAGTACTAAAATTTGTAGTTGATCAGATGTATTCCTTAAGAGAAGCATCTTGTCACTAAGTGTGCAAACTGATCCAAATTTTGTCACATGTTTTAGGAGAACAATGAGGGATAGAAACAAGATAAAAACTCTTAAATTTCATGGATGATTTCTCTATGTAACCCCAGTAGTATTCTCTCTAACTTGACATGAGTGAGATGTAGCAATTGGATTTCTCTCATAGCTAAATTGCTCATTAAGGACCAAAAGCTTGTTATTAGAGTGCATATATTATGGCACATTATAACAATTGATGAATCATCTATGTGGACATGTATAAATGGGGTTTTTAATTCTATAATAGTTATTATCTAGTTTCTATTAGGGCTTGAGACCAAAATTTGTAGTTGACCAGATGTATCCCATAAGAGAAGCATCTTATCCCTGAGTGTGCCAACTAAGTGAACTTCCATCATGTGTTGAAAGATAACCCTATGGGATAGAGATGATCCATTAGCTATTAAACTTGCATGGATGAGTCCTATAATAAACCACAAGAGGATTCTCTCTAACTCAACATGAGTGATATGAACCAAGTAAATTTCTCTCATATCCAAAAATCTCTTAAAGGATAAAAATCTTGTCAGTAGAGGGTGTATCTTATGGATAGTTATCCAAATCGATGAACCATATACATCAACACATTTAGATGGAAATTTTAAGGCTATAATAACCATTATTTAGTCTTTATTAAGCCCTAGGAATGAAAGTTCTAGTTGACTGAAAGCATCCCTTAAGAGAAGTATATTGTCCCTAAGTGTAAAAAATGAGCAAATTTCAATCATGCATTTTAGAATAACCATGAGGGTTAGAGATGAGTCTTTAGTTTTTACACTTTATAGATGAGTCCTCTAAGCAATCTCAGGAGGATTCTCTCTAACTCAATGTGAGTGAGATACAATAATGAGATTTCTCTTGCATCTAAATCTCTCTTAAAAGACCAAAATCTTGTCATTAGGAGGCATTCTTATGTTTCATTAGCCTAATAAATGATATATCTTCATGGACACATCCAGATTATGGCCATTATCTAGTCTATGTCATACCTTAGGAATGAAAATTGTAGTTAATTGGGTGCATCCCTTAAGATAGTCTTCTCATCCCTAAGTGTGCCAAAA
Organism: Torreya grandis; assembly: GCA_037957365.1. Lineage (NCBI taxonomy): Eukaryota > Viridiplantae > Streptophyta > Pinopsida > Cupressales > Taxaceae > Torreya > Torreya grandis. The sequence continues at coordinate 3,037,044 of JARHVA010000534.1, read as the reverse complement.
AAAAATTTATATCATGTATTTCAAGAGAAAAATGAGGGTTAGATATGATCCATAAGCTCCTAAAATTTCATGGGTGAATCATCTAAGCACCCCTAGGAGGATTTTCTTCCAATCAAGATGAGAAAGACATGAAAATTTATTTTCTATTGCAGCTAGATGTCTCTTAAGAGACCAAAAATTAGTTAGTGGGGGCATATATTATGCTTCATTAAACCAATTAATGAACCATTTTCATGGACACATAAAAATAGTCATTTTAATTCTATAATAGCCATTATCCACTCTCCATTAGGATTTAGGACCTAAATTTATAGTTGGTTGGACACATTACTTAAGATAATTTTCTCATCCCTGAGTGTGCAAACTAAGGGAACTTATGTTGCACATTACAGGAGATTATGACGGATAGAGATGAGTCATCAGCTCCTACAATTACATGTGTGAGTCATCTAAGTACCCTCATGAGGATTATCTCCCACTCAATATGAATGAGATATAAAAACCAATTTTTTTATCATAGTCAAATGTCTCTTAAGTGACCAAAAGTTGGTCAATGGGGGGTATTCTTCACCTTGTTAGCCTAATTGATAAATTGTTTTTGTAAACATGTAAGGATGACCATTTTAATGCTATAATGACCATTATCTAGTCTCTATTACACCTTAGGATAAAAATTTATAGTTGACCAGATGCATCCCTTAAGAGAATCTTCTTCTCCCTAAGTGTGCAAATTGAGTGAAATTTTGTCATGTATTACAGAAGAACCATTAGGGATAGAGATAATCCATAAACTCCTATTATTGTATAGGAAAGTCATATAATCACCCACAAGAGGATTCTCTACCACTTAAGATGAATGAAACACAAAAACCAAATTTTTATTGCAGTTAGATGTCTTTTAAGCGACCAAAATTTAGTCCATAGGGGGAATATCTTTCACATCATTAACCCAATTGATGAACCATTTTTGTGGACACATTAGGGTGGTTATTTTAAGGCTAAAATAAGAGTTATCCAGTATCTATTAGCCCTAATACCAAAATTTACATTTGAACAAACGTATTCCTTAAAATAATCTTCTCATCCTTGAGTGTGTAAACTGAGTGAAATTTCATCACATGTTGAAAATGTATTCAAATTGTAATAATCAATTTAAATGTGTCTATAGGGAATATAGACAAGTCATATATTGTAATCATCTATTATAAAGTTTTTTTATGGTCTTGAAGGTCATGAGAAGCTTGTAAATGCTTCATTAGTTTTTTTTTAGTGTCATTATTAGGTCTAATAAGGGGTATTTTTCATATTTGAGAATCATAATTCATTAAAAATATGTAAGATATGAAATGTGAATGATAAGTTGGTATGATGAGATCAAGAGGAGATTAATTTATATATATAAGAGATAGATGAATGGATGAGTTTCTAAACCTTGTTAAGAAACCATTTGTAAGTATTTTAAAGGTATTATTTATCTAATATATTTGTCATACAACACATTGATGTCTATTTTTTGAGTTACAAACCTGAATAGTGTAAATTAGGGGGTCTAATGAGGAAACTATGAATTTTATAATTTTTATTACATTGCATGAAGATTTTTGAGAATTGATGATGGTGTATTGATATAGGGAAGACACAAAAATAACATTTTCAACCTTTAAAATATTTCCAAAATATCAAAAAATAGTTTTATTAGCTCTCATCCTGCTACAGTCATAAAAAACCATGAGCTAGAACATAAACAAGTAAAATTCACTTCATGATCAAATGAACCAGAAAATCATTTTAAAATTTGTAATCACATCAATTTGGAAGAGTTTTACATTTATAATAAGGTTTGAGATTAATTTTATCTATATATAAGAAGTTATGACTAAAACTCATTCATTATAGGTTCGGGGAATTAATCTTTAAATGCTCAAAATTCATTTTCTTGATTTGTGAGCATAAAGTATAGATTTAAACCTATAAATTTTGTTTTTTAAGATTTGTAGAGATGGAAGGAGCCTTAAGAATACTTAAATTGTAGTGTGTGTTTAATTTTGAGTCAAGGAAGGTGAATTAGGACTTTAAGCCTAATAACCCTATTTTAGGTAAATTAACTTTTCAAGGGAAAAATGTTATTATTCCAATAAAGTGAGTTTATATTCATTAATTATGAGTATATGAATTTTTATAAATCCTTTTTAATTCATGTCTCAATCTCAATCCTAAATTTGAGTCTTGAAGCCTAGTATGGTCTAGAAGCCCTTTAGGCCTGTTTTGTAACAAAGTGAAATTTGGCCTCAAACAAAGAATCTGTAACCTCTATTAAGGTTGATTTATATTGATTAAAGTATAAAAAGGTGTAAGGAATCACATAAGAGTTTATTTAATATCAATTCCATGAAAATACTTGTGTTAGGCCTAATATTCTTATGAAGGAATCATGCCCTTAAGAGTCATAAAGAAGGCAAAAGTCTGTGTAATAAGTTGTAATTCATTTGAAAATAGTCTAAGAATTCATGTGTAGCCCTTAATAAGTAAAAATGGAGTCTAAATTTTCTTAAATGAAGAGTTTGGGTTAATATGAATAACCCTTTCTTAGAGATGCTTGGTATATATATGAGGTGACAAACATGTTGAGGGTATTTATTTATGTAATAACATCAAGAATAAGTACAAAGGAATCAAGGAACCTTGGAGGTTTGTAGGGAAGGTTTATCCCCTTGCGTATTCTTAATATCATTGTACGAAGACTATTAATAATCCTTTTTTTTAATATTATTTTGGTACATCTTAACCAAATTTAGTGTTTTGTGAAGGTCACTTGCATCACACAGTCTGTGTAAGTCATAAAATAAAAGAGTTAGTTTGTGTTGTTTAGAAATTGTCAAATCTTGAGACCTTTAGACAAAAATTTTAAATGGTGTTAGGGAGGATATAAAATAATTTTATCTCCATTAAATTAATCATAAGATTAAATAGGAATTTTTGAATGATCTTGACCTAGGTGTAGGAAGTTAGGGTTTCTAGTCACCAAAACCTCCATATCTTTTGATCCACTTGGCCAAATGGACTAAAATTCAAAATGGGGCTCAGGGGAGATGTTTTATAATTATGTAAAGTGATATTAGGTTTAAATTATATATAGAGAGTTATTTGAGTTTTAGGGTCTACATGCTTGCATGCATAAGCAATAAACTTGCTAAATATGAGTTTGTGGTTATAAAAATTGCAAGGAGGTTAAAAGGTGTTAGTGAAAATGGAAAAGCTTATTTGTGAAGAATTGAGGGTTTTTTTAAGTGTTTTGATATGCTCTGAGAAGAATTAAAATAAGTGACTTAGTGCATTAGGTTTGCCATTAGACCAAGGTAGCCATGTTTTGTGTTCTTTTGTATGTTTGTTGTATTAAGAGTGAGTGACAACTTATGTGTAGGTTTTAATAACCCTGAGAAGTGATTAATAGTTTAAAAAAGGTATATAGGTTATTTTTTGTGTTTAAAGTGTCTTAAGGGAGGTGATAGGTCTTGTTAATAGGCCTAGTGAGTGTAAGAGAGAAAGTTTGGTTACAAGAGACCATATGAGAAGAGAGTATAGAGTAAATATAAGAAGGGTTATGATATTTTGAACTTGAAAACATGCTTATTAATATTTCAATTCCATTTATCAATAAGGTTTGAAGAGGAGTCTCAAGTTCTATCAACAAGCAAGACTAAGAATCCATGAAGGGTAAAATCCTATAGAAGAGGTCTAAAAATAGGTATAAAGTTAATAAAAGTACATACTTGCATCAATTGTGATTTTTTTTTGTGTATATAACATTCACACTTAGAGATTTGACTTGTTTTTAAGTGTACTTACATCATTGATTCTTTATGATTATCTTACCTCATTTCTAGAACCATACTACACCCTTGCATGAGCTATGAGGTTAAGGATATCCTTTTGTATGGATTGATAATGATTGCATGTGTTTCACATAGATGGTTCTTTAAAATTTGTTTCTATATATTGGGATTGAAAACATTTTGGATACCTAATATAACTAGAACAAGCAAAGAATCAAATGTGGCATATGGCATATGGCTTGAAGATTCAAACTCCATAAATTTTACAATTATAAATATTCATAATATCTACCTTTGACTAAGAATGTAACCTTTTTGTGGAAGTGAATTAAAAAGAGTATACATAGAAAAATTCATCATATACAACAAACATGGGTACCTTTTGTCACCTTAATAAAACAAAAAGCCACAATCTTCCATGAATTAAAGGTAGAGTAACATGCACATCTTTATGAAAACTATTTAGTAATAAAACTAATATTCTAAGAGATAAAATACAAAAAGAATGGAACATTAAGATTTTAAAGAAGTGTTCCTATAGTCATTAAGACTATATAACTATGATCCTATTCCTATATTACAATGCATGACTAAACTTGATCAAACTCTACGGAATGTATTATTTTTTGGTTTCTCTTTGTTTCAAGAAGATACTATTCTTTACTCACAGCATCAACCACGTTAAAGTGGAAGATCATCTGGTGCACTAACCTACATTAAAAATCAAAGTTAAATTTTTAAATAAAAATAAACACATACTGATAAAATAATTCAAAATTAAAATACAATAAATCAAATAAGTTAACTATAATAATTTGAAATGTCAGATGCATTAAATACTAACCTTACCAATTCAATCGAATGTACTTCTAAGATCAACTCTACTTTTAAGTGTTTTAGGGATCAATTAATACTCAAATTCATGAAATTTACATAAATGTTTGTTGTGATTCTTTCCATGATATTTGATCATATGAATATTTATATAAATAATGAGATTTGAATAATTAAACACCACCCTATGTGTTTCAAAGTCCTCAAATAACAATTTTTTTTATGATAATACCTATGAATCCAAGTTCCTGTAACCACTACTTATCTAGTGGGATATATTAACTCTTCTCCATCCATGACATTTTTGGTTAATTTTTTTTTACTCTAAAAAATAACACAAGTAGTAGTCTATTCCCTCATCATTGTCTTCAAGTTTAACTACTACAAAAACATGTTATACATTTAAAGTGCAATCAAATTGTAAACACATATAGGAAAAATTAAAGATGCCCTGCATTTAAAGTATAATCAAATTGTAAACACATATAGGAAAAAAAATAAAGATATCACTAATATAACTAAGGCTACATTTAAATTAGGAATAAATTATACCTAGTTGCACAAGATCTAAGATGTGTTCAAAGTCATCTAATGATGCCATTTCATGATTTATCAATTATTAGAGTGAATGGATACTTTCTAAATGTGTTATGGGTCTACAATACCATTTTTTAACCCATTATTTTGACTCACATTCATTCCAATTAAATTTCATACATCCTGAACAAAAACATGCCATATTCCTAGTATAAATATTCCATGCTAGAATTTGAGCTTTGAATGGAGTGGAAAACATTGGATTTAGGAACTTTACTATAATATTCATACATTACCTTATCTTTTTCCTTAATTAACTAAAATAATCTTCACACATTAGAATATTTATTTGATCTGTGTCAAAAAAAATCATTACACCAAGTCAAAATAATTGTAGCATCGATCAAATTAGAACCATCTTTATGATTTACCTAATCTCTTTTAAGGTATCTTTTTACACATCCACCTATACCATCATGTTCCACTTTACCATACCTAGCCTCAAATAAGCTCCAAAAATGTTGAATCCCATTCTTCTTATGCATTTTGCTTAACTAGTAAAACATTTAAGAATTCTTAAATTATCTTACATAATTATCTAACCAAATGTTGTGTGTATTGAACATGATTTATCTTTCATTCATATTTCTATAAAATATCTCAAAATAACTTTGGACAAACTCTAGAAAATACGATCTACAATCACTCATATAAAAATGTTACTTCCTCAAAATCTTTCTATTGCCATCTATGCAATCAGGTGCATGTTTGAATGTTATATACATGAAAACTACAACTTGAATTTAATTATAGTATTGGGATTGAACCTTATTATGTGGTTTTAGTGTTTAGTTCTTAGAAAAGTCCACAACCAAAATAATTGTGCCAGCTAGGAAACTATCCTTGAATAGATTGAATTTATTATCTAACCATTTTACTTTGTGTGTGTGTGTCTTCCATATTGGTAGATAATATTCTTCTTGAATTTAAATATGAAATCAAATACATAAAATTTGGTCATAACCAACTCACATCTTGATGACTCTTTCCATCTTTGAACACATACTTTACAGATTTGTAATTCTTAAAATCAACTGGTTGTTTTCCAAATTCATGTAAAAATTATTCATGTATACCGCTAGTCAATTTTGATAAACCACCAAAATTATTACATATTCCATCTAAACATTCTTTGGCAAAAAAAATTTCCTCGAGTCTTTGATAGAAAAGACTTGGGATTAATTCTCTTGACATTTTAGGTGGGGAAACCACCATATATTCCTACATAATCTCGTTAGTATGTAAATTATAATGTATATGATGAAAAACATCAAAATGCATGAAAAATTCAACATGGATCCTAAAAAAACATGTGATGCATGCTTGTTTGATTTTAACATAGGAAGGTTTTCACCTATCAACTGACCTTTGGCTAATTATTAATTAGCCATTAAATTTTTCAATAATTTTTTTTATAAAACTATGTTTGGGTCATGTCTAAGAAATATTACTCGTGTGGCTTGTGGTTTTTTGAAAAATTTATTATTTAAAAAAAAAAATTTATATTAGAAGATACCCTTGTGTTCTCATGCCAAAAAATTTAATGAAATGTTTTGTTCTTTCAACTAGTACTTTATCTTTTTGTGGGAGTCTACCACTAAATGCCCAAAAATCTATGAGTTAAGGGTCATCAAGCCTTATTCTTATTTTTACGGAATTTAATAGATTTTTTCTATTCAAGTTCAGGGATTTACTTATTTCACTAATAAATCAAGCTTTAGACGTTGAATTACTCATTAAAGATTCCATTATTACTCATATTGACACATTACTATCTTTTTTTTAGTTCAATCACCTATTGCATTAAATACATTAAATAGATTCTTTACTATTGCTAGTTATTAACCCTAGATTATTTATCATAGGGAACATTTTTTACATTTTCATTAATTGAATAAATAGTTGACATCATTGTGTATGGCTTTTTTTCTCAAATAAATAGTCCCATACACATTGAGATCGACTTTGAATTGCTATTTTTGAAAATTTACCTTCCATAGGTTCTTTTATTTTCTCATCTATTTCAACCAAATACCTTAGTGTTTGTAACATTATCTTTGAAGGTATGGGTGTAGGAGCTATATTTTGTATTAAATTTGATGGTGTTACCACTTGAACCATAGTATGGATAGTAGAGAGTTGATTATGTATATTAGACCCTAAAGGCAAATTGAGTTCTTATTCATTAGGAGAGACATGAATTAGGGTCATTACTTGATGTTGATTATCACCATGCTCAAAAACTTCATTATGGATGGATGTTTCATTATATTGTGTTTCTTCATATGTTTCATCACTAAATACAAATTCATTAGTTACTTGTTCTAAATTTTAAATTTATCATTCAACAATGATTGATTATGTTCTCTTATCTCATTCGAAGACATATATAAATGAAATTCCATGGAATTAGGCATGATATTTTCATTTGAAATATTACATGGTGTGGAGGAAGTACCTTCACCTTGCCCAAAAGCTCTTATAGATGCTCTCTTATCTACTTGTCTTTTTATTTATTTTTCTCTCCTCATTTATTAGCTCTTTAATTAGTATTTTACAATGATGACCTGAACCTATTATTTATCTTTATGTAAATAATTCCATGTATAGAATATAAATTGATGAATTTATAGTAATAGAGACAAAGTAAATGAAGAATTTACAGAATTTCAACACAAAAAACTAGTTTAAAGTTTGTAAAATGCAAAATTAATGTGTGAAATTCATGGGTAAACAAGAGAAATTCATGAATAATAAATGGAGTATGCTATTTCACAAAGCATGCATGCCCTGTTAGCAAGTAGATCAAAATGGGCAAAAATAAGTAATGCCTTTTTTATTCTTATAAAGGGCATACACACTTTATAAAGGGAATACACCCTTTATAAGACTAGAAAAGGCATTAATTTGACTTTTTAGCTTTCCCTCAAAAATTGATTATGTTATACACTTAGGGAGGTCCAAACCTAGCCAAAATCTAGTCATGGAGTAGCCCACATGTTTTTTATAATTTTTAGGACTCCTTTTTGTCTTTGTCGACATATCTAATGAGGCAGATTTAATAATTTAAAAAATATATATGGGTTTGTAGAGGGTAAAATGTATTTTTTGAATATATAATTTTTTTAATTATTACTTAATTTATACATAACTTACCTCATTATGGACCATATAAATATCATTACAAATAATTTTATAACTTTTTGATCATTGATCAAAAGTTTATAAAACTTATACCTGGCCAAACTACGCATCATTCACTATGCTTTAAAAAGAAAAAGTGATTTTCAATAAGTTAAGGTAAAAAAGTTGTGTTCATACACTTACAGTTCCAATTTTCTAGTTGTATTGACTTGTATATATATATATATATATATTAAAAAATTAATAAAAAATATCCTCATTAATATTCAACATTTAATATATTCATATATAAAGTTTCATGCATCAATTTATTCATTTACTCAAAACAAGTGTGTCCATAAACATGCATTCTCCTTATCTCTTCACAAAAAAGGGTCAAGCCATTATCATAAATGCATCTATTTCACACACTTTTATCATCTGGGTATTGAAAAAAATACATATTTATAAAATATATTCAAAATGACACAATTCATATTTTTACATTATTGTCAAATTCTTTTTACAAGTGTCTCTAACATTCTATCCAAGTTCAACTATTGTAATTTTCAAAAAGTGTCACTTTATACCCCCACTTTTATCCCCCTTTATCTTGCATCTGCCCACCATACCATTGTGTAAAGGTTATAATGTAAATATGTATTATAATTATCATTTATATTTTAAACATTAACCTAACTAGTGATTAAAAATTATGATATAAGATTCAAGATCTGATTGATAATAACACTATTTTCATTGAAGGTCATAATTTTACATTGATTGAATTTATTACAATGCCTATTCAACATTTGTAAATATTTAAAAATCCATTGACAAATAATAATACTATAAAGTACATTATTCATGTGATAACATATATACAACATCTTAATATTCCAATGAGAATGGGATCGATAACATCATTAACATGGTTTTGTGTTCTCAATAACAATTGCTTTCCTTTATATTATATGACAATGAGATAGCTAATGATGGATCAAAACATGGTCTTTTATGCATTCACATATTTGTTTCCCATCACAATTTTGGACACTTGACATCATGATTTACAAAGGTTATATAAAAGATCTTATTACAATGTCATTTTTATCTAGTCAAGGCTATATTAAATGAGATTTACTTAGTAAAAATAGCATGGGGGAATTATACCAACACTTATTTTGTTAGCTTCATTTATTACATCTTTATATTTCCATTTGAAATAAATAAACATGCATACCTATACATGATTTTAACTAATACATTTATTATGGGGGCATTGTACCAACATACATTTATTCTCAAGCTACATTGATTCATATATCCTAAATATAGATCTTCTCACTGTGTATATAATTTTTTACAATTTACATGTTAAGATATGACATTATCTTCCATACACCTTAACACATAGATGGTTTTGACAAATGGTACATATATTTTTATATCTTAATATGTTTTATAACCTCTCCATATCAGGGCAACATGTTGCCCCATGTCACTTTATACTCAATGTTAGCATGTGACCACTTATGGACACCTTATTTATCCATATCTCCTACTCTTTATATAGTGGGGCTTGTAGTTACACCCCCTTAATATTTCATACTCATAGTTAGATGCACACGTATACCTACTAATATTTGCATGAAATTATCTATATTACATTGTTTCATATGGAGATATTACTTGTCCATATCTCCTATAGTGGGTTATGTAGTCCCCCACCCCCGAACATCATCTCATCCTCATAGTAGAATGAAAAACCTATTGATATTTTCATTATATATATATATATATATATATATATATATATATATATATAATTTGACATGGATGTACTACCTATGTATCCTCTCACATACAAGTGGGGGCATATGATTTTCCTTCACTTACCATCTTATTACTCCATAGAGTCATACTTATCTTATCTTATTATTGATCTTTACACAATGATATTTTAAAGATCATTTCAAACATGTGCATGTACGAATTCGTCAAGTATTTTCAAAGATTCAGATATATATTATTATAAATCATGATGATTTTAACTATTTATTTTGAGATGAGTGATACCAAGAGTAAGTTTTAAAAACATTTACCTCAAAAGAGGAAATATTTATAGATATTTGATGTATTGTTTTTAAAATATCAAGTAAATAAAATCAAATGAATTTGAGAAAACATTAGATAACTTGAGAAAATTGAGAGCACTATAAATGGTCCAATTGTCTAATTCCATAATCAAGAAGCGGGTTGGGTTACCAAAATTCCCTAATTAGTGCTAGTTATGTCAAGGACTTGTCCAAAAGTTCTAATCAAAATAATGAGAGTAGAGTTTTATTTTTCAAGTAGTGGAAACATGGGTTCAAATGCAAAAATGAGTAGTCATTTCCATGATCATTTTTCAATTTGTTTTTTTAAGTTACTATATCTTACATTTAATGGAAAATAATATTTATTAATTTTGGTTATATATCCATTTATAATAGATACACTATAACTTTTGTGGACAATCAAGGTGTGGATGTGGGTGTAGAGATAAATCATCTTTCCATTCCTAAGTAAGTTTGGGTACATTATTTAATTATGTATTATTTTTATGTTTTCACACATACATGAATTCATTCACATATGCGCATAAAAGTAAGGGCATTATTTAGACACATATTTTTTACAAGTCTTGTTATTGTAATATTTTTACTATTATTTTGTTCGTATGGATTATTAGTTCAAATTAGGGTATTATTGATGCTTTTTTGGGTCTTATGGTTCTTTTCCTTCTTCTCTATGTGATATCAGGGACTTTATTATGCTCATTTACTTTTATTTTTTATTCATTTTGTGTTTTCATGATTTTTTCTCTATTTTTCCTTTGTTCTCTGGTATTTATTATTTTAGGGCAAATTCAACACTTGAACTGTCACCAAAAGTGTCATGAGAAAATTTTAAGATCCAATAAATCTATCCCTTATATTTTTATGGGATATTATACTCTTTTTTGTATAATTTTGGTGTTTGTATCCAAGTGTGTCAATTACATTATTATTTTTTGGTTGGTTTGCATGACAATAAGTATTTTACTAAACTTGAGAAGTCTATATCTACAAACTATCTAGAGGCATTTCAAAAAATACTATGAAAAGGGATTATTTATCATTTTCAATTATGTGTAAAATAAAATAAAAATTATTTGGATTAAGATAAACCCACCTTTGACTGGTGTGTATTTTAGTACCAAGCATAATAGGAGGCTTGGGTCTCCATCATGGTAAATACAATATGGCAACCGAGGAACAACAAATTAGGAAACAAAAATGACAACCAAACAACGGAATGAAAAGGAGCCAATAGGGGTTTTCCTAAGGACCCCAAACTAGAAATCACTTTTTAGATTAATGCAAGAACCATCTTGGGCTCATGAAGAGGGAGGCCCAAGTCTCCACAAACAAATTTTGATAGGATTAAGAACCAAAGATAAGACCAAAAGAGGAGAACAAGAAACCAATGAGAACTAAACCTTGCATAATTCACTACAATAAAAAAGATAGCAACAATGTGCCCAAAAAAGAAAAAATAAGTGTCAGAAGCCAAGAACAAACATAGGAGGTCCCTGATCCCCAAATAAAATGGGAAGGACAAGACTAGTGCTCGCTTAGATGAAGGGTACTTAGTCCACCCTCATGTTATCTAGAAGATCAAGATTCATAAGATTTAAAGGGGGTAGATGGGTTCCCCATGGATCCCAAATTATGAAATCATAGGAGAGCCCTAGGTTCGCAAGTAGATCTATGTAACTGTTACCTTCTCTATAAACATGGCTAAGGTAGAAATCCTAAAAAGAGGTTAGAAGGGTCTTCACATCCCTAATATTATTTATAATGGTCCAAGAAGTCTAGGAATTCCATCTAAGAAAATTAATGATGTTTAAGGAATCACCTTCCATAGCCAACCTAATAATACCTTTATATGTTATAGCTTTGATTCCTCAAATGGCTATATTGGCTTCCACCACATGATTAGTTTATGTATGCAATAAAAAATGCATCATGTATATAAATGAATCCTAACTTGGAGAAGATAGATCATACCATACACTTCCAATTGGGGATACATTAGATAATCAAGGATATGACCAATATGGGGATCCACTACACCTGATTAGGGGATCTCTTATCATAATACATAATGCTAGGGAGGGTTCCAAAGCCTCTAGTAAAACACAATCATGAAATAATCCTAAGGGAGTCCTATGTTTTGATATCTCACTAAACTAATAACAAGTAAACCAAATCTAATCTAGTGTTCACCAAAGATTATGGCACAAAGTGGCGGTTATAAACAATAAACGTAAACATGCTTAAGAGACATATAATCACATCTATGTATATGGAATCCTAATGCATGGATGAAAATTATAAATGAATATATATCTACTCTTACAAATGAGGAGAAAAGTTAGGAATAATTACCTTTAAAGACAAAACCATGGAGCCTTAATCTCTCCCTTGGCCAAAGTTCTTTTTAAGAGGTTATTGTGGTATGTAAGTACGACAAGGATAAATTAGTTCTAGGCTACACAACTGATCAATGCATCTAAAAGACTTATCTATAAGATAATATCCATATCTCCAAAGGAAGTATGAAACCTTAAACTTTCTCTTCAAGTGGAATGGTATATAATTAAATACACAATATCTATTACTTCTTCTATTCTTTAAATAATGATAAAATGAACTTTCATATATAGGTGGATTTAACCCTAAGCCCTTTCAAAAGTTTTGACCGACAGGGTCAACCCAATAAACCTAGCACAATTAAGGATAAAAATTCATTAGGTCATGGGCTAGGTCGACCAAGAGACAACCTACACCCTAACTGAATTTCATCTAAAACTATGCAAGGTGGACCCAATCGACCTAGTATAGTCAATAGTAAAAAAGGAGTTAAGGATAGGAAAAGGGGGATAAAAGATGGAAAATTTCTAGAGAGTGTGCAAGAGAGAAGAAAAAACTTAGGGGAAATGTTTTTAGGAGACAAGTGTGTATATAAAAAGTGAAAAAAGGGAAACAATCTTGTGAAGCACTAGTGGTCTACCCACCCCTTTCCCAATGCACCCCTTAGGGCATGCACTCAGAAAGATTGAGACTCAACAAGTTCTTGGAAGATAACAAACATTAGTAATTGATAAAAGTTTGAAAATATTATGTGTATACATATTTCCCACTTGAATATCATCACGTGTCATATGTGTGCAACATAGGATGGTGCTTTAGGAATAAAACATGATAACACATAATGTTGATGCTAAGTAAAAGCATTGAGTAAATAAGATAAATGAAAGGATAGAATTGAAAAACACATACCTTTACTTACCTTAGTGTTGTAGATAAATAAGGAGACTACATTAGAGTTAAAAGGTATCTAAATGTGAAGAAAATTAGGTGAACCTATAAATATTAGTGTAAAAAATAGCCAAAAATTATTTTTTTAAAAATATAGGCATATAGTAGTGGAAAACATTCTCTACATTGTCATGATTCTAGAATATTTTGTGGTTTAAAAAATGGATAAGTAGAAACAAAGATATGTGTAAAATAAGGAATCTGATGGAAAATATTTGAAAGACTAAGATTTTTAAAAATTATGGTTAAATTGGGTGAAAGGGAAGTCATTTATTATTTTTGACTTGTGGATGAGAGAAAAAGATCTCTAAGAGAACAAATGAGCTAAGATGGTGATGAGATGACAACCAAGATGAGAGGGACTCCCAACAGTGATAGTGGGTGAAGCACATGTAGGAAACTAAGAATATTAAACTTGTTTTTAAATATTTTATTGAAATTAAATATTTTTTAGAAATATATAATTTAGATAAATTCTAGGAACTAGAATGAACCCAAAAAAGTTGCTAGGGATAGGAAAAACCAAGTAGAGAAATGGGTTTGAAGGGATCAAAGTAATAACTACTAGAAGGCATTTATTACTAGTAATGTAAGGGGTTAGTAGGTAGAAACAACTAGGTTGACCCAGTCAACCTAGTAACCTAAAAAATTTATAAATCCACACTACCAACTTAGTAGGTATGTCTTGACCTAGTTTGTTTTCTAGACTACCAGCTTAGTACATGACTGCTGACCTAGTAGAAAAATCCACTCTACCAACTTAGTATTAAGGGGTGGAAGTAAAGGGTTAACTTTGTCAATTTAACCTGGTCAAAATGAGAAAATTTTGGTTAACCTTTTGTTTGACTAAGTGACCAAAATAGTTAAAAAATGCATGAAATAGGCCAAAAGAGTGATAGAAAGGCCAGAATAGCCAACTGAGGGTTAAAAGGGATGAGTAGGTTAGAAATAGATCAAATTGATTAAAAATTGATAGATTAAATAAATTTAGGCTTGTTTTTGTTAAAATTTAAAAAGAATGTATATTAATTATAAATGATATGGAGGATATAATACATCTTTTATTATCTTATGGTTGTAGTGGCATCCAAAGTTTTGGTGCTTAATGGATGTGGCATAGCTCCTAGACCTTTTGGAATGATTTTCGATTGAGAATCAAGCAAGATTTATTGTATTAGGTCTAAGAGGCATCATAGATATGTGTAGGATCCCACTAAATTTAGATTTGATAGTCATGTTCTTGAGAGCCTAAGAATTGTTGACTTATACATTTAAGTGGGAGGTGGATGGGGATATCATTGAGGTGGGCATCACCTTAGAGGACATTCATGATATCCTCGGATTACCTATAGTAGGTACACCCATGGCCACATGAGTACCAGATGGTCAAGAGGAGAGGAGAGCCTTAGCCATATGGGATATTGGCTCAGAGAGAAGATATCTTGGATTGAGAATTAGCTCATTCAATTGTTATACATCTTAGATTATAGATATTTGGAAGGTGGTGATATGATTATGATAGCACAGGTTTTGTGTCACAAGTTAGATGGTAGGGTACCACTATTTATGATAGTCTTATGCTAGATAATATTGGATTATGGGGTATTGTATGACTTAAGCTCTATCATCTAGGTGCAACTTATGCATGACATGTATGGGTTGATTTATAGAGGGAAAAACTCTATAGGGCCTATTATATTTATGATTGCATGGATATATGAGAGGTTCCATATGTATCAGTCGACTAGGTTTCCCCATGTAGTCAATGATAAGTTACCTCAGATATAGAGGTAGTGGTAAGATTAGGTGGCATGGGTCATGCCCCACATGTCAATGTTATAGATGGTTAGGTAAGTAAACATTGTGTGGTAGCCTTATGGGCACATTGCTAAGGTATGGTTGAACTGGGAGATAGTGGCACCAACATTGGCACAAATAAAGATTATCAACCACTATACCTAGTGGATAGAGTTGTATCCAGTGGCACATGTACCAGGATAGATGGGACTTCCTCACCTAGTGGTTCTAATAGTGGCTCTCATGTTTTGGGCTAGCCATATGAGAGAGCTAAGGGGGATATTAGGATTAAGGCCACCAGTTGCTAGGCCAATGATTAGACCATGTCATGAGAGACCATGGATAGGTCAAGCATGACATATATAAAAGAGAGAAGAGGTAGATGTGGATGTAGGAGCACCATAAGAGGAGGAGAAATGACCACCTTGATTGCATCATCGATGGAGGCATCAGTAACAAGAGAGAGTGGAAACATTAGTCATCCTAGTTAACCCATTAGGTTGGCCAACATAGAGTTGGGTAATAGAGAGACCATTCAGGCATATCCTAAGAAGGGCACGAGTGGTGACTCGAGGATTTGATTTTGGGTGGTGACTTATAAATGAGGTTTTTGAAGGATGAACTAATGGGGATATTATGCATGGTGTGGTAGGTGACAGACAAATAGGTAAAAATATATGGTTTGAATTTTGCTTAAGTTTATTAGAGATAAGTTTTGAGATATATTAGTGATCTAATATCTACTTGGTTTGATTTTTGTAGATGTTGTAGAGGAAGAGAAGAGATGCAGATATCGAGTGATGGGATCACTCCATGAGATCTTTGATGAAGCACTGGCACCCTATGACCTAATGATAAATCTTGAGATAGAGTATGCCCTAGGAAGCAAGTTCAGACTAGTAGGAGAGGTAGTAAGGTAAGTATAGGCATGCAGGGAGGAACCAAAACTAGTAACAAGGGTGGGAGTGGGAGAGGCATAGGCATGGTAGGCCTTGGCTTAGTAGAGAGCTACACATATGTCTACCATAACCTAGTTGGCATAAGTATATGCCCAAATAACATATGTATAGGCTTAGGTGCCAACCTATAGGGGAAAATGGTAGGATTGAGATCTTGGACAACCTCTTTATAGCATACATTCAGAGGGGACAATCCAAGGAATCTATGGGAAACATGGCTAGGCCATGAGATAGATAGGATAGACCCAAACCTTAGAGTTGATATGATGTATATGGTTGTACCTTATATCAAAATTCATGATATGTGTGTGTGTGTGTGTGTGTGTGTGTGTGTGTGTGTGTGTGTGTGTGTGTGTCTCATTTTAGTAGTTGGACACTAATTTTATGTGTTTTTATTATGGTTGTGGTTGTGGATGCTTGGATATATTTATTTTTAACACATGTATTTAGCTATTATTGCATATGATATAGGAAATATTTGAGTTGTGATTTCTTTTCTAGCATTATGTAAGACACATGCATGGTTAAAACAACTAAATAGGCAAAAAGACTTGGTAAAATATAATCAATAAAAAATGTACTACACACTATTTCATGTTGGAAAATGTGTAATAACAAGAAAATGACTAAGTATAGAAAAACCAAGAGGGTGGTAAACAAGATGGTAAAAAAAAATTTATTAAACCAAGAAAAAAATTAAGACTAAATTAAAATAAGTAAAATCACACTAAATCATGTTGGGAAGTATGAAAATAATGTAATAAGGTGGAAAACATGTAAAAATGGTATAAAAACAAATAAATTAAGTTAATAAATCATACTAAATCATGTGGGGAAGTATAAGAGAAAAATGAAATTGGAAAAATTTGGACTTAAATTTATCACACTAATTCAAGCTGGGAAGTATGAAAATTCAAGAAACGATTGGATTCTTACATGTAATCAGAAAATGAGAAGATAATAGTGAAAGAGAAATAAATTAATCATAAAACATACTAAATCAAGATGGGAAGCATGTCAATGATGTGTAACTTCATAATCAATCAAATCTTATCTCATATTTGATACATGTAGTTTTGTTATGACTTGGATTATTATAAAATGTTTATGAGGAAGGCTAGGTCCTATCCATGGTCTTACACTACAACTCACAAAGGGAACACCAATGAGGTAGAATAAACGTGAAAATATGGTAACAAGGGGATGTTGGTAATAATAAGGTGAAATTTTAGTAATTTATGAGTAAGGCTAGGTCCTATCCATGGTCTTACAATACAACTCACAAATGGAATCCCTAGGGGAGTGATCAATGAACAATGCAATATTTATCAAGAGGAAATATGAGGAATGTAGGGTGTGAAAAAGGGAATATAAAAATCATAACTTAGGTGTCTTATGAGAATACCTTAGGAGATATAAGGCATACTAAGTACATGAGAAGACACTAAGTGACTAATGACTATCAATGTACAAGGGAAGCTTGTTTGCTATAGACATAAATTTGTGTAGGAAAATAAGCATGCAACTAAAATCAACTCATGAAGGTAGATTGGTACAAGAAAATTAAAATTGACCTACCTTCCCATAATGTGTTCTTTTTCCTCAAGACCCCTTATAGATTTGTTGGTCTACTACAAAGATTGGGTACTTATGTGAGAAATTAGGTAGCACTAAAATATTTTTTTATTCTCCTTTTCTAATCTACTGACCTATCATATCGTAATGGACCTCAACTCTATTTTGAGGGAAACTGTGGATTTTGAGCTTCAACTAGAAGAAGAAGAGTGCTTTGAATCATGTCTTTTAGTGTGATTTAACCTTTTAAAATTTTTGAATGTTTTTGCCTTTTATATCATTTCCTTTTTATTAAATGATTTGGATTTTGAATGTTTTTAAAGCTTTTTAAGATTCCTCCTCCATACAGACTTGGAATGACTAATCATGAGAGATAGAGTGATACACACAAATGAGCTATAGGCTTATGCTAAAGGAATCTAAGTGACCAAAGAGAAGACTGACTATAATACTTAGGATTAACAATGAACCAACATGTTATCTCAAGTCTCAACCATGTATATGCTTAGTTTTAAAAAGGGAATACAGGGAATAAAGGAGATCCAAAGTGGAATGGGGAAAGGAGATTATAATGAGATTAATTATTTTATAACTAATCACATGTTAGAGAAGGAATGACTAAAGGGAACAAGGTTTGTATAACCAAGTCACAATGACAATTATCTATGTATATAGAGATAATAAAGCAAATAATCATGAAAATAAAATAAAAAGAAGTTTTTAAGAAAGAAAGTTGAGAAGGAAAATAAAGAAATGATAAATATTCCATTCATAATCAAACATAAATGACATTTAAAAATATAAAGTGTGATTAAATTCACCATGTAAGATAAATAGGAATTTGACACAATGTCAAATGATATAAAAATAGATAAAGATAATATTAGAGCACACATCTAATCCAAATGAAAATGTAAGAACACTATGCATGTGTTAATAAGTACTAATACATTTTCCCATACACATTATCCATAACATCTAATAAGTCTCTATGAATTTGGATGCAAACTACAACTAATGTCTCATCCATCTTCAGTGAACACTGAGAAAATACTTCACATCTGATCTCCTTAATAAAAAAGGTAAGAATGCTTGATAGATCATGCTAAGGAGGGTTATCAAGCAATACATGTTTATAATAATGTATGGGAATGGACTCTATGGGATATTAATGGATATTCAATGGGGAAGGTTCCACAAGTAAGGGACTCACAAGTGGAGAAGGATCCATAGGTGAGGGAAGGCCCACGAGTGAAGGATTCATGGGTGGAGGAATATGAGGTGAAGTAAGGACCATAGGAGGTGAAACCATGATACAAAAAGGGGGAGAATTCTTGTGGAAGCAACCTATGGGAATAATGGTAGAAGGTGTGAGAATAATTAAGATATGACCTTTAATGTGTTGTTAAAGGATGCATCAATGATTGGTGTGATGGGTGACACATTAGTGTCAAAGAAAATACACATCTCCATACTTAAGAATATATTCAAGTATTACCTTTAGGGGAGGTATATCCTTGTCTAAAGACTAAGGGGTATAATGATACAAAGTGTTAATATATTATCGCATCTCATAATAATGCATAGATGAATGATTATTTGTGTTGTGAAAGCAATATATATGCCGATGAATAGGCTTAGTAGAGGTACTCATAAGAGGAGGTGAGAAAGAATAAAAAGGATTTTGGGAAGGCTTATTGGTCCATTTGGTGGGAAATTAATCCATATATGGTAATGGAAGTAAACCATCACCAAGAGAAGGTGATGGTGGTGAAGGGATTAGACTAGGATTGATGGGATTAGAAGCAAGAATAGACTTAGCTAAATTAGGAGTAGGAATGTGCTCTAAAGTGGGATATATTAAGGGAAGGGTGGGACTTACAAAATGATAAAGGAGGGTTACATGCATTTAAAGGGTAAGTAGGCTATAAGAGTCATGGTACCTAGCAAAACAATAAGGCCCAATCATAACATGATCCATAAGCATAATCCTTCATGGTTTTCTAAAAATTGGAGGTGTTCAAACCATATGTACCTTGTGATAAAGAGAAAAATACTAAAATTAAGAATGATATATGATGGAATATGGGAAGAATCACTAAAATATAGAAGCAAAAAGGAATGATAATGGATAATCTCAGCATCATCGACCAAAACAAGATCACCTAAGAATGGATCATCTAAGGTATAACCATCATATTAATTAGGTGTATGAAGATCAATGACATAGGTAAGGATGATATTATCATCTGATGAGGTGTGATGAATGGAATGTCAAGTCTTAATTAAGACCAAAGGGATACCATCACAAGGTGGTTTACGAGAATGAGGTTGGATAATAGCAAGAAGTTGAGAGATGAGATGGGGTGAGAGATTGGAATTTTTAATCTTGGGATTGATCTCATCAGGATCATCATCATCAAAATCTAAAAAGTTAGGGGGAATATTCCCAATGAGTTCAAGATGACCATTGTAACCTTGATTGGAATTGATAAGAATGTTTAATCATTAAGACTCATCAAATGGAACACTGGGCAAAGGTTTAAGAGTAAGAACCTTGAAGACACCACAGTCTTAGAATTGTTTAAAATTACAAGGGTTAGTGTCACCTTGAATCTTATAGATAGATCCATTCTGATGGAATTTAATGCATTAGAAAGTAGAATAAGTAACTGCTCTCATATAATGAATCTATGGCCTATTGAGCAGAATGTTGTTAGATAGAATAAAATTAAATATCATCACCTCCACATGAACAATGATAGGTGGGATGGTAATTGGAAGCCACACACAAAATAAATGAGGAATTTTAATTTGATCACATCCTTGACACGTGTTTCATATGGATTTGATGTTGCATTTGGAATATCTAAGGGTTTTGATAAAATCAAGAGAGGAAACACAAGTGCCAGAACCCTCATCAATCAAGTCACACATGAATCAAGATCTCATCAAGAATCGTATAAGTGATGGGAAAGTTTAAGGAAAGATAAGTTTCCATTATTTCATCAACATGGATGGACATCTCTTCACATTATTATAATAAACTATCTTCAGATCTAGATAAAGTTATTTTATGTCCTACTAGGGGAGGATGAGGGATGTTCATTTCAAACAAAAGTTTCATGAGATGGTTTAAACGATGTGGAGTGGTCTTCATAAGCTTAAAAAATGGAATTTAGTATGGGAGATTAGTGAGTTCTATTATTGGATCCCACTCATCATAACCCATAAGAAGATTGTTAGAAATAGGTGCATAGTATTGAAGGAGGTCCTCAAAAGGAGAAGTTGAAGTATATTAGATTTATGTTGATAAGAGGCAGAAGGTTTAAAAAAAGGTTGTAAATCATGTTGATAATCTCAATCAATTGGTGGAGGTTGGTTTTTAGAATCATTAGAATAAGTGTTAATAGAATCTTGAGTATCATTGGTGTTAGGTAAAGAATATGGAGGGATGGTAGAAATAGAATGGGAAGTGTTATCCAAAGGAGGAGTTTGAATTGGTTCATCAAAATTTATAAGGTCATCTTTCCCCAATTCATTTAAGTGAGTTGGAGAAGAATTTTGGATAACATGAAAGGTGTGAGACAATAGAGGGGTGTAGATGGGTTGAGGATCAATGAAAGAAACCACCCTTCACATATTAGTCATATTAAGCACATTCTCTTTAGGATTTTGGTCAATAAGAATTTCTAAATTATTGGTGGAAGGGGTGGGCTTGTATTGGTTATCTTGGTCATTAGAAGAGGTTCTTTATAGATGGCCAGATGAGTATTAGCTTAATTCAAAGCTTTAGATTTAGTATTAGTTTCATGTGCTTTGAAATCAATGCCATAGGATTTTTGGCATTTTTGAATGATAGAACCATGATCAAATTAGGACCAACAAGAAAAATCCATAGCCAAATTAAGAAGTTACATACATGTCTCATGAGAATGAACCCAACTAGCATGAAACCAATAAAATTTGTTGGGATCATACCAAGATTTCATAGGATGAGTGGGATCAAGTTCTCATGGTAGAGGCCTAGGTAGATGTTTTTGTAATTCAATTAAGGATAAAGGTTTGTAAACATTGATGTTATTTCATTAAGGTAAGTGAGGATTGGTGAATTTTTTAGAAGAGGGAGTTAGTTCTAAAGATTGGTTAGGAATAATATCTTAAATAGTGTGAATGGTTTCATAAGAGTCCATGACACCATCATTGGTAGTATGATGATTCTTGTTCTTAAGTAATATACAAGTACCTGTAGACGTTTGGGGTGGCTCAAATTGATGCATAAGGAAGTCTTGACATTTTGTTTGGTTAAAGGCCTCCTCCAAGGTATGCAAAGAGAAAGTGTGGACTAGATATTACAACTTGGGAAAAAGAGCATTGGTAAAGAGATGGAAATGGTTATCATCGGCCATGTTATGTTCACATTTATTAAGCAATGTTTTCTACCTTTTAATAAAATATTGTGTAATTTCATTTTCAAGTTGCTTACAATTGATAAAATGGGCCAAGGTATTTTCAAGAATATCACTAGTTTGTAACTCTTGGACTAGAGCATTTACTAAATATTCCAAACTAGTAATAGAATGAGTTTTAAGTTGGTTGTACCAATATAAAGCATCACCTATGAGGGTTTTGGCTAATAGTTTGGTAGTGGAAAAGGTATTTAATTTGACCTAGTATTTATAGAGATTTCCAAATACTTTTAGATGAAGAGTAGGATCAGTTAACCCATTGTAATAAATGGTAGGTGATACTTCCTATATCAATACTAACAATTTGAGATGTAAGAGGTTCATTTTGAATTTGCTTAATTGTCTTGTTGACAAGAGGAGGTTGAGGGATGAGATTACCATGGGAATATTGAAGAGGAGGTGGGGGAATGTTTTGATTATGCATGCCCCAAGGCATTGGTTGAGGGTGGGTTTAAAGATGGATAAGGTGGTTTTGCATTCTCAACATTTTATTTGTATTATGAGCTTGAAAAGTATTCATTTGATTAAGCATTTATAATAAAAGGTGATGGGTTTGATTGGCATTGTTAGCATTATTTGAATCATCAAAGTTGGTATTAGTGGCTTGGGTACCACTATTGGTGTTGATAGGAACTTGAAATGAACTATTAGAATGTGAGGCACTAGTGGTAAAATTTTATTGTGTGGAAAAAGATGAACTAGTGAAGGGATGAGTAGAGGAAGCAATAGAAGCATGATTACCATGGGTATAAAATGACGTAATAGTGGAATACTTGAGGATATTGGGTCTTGGGAGAGGCCCACTAGATGTAGAACCTACTATGTTAATGGAGATACTAGGTATGGAGTTAGAACAAGTTAAAGAAAAAGAGTTCATGGTATGAGAAGGGGTCAAGATCTTGGGAATGGGATGAGAATAAAAGAAGGTAGTATCCCCAAATCCATGTGAGAATATGGGAGAAGATGAATGAGGATCTTAAACTTGAGCATTAATCATGACATGGTAAATGGTAGAAAGATCTTTTCCTTGATGTTGAGGAAATTTAGAGATAAAAAAGAGCATTTCAGGGGTATACTCTAATTCGGGTTGATCTTCAAGTGAGAAGAGAGGATTACAAATTGAAGAGGAATGAGGGGGGTCTTATAGTTCATTATGTGAGTGGATATATGAACATTACTCTCATCTAGGAGAGGATCCCTAAGATGCTCATGGGAGACCCTATAAGGGTTGGTAAGACTCATCATATCCATTGAATTTAGCTCAGTGTTGTCTTTAAATAGGAAGTTCATGATGAAGGAGAATGACTAAACAAGGAAAAAGTGATATAAAACCAAGGAAATACGAAGTGATAAAAAATTATACAAAATTGATTGGATTGACCTAGTATAGAAAACAAGGTCTAAAAACTATACAGAGTCGACATGGTCAACCTAGTAATAGAAATAGGAGTTAAAAAGTGTATAAAATTGACTAGGTTGACCTAGTACATAAAATAGGGTCTAAAAAAGTGTATAGAGTCGATAAAGTACTGTAAATAGGGGCAATATAGACAGTATTTAAGAGACTATGCTGAGCAGAATGACTGTGTACTAAAACAAGAAAAAAATTACAAGTACTTTTGAAAGTAAGAAAGAAAAGGAAACACATAATCAATTGAGTCAATGAGATTAATCCAATTGAGGTACACATCACAAAACCTTGCACCAACACTGAATAATGCATGTTTTTGCAATATAACATACAATTGACCAAAGAGTAAGCAGTCAACTTGGAGATTAAAATCTAAGTGGTCATCCTAAATGTTGTTAGATTATTAGAATATTATTCTATATGTGATAGGGAGTTG
The DNA here is from genome assembly GCA_037957365.1 of Torreya grandis. Lineage (NCBI taxonomy): Eukaryota > Viridiplantae > Streptophyta > Pinopsida > Cupressales > Taxaceae > Torreya > Torreya grandis. The sequence goes on along the minus strand of JARHVA010000534.1, from coordinate 3,012,602 downwards.
GATGTAAGTACGAAATAGAAAGAAATCTATAGATTGTTTTAGGACATTTAGGTTGAAAGGGATCTATATTGGTAATGGTAATGGCTTGTTATTGAGGCTTAGCCCCCCACTTCACTCACCATAATGATAAGGGTGTTGGGTTTTTTTCCAATATATACCATTAATCACACGTTTATACTTGGCTAGAAAACCAAGTCAGATTCCCCCTTGGTGATGAAACTCAAGTAGGTAGGCCTTGGGTAGACAATTATTAAAGTGCAATTTAATATTTTTTGATTTCTTAGTGTGTACATAAAATTGAAAATAGTGAAACTAAATGGTATATTGAAAAACCATCTAATTACACTATGTGATCTATTCTAAGCATGCAAGCAACAAGAAATGAAAGTTTGAGATAATTACAAGCATATAAGTGTTAGTTTTAACTTTAAAACATAGTACAGTGTTAATTCAGATGATAGTGTATGTAGATATTATAGAATAGAGTTGACAATGTCACTTATGTACTATGGAAGTAAGGGTCTAAAAAAGAAATATATCAATAGTGTCAACCTAGTTTTCTAAGTAAAAGATAGAATACAAAACTATGTCAATAAGGTCAATCTAGTTGATTGTATAGGGGTAGTTCTAAAGACTACAAACTATGAAAAATAGAACTGTAATGAATAATATAAATAATAGAGAAGGATAGAAAGGAAACTTGGTAGGTTAGAAGATGTCGAGGAAAATGAGATTATTATTGAAGTACCTTGATTTATACTTGCAAATTCTACTAACTGGGTTGACTAAGTTGACCTAGTTCTATAGTTCTCTATTTACAAAAACCTATAAAATGTACTATGTCACCAAGATCAACCTAGTATGTTTGCTAGAAGTCTAGAAATGTATAGAGTCGACAATGTCAACCTAATAGCCTAATTTGGGTGTCTAAAAGTTTATTGTGTCAACAGAGTCAACCTAGTATCCTATACTTAAAGAAAAACCTACACAAATAGAATAGATTTATATTAATGTGACTATGTATTAAATCTATGCACAAAATTTAAAGCTATATCAACATTGTCAACCCAGTATTGCAAATATATGAAAATAAAATGATAAAATAATAAAAATGTGAAATAAAACCTGTAAGGGTTAGATTCACATGGGGTTCACAAAAATTTATGCAATCATAAATGCATCATGTATATAAATCAATCCTAACTTGGAGAAGATAGATCATACCATACACTTATGATTGGGGATACATTAGATAATCAGAAATATGACCAATATAAGGATATTCTAGACTCGATTAGGTTATATCTTATCATAATACACAATGTTAGGGAGGTTCCAAAGCCTCTTGTCAAGCACAATCACACAATAACCCTAAGGTAGTCCTATGTTTTGATATCTCACTAAACTAATAACAAGTAAAGCAAATCTAATCTAGTGTACACAAAAGCTTGTGGCACAAAGTAGGGTTTAGAAACAATAAAATTAAACATGCAGAAGAGATATATAATCACATTAATATATAAAAAATCCTAATGCATGGAAGATAGGTATAGATACATATCTATCTACTCTTACAAAGGAGGAACAAAGTCAGGAATACTTACCTTTAAAGACAAACCTATCAAGCCTCAATCTCTCCCTTGGCAAAGGTATTTCACAAGAGGTTTTTGTGGTACATAAGGATGACAAGGATAAATTAGATCTAGGCTACATAACCTATCAATACATTTAAAAGACTTCTCCACAAGACAAGATCTGTATCTCTAAAGGAAGTATGAAACCCTAATCTTTCTCCTCAAGTAAAATGGTGGATAATCAAATACACAATAGCTCTTACTTATTCTTCTCTTATTTAAATAATGGAAAAATGAATTTCTATATATAGGTGGATTTAACCCTAAGCCCTTTTGAAAGTTTTGGCTAATAGGGTTGACCCAATCAACCTAGTACAATTAAGAACAAAATTTCACTAGGTCATGGTCTAGGTCGGCCAAGAGCTGACCTAGACCTTAAGTGAATTTCACCTAAAATTGTATAGGGTTGACCCAATCAACCTAGTATAGTTGATATTCAAAAAGGGCCTAAGGTTAGGAAAAGGAAGATAAAATGTGGAAAATGACTGGAGAGTGTGCAAGAGAGAAGAATAAATTTAAGGGAAAGGTTTTTAGGAGAGAAGTGTGTAGATAACAAGTGGAAAAAGGGAAAAAAATAATACAAAGTGCCAATGGTCCACCTTCCCCTTTCCTGATGCACCCCTTAAGGTGTGCACTCAAATGGATTAAGACTTGATGAGTTTTTGCAAGATAAAGAGCATCAATAATCAATAAAATTTTGAATATATTATGTGTATATAATTTGTACCCCCATTTTTTAGCATAGGAGACCCAAAAAAAGAAATTATTATCTTTGATCATTCCCCCACCTCTTGTGGGCCTTGGATTACCTTTTAGTCTCCATCAAAGTTGATTTTAAACCAACCTTAAGAAAAAGGAGTACAGTTGGTAGATTCGTGAGTGGGATTGCTAAGTAAACAAGGATCTTTGGGGAGCTTGAGGTCCAATGACAATATAACATTCTAACCCTCAACATCTATCACCTTGACATTTTTTGGAATCCTTATGGCCTAGCTTTCCTTAATATCCTCTATGATTTTTCTTTCAATGATCCACCAATATGAAAATTTATCCTTGAAAATTTGGTGGTCTTTCTAGATGTCCCAAAGGAAATGAGGAAGATAAAGTTTCTAGAGTAACTTCAAGGATTTGTGATTCCAATTCAGGTTTCACTGTAGAAAAATATCCTAAAAGGACCCAGGCATGACCCAAGAAATTTTAAGTGACCAAAGGATCGAGTGCTAGACATAAGTAGCATAAGTACACTCCAAGAAGATGTGATTGACTATTTTTTCCATATTCAGGCATAAACTACACCTGTTTGGAAACTAGAAACCCCTTTTTATATTTTTATCAATGGTGATAAATTTGTTTTGACAATCAAGCCATGTAAAAATACCAAATTTAAGGATTGATTTTTTATCTCATAATTTGGGATAAGAAGGATCATGTTATGGAAGGTTTTGATCAACTAGGAAGCCATATTTGATAGTGTAGTCCCTTGAGGATTATATATGCCTAATGGTCTTATCTTATTTAATAAGGAGACTAATGTGTATTTAATAAAGCTTATAATTCGATAGATCCATAAACCTTTTCTAATCCTCAATTGCATCCAAAAAGTGAATTTGTTTCCTGCTAGAGATTGAGATGTCTAAAGACCAATAATTATAGACTTTAACCCCAACTGAGGATTTAAATAAATGAAATAAACATCCATATCCACCAAAAATTGAGAGTGGGAATTTAAATATCTAAGGGTCCTCCCCAAGCTAACGATCCATTTGTAACCTTTACAAAGAACATCCCTCATTTTAATGAGTACTTTCTAGAAGCTAGAACCTTGATTATGGATTTGTTAACACTTAATAAAAAAATTAATTTCATTTTATACCAAATTAAGGATACTAAAATGTGCATGCAGTTTCATCCCCACCTAGGAAGAGAAGTTAGAATCTTTCACTCGAAATCTCCATTCACATTTCACTAAAACTACATGGGGATTAATTATAACTTGCATGATATGTATCTAAAAATCCATTGAGATTAATCAACCCAACTATCAGAGTTGTTGCCAGGGTCTGAATAATGTGAATGCAATGGTCAAGTGATCACATGAGATGAAGCTGGTGCACACCACAAAGAAGTTAAAGCAAAGTGAAATCACTGAAAGAGATAATTTGCAAAAGATAAATAGGAGCAAAACCCAATATTTGATTAAATCGAGATGGCCATAATGAAGAATACATATAGGAGAGCTCGTAAGTAACTCCTACACAAATGGTGGTCAAAGCACCCCAAGAATAGACTGTAACTCCTCCACAAAAGGTGGTGATAAGGTGCTAAGAATAGATAAGTAACTCCCATACCCGGAATAGCCAGTCAAAGGAGTTACTTATGACATTCTTATGACACCTATAACACATCTATGACACACATCTCCACATAAGCTATCCTATCCCAAAAATGTAGGAAAAATCCATGTATGCACAAATATATAATATTCCCTAATTAAATAATAGGGAAAAATAAAAACATACACTAACACCCCCCCATAAGTGCAACTTAGGTGCACAGTGTGGAAATATAAAATGGGTCCCGACAACTAGACCTGATAAGGTACCCATGTAAAAATGTAATCTCCCATAAGATAGAGAAAAGGAGAAAACCCTTAGGAAAAAACTCCCCCTAAAAGAGAGACATAAAATAAATAAAGAGGCTAGAGGCCCCCCCAAAGATGATGCTACTACAGATGTAGATCGCACCCCAAGAAGAGCTCATAGATGAATGAACTTGCTCTCGATGAAAGATTTGGTGAAGATGTCTACAACCTAATCCAAAGACTAGCAAAATATCAATTTGATGACCTGACTATAAATAAGCTCTTGAATGAAGTGCATGTGAATATCTATGTGCTTGGTCTATTGGTGCTGAACCAGATTCTTGCAAATCTAGATGGTACTCTGGTCGTCATAAAAAAATGATGGTGGGCTGCCGGATGGGAATTCCAAACTCAGAAAGAATCCCTTGAAGCTAAATAGCCTCAGTAGCTACATTAACAGCTCCCCTGTACTCTACCTCTGTGGATGATATAGCAATAGCATTTTGCTTCTTTCTAGACCAACTGATAGGACTAGAACCTAGAGAGAAATTGTAACCAAAAGTAGACTCACGAGTCTATGAATCACCAGCCTAGTCTGAATTTGTATATCCAACCAAGTCAACCTCTATGCCAAATCTATAATGAATCCCATATCTATGTGAACCCTGTATGTAATGCAAGATCCTCTTAGCTACTTTCCAATGCAGCTCATGAGGTTCCTGCATAAATCTGGAGACAAGTCCCACTGCATATGATATGTCAGGCCTGGTGTGATTCAAGTAGATGAGACTACCAAAAAGTTGTCGATACTAAGTAGCATCAACTAATGGTGAAGAACAGTCAACCTCAAGATTGACTCCTGATAGAAAGGGAGTCGGAGATGGCTTGCAATCAACCATGTGACATCGAGACAATAAATCAAGAGCATACTTAGGTTGTGCAAGAGAAATCCCTAAATTTGACTGTGAGATCTCGATGCCAAGGAAGTAGTGAAACAAACCCAAGTCTATCATGTCAAATCTATCCTAGAGAGATGCCTTCACCTCTGCAATAGCTGATGAAGAGCTCCCAATGATCAAAAGGTCATCAACATATAGAACCAAAATTAGGAGTGAATCATTCTATCGCAAGAAGTAGACATTGGGGTCAGAATGGCACCTAGTGAAACCCACTATGAGAAGGAAGGAATCCATCTTGGAATACCAAGCTCGAGGGGCCTGTTTGAGGCCATAAATAGATTTCCTAAGTTTGCATACTAAGGAAGAATCTTGAACAAATCCTGATGGCTGCTCCATGTAGATCTCCTCCTCTAGGTCTCTGTGAAGAAAGGCACTCTTCACATCCATGTGGTGTACATCCCAACCATGTGCTGCAGTAATAGCCAAGGTGAGTTGGATAGAAGTCATCTTTGAAATGGGTGCAAAGGTCTCTGAATAGTTAATGCTTGCCACCTGTGAGAAACCCTTGGTGACCAATCGTGCCTTGTACTTATCAACCAACCCATCTGCTACAAATTTGGTTTGATATGGCCACCTGCATTGAACCATCTTCCTTCCCTTAGGAAGTGAAGTCAAGTCCCAAGTGTGATTTTTTATTAAGGAAGAATATTCTTCCTCCATAGCACTATCCCACTCAGGTACTCCCAATGCCTGTCGAAAAGTCTATGGATTTGAAACTGAGGCAAGAAGGCATGTGGATCTCTCTAAAAATCCCCCCTAGTATGTATGTCATATGTGGGATCTCCTACCCAAGTGCCAACACTCTCAAGTGTCTGTCTAGCCCAAAGTGGCCCAAAAGAGGGCGAGTCAGGTGCTAACTCCTCATCCTCTGACTGACTAGAGGTGGATGACTCTGCATCACTATCCTCGCTATCTGAACATGAAGAAGAAGATCTCTCTAGCTCAGGAACCTACTGTGGTTGATCTGAATCTGAGGAATCACCATGAAGAAGTAGATCCAATGAGAGAGAAGTGTCAAGTGTTGATTCTCTAGGACTCTCTTGAAAGTGGACACTTCTCTCAATGAACAACTCATGAGTGGTTGGATCTAGAAGGTGATACCCATTAACACCATCTGGATATCTTACAAAAATGCAAGGCTTGGACTGACGTTCCATAGCTTCGTGTTTCTTCTTCGGTATCTGGGCCATGGCTGGGGATCCAAAAACCTTAAGGTGCTCAACATTAGGTTTCCTTTTATGCCAATCTTCAAAGGGTGTTATCCCTTTTAAAGCTTTGTGAGGAACCCTATTTTGAATGTAGCAAGCACAATTGATGGCTTCAGCCTAGTACTGTGGTGCTAAGGATTTGGAGTGAATCAACAGCTACCCATCTCTTTCAAGAACCTATTTTTGCATTCTACAACCCCATTCTGTGAAGGACTGTAAGTGACTATGCACTACAAATTAATCCCCTATGTGGTGAAAAACTACTCAAACCTATTGTTGACATACTCCCCTCCATTATCAATTCAAAGAACCTTGATGGATTTCTCACTCTATTTCTCAATAAGAGCCTTGAAGTCTAGAAATTTTTCAAACACTTCAGACTTTTATTTGAGAAAATATATCCAAGTGTACCTAGAGAAATCATCAATGAAAGTGAGGATGTACTTGGCCCTTGTGAAAGATGGTTTGGGAAAGGGTCTTGATACATCACTGTGGACTAACTCCAAAGGTTATGAAGCCCTCCAAGCTTTGCCTTTGTCAAATTTTGCTTCGGGATGCTTCCCAAGGGAGCACCCCTTGTAAAGTCCTTTTGAGAATTGGACACGAGGCAAGCCAATGACCATGTCATGTTTGCAAAGTTGCTCAAGGTAGCGGTAGTTAAGGTGGCCAAACTGCTCATGCCATAATTTGCTAACTCTATCTAAATGAGTCAGCAATGCCATTGGAGAAGAATCAAGTGTAAAATGTGAGAAGGTGTATAACCTTGCTTGGTGATCTGCCCTACCCACTGCCACTATAATATCACTATGCAACTCCTTGATAGCCACTGAATCTGGTAAAAACTCAACTCTCATGCTCTGACCAATATGAGTGATTTGGTACAATGATAGGAGATTGGTTGAAAGAGAAGGAACACTTAGAAAATTATTGAATGTTTCTCCTTCCATTTTAACTGACCCTCTCCTTACAATGGAAATTGATGTGTCATCACCCAAACTAATTGAAGTCATGTTACAAGGCTCTAAAGATGAAAACTCAACTAGGAAAGAGCCCATGTGGTGAGAAGCACTCGATTCAATGACCCATGAAGATGTAGAAGCTACTGTAGCTATAAGGGCCTTGCCCTTTTCTTTCTCCTTACCCTTGCCTTTTGCCTTAGTAGAATCTTGGGTAGATGAATTCTGCTTGATGGACTCAGGAACACCTATTTTGTGCTTCTCTAGAAGATGAGTCAGGTGATCTATTTATTTCTTCATGCATTTGTGTTCATCATGCCTTGTCTTGTTACAATAGGCACACTTAACCTTCTCCTTCTTAGGTTTAGCATTGGAGGAGGAAGACTTAGTGTTGTTTTTGGCTGGATTGTTGTTTTCTTTCTTCTTCTCCTAGTCCTTATTCTTTTTCTTCTTCTCCTTTGTTGAAGTCTTATCCTTACCATTTCCAGCTATCAAAGTTTGGGGTTGAGTAGACTTCATTGTGCCCATTTGAATTAGCTTATCTTGCTCCCTAGTCAAGTTGACAATGAATGAATCCAAAGAAGGAATTTTCCATGTAGTGTCAAGGGCACTTTTTGTGGCATGGAAAGTGGAGACAAACACTGAATAGCTTGGACCTAACTTTGTGAGAATAGAAAGGATGAGTTTATCATCTTTCTTCTCTATCCCACATTCTTTCAATTACAATCTAAGGGCCTTAAACTTAGCAAAGAAGTCCTATAGGGTGTCAAAGTTGCTAAGACTTAGACTTATGAGTTTGTTTTCGAGCTCATGACCTCTCATCTCATCAAGCTTCCCAAATAAGGTTTCTAGGGTGTCCCATATGTCTTTGGGAGTCTTGGAGGTTTCTAACTGGAAGAGAAGTTCTGGAGACACAGACAAGCTCAATAATCCATAGGCTTCATCACTATGGTTGTACCACTTGACCTTTTCAGCATTAGTGCTGGGTTCTACTTCAGTACCCATGGTGATCCTATACAACCCTTTACTTCTAAGAATGATTGACATTTTAACATTCCATTCATGATAGTTGAAGGGTGTTAGGAGTTTAAGTTGAAAATAATCCATTTCAAGCTGAATTTAGGTGAATTTGTGTTGATTGCAAGTTGTGAAATTATGCAGAAAAGAGAATGAAAGCAAAGATTGCAAGTGATGATAAGCAATCACACCCCCTCAATATGGTATCAGAGCCACCCTGGTAATCATGTGTCTAGTTATGATATTAGTTTATTCTAAAATCTTGAGTTATTTTCTTGCAAAGGATCTTCAATTTTGTTATTTGCATGCATTATGTTTGTACTGGCATATAAGCCTTAATGCAGATCTATAGGTTTGACTCATTCTTCATGTGAAGTATATGAGCATACTTGCGTGCAAATAATCTACAAGTTTCTTGGAACATTATTGATGTTATTGGAAAGCTCGCATTGAAAAACTAGTGTGTTAGCGTCTAACATGTGGAGAACCTCTTAAGTTTTCTTGAAGGCTGCATGAGCCGTATGGCCTGGTGTCTCCTGAAAAGTCATCTCTTCCACTTTGGCGCTTATCTCCTTAACCCAGGCATTTGGATATTTTGTTGAATGTTGGGGTTGAATGTATGGTGTGAAACTAATCTTGAAGTGTGAATTTGAGGTTTGGAATCTGCCTTGAAAACTGGCTTGGACCGTATGGTCTGTACACCTGCGTAGTCACACTCTCCTCCAAGCTTTGGCATTTCATGTTGATGTTTCACCTTGGCTATTGAACATCTGAAAAAGGGCATTGGGAATTCTGTTAAATATACCTGCTATTTGTACACCTGATCCTTGGTTGTACACCTGCGTGGAGCAGTCAAACAACAAGTGAAAATCATCGAAAACAGCCCAAACTACTGTCTTTTTGAAAATGGCACACTTTTTCCCTTTGGCGCCTCATGTGGGCCCTCAACAGGCAATTTGATTGGTAAATCTATCTTTGTTCTTAAATTCTCAATTGAAATTTGATTGTTCAAAATTTATTTTAGTCAAATTGAGTAAGAAATGAATTTTTAGGAACAATTTTAAGTTTTGGGAATTTGGGGGTTTTAATTAAACCTTGAGTTTTCCCCTGTCGAAGACGAAGGGTGAGGTATGGATTGGTAGGAGGCCAATTCCCCCTCAAAAATACCTCATTTGGATTCCTCGCTCTGTGTTGAGTCCAATGAGTGGTTGGAAGGCCACTTTCTCTCTCAAAATAGGCATTTTTAAAATGTTTTAGTGCTTTTTTTGCAAAATTACTAGTTTACAAGAAATTAAAACTTTAAAATCTTGAAAACAATAGCTCAAATCCGAGTGCCATCTTTTGAAAAAGTGCTTAGTTTTCAATTCTCCACAACTTAGGCTAGATAATTGTAAAAAATTCACTACTTTATAAAGTGCCAAAAAAAAAATTGGGTCTCCCGGGACGCATTTTCTGTTGAGTCTGACATCCTGTTTGCTTAAAATCTTGCACTGATTGCTCTAAGACACATTCTCGGTTGAGCCCGATGTATTTTTAATGTGCACTTGCATATTGGGGGGGGGGGCTCAACATTTCAGGGGGGTGTGATTGCTTTTCATCACTTGCAATCTTTGCTGTCATTCTCCTTTTTTGCATAATTTCACAATTTGCAGAAAAGAGAATGAAAGCAAAGATTGCAAGTGATGAAAATCAATCACACCCCCCCAAAACGTTGAGCCCGCCCCCCTCGCCCCCAAATTCATTTATATTTTATATTTTTTATAGAAAATTATACCAAGAGTAGAATAAAACATTAGTTTAGCATTTTTTTCACACAAATTCAAAGAAGCATATTCACAAGAGTATATGATGATATATTTTGAACTTGAACAATAATAATTAGAATCCAAACCATGGGGAGATATAAATTTAGTGAAATAAAACATATTTGGAGGTGCAATAAATAGAGCATATTTAGTTGTTGAATATATCTTGAACAATAATAGCAGATCAAGAACTAAATCCATTCATGTACATACTGAGTTCCACATTTCAAACAAAGATTCACCATTTATTCCAAAACATTGCTTAGTTCTCAAAATCCAAGATTATAACCATTTGGGTTTATTTCATCTATATTTTATTTTCATGTTGTTACTTTTTTGTAAAACACATTTCCTTATTGCTAGTTTATTATTTTCAACCACTAGGGAAAATGTAATTTTGTGTTAGGATTATTTTTGTTAGATCTCCCTTATGCTCTTAATTTTATAGTTAAATTAGTTTTTTACACCTAGTGTTATTATTTGGTAAAATATAATCTGTTTCACATAATCTAATTTTTTGGGTTACCATTATACCCTAGCATCACATGTTCTTAAAATATAATTGGTGAACCCATTTGTTATTTGAATTCTTATATATTTTAAGGATTCTCAATAGAGTTTTATGGATAAATTATAATTTTTTAGAACTGCATCTTGTTTTTGCATATTTTACATCAAATAATAGCTTTTACTCACCCATTTCCACTTTGAATTATATATATATCCTTCATAATTTGATGCAATCACTTTATACCTTGATCACTCAAATATTGAAAGGGTTATTATGGTTTGATCTACTTTCACGTATTTGATTTAGATTTAGAATTCTGATAGTTTTTTTTTAAGGCTTCATACAAACCCTCTCATTATTTGTGCCTTCTTACCAGGCTTCCATTTGTTAATATATTGATTACTATGTTTAAAATTGGTTTTCTATCCTCTAATGGCTTATGCTCAGGCTTGTTTTATCTCTTATTTCATGGGTAGATTACATTTTCATTCTATATTTTTTTTTGAAAATAAATGGGGATTAGCTTATTTTTACACATTCATAAGACTGATTACATGGTTTATATATAAATACTTATCATTTATTATATGTTTCTTTCCTTTAATTTATCATAGAATGTTATCATGTGGATTAAAACATGACAAGTTTTCTTTTAATGCTTTATATGATGATACCCTATGTTGTTCCCAAAATCCATCACTTGTTTTTGGGGACAACATATCAACTATTTTGGTCTTAAAGGCCAAAATGATCTCTTCCCTTCTCAAAAATATTCTAAGTATTCAAGTTCCTCAATTATTCAAGCATTTTCAGTTAAGGGACTCGCAGGTTCAACAGGTTCCATAGGTTCAATCGGTGAGCTTTCACAAAGAAACAAGCTCCAAACATTTAGGCATTTCAAGGTTGGTTCAACATCGAGGTTCAACCAAAAGGTCCATCGGCAGGCTTTAAACAAATGGAATGAACCATTAAACCATTGAACCCCGCCTCCAAAGGTTCGAAGATTCAACGGGTTCAAAGGTTCAATGACATCGACAAACTTAAAAGAGTTAAGTGCTTCAGCAAGTTTAAAGTTCAACCACTTTGAAAAGTTCAAACGGCTTTAAAAGACTTAAACAAAAGAAGACTTCGAAGAAGAAAGATTCAACTGTTGAACCGTTGAACCTTGAACCAAAGAGTTTAAAGTTCAAAGGTTCAACGAGTTCAATAAAGTTTGAGAGACATAAAAGAACAAAGGATTTGAAGTGAAAAGAATGAACCATTGAACCTTGAACCAAAAGAGTTTAAATTTCGAAGGTTCAATGAGTTCAGCAGAAAAGAAAAGGATCCAGAAAGTTTGAAGGACCAAAAGATTCAAAGAAAGAGAATGAACCGTTGAACCTTGAACCAAAATGGTTCAAAGTTCAAAGGTTCATAGGTTTAAGGAATTTCAAAATTTGAAAGGAAGCTTCGGGCAAAGGAAGGAAGTGAAAGATTCCAGAGACAAGTTCGAAGAGATGGTTCAACTAATTGAACCAAGGAACTGATTGAACCAATGAACCGATTGAACTAAGGAGCCGATTGAACGAAGGAGCTGATTGAACCAAGGAGTTGATAGGACCGCCCGATCCATTAAACCATTAAACCAATGCACTCTCATGGTTCAAAGGTTCAAGTTTTAATGTGGTTCAAATGACCAAGTGACCAATGATGTCTCCATGGATGTCAAATTCAAGGTAATAAAATGACTGTTTAATTTTAAATATGGCACAGAACTTGAAGAACAAACTTAGCGATTGGCCAAAGAAGGATCTAAAAAAGCCAGCTGAAAGGGAAGAGATAGCCTGAGAGCTCAAATCATGAGGAAGAGACAAAATGCATTAAGAAAAGAGGGAACAAGAGGGAAGGACCAGAATATCTATGCAGGGGTTATTTCTAGTAGGTGAAACAGTCCATTAGGTGGACATCAGAGAGCACAAGAACTCAATAGCGTGGCCTATTTTTATAGATCGAGTAAAGGTGAAGTGGATAGCTACACAAATATGAAGAAGAGGACCAGGTGGCCCATACTTCAAAAGGAGACATTTGAGATGAATTGGCATGCCACAGTTAAGGCCAATGCCCTGTTCTAGCATGTCCCATTCACAAAATTGAAAATGCATTCAAGGTATTGAATGCAGCATGGGCCATTCGGTGAAACAAAGTGCCAAGTCTTTCTTGGCTGATATATATTGTAATCTCTCATCTTATGCAAGGGAGATCTCTTGGTTATAGAATCAAAACTCTACCCAAATTGAAAGGCATTTCCTGAGACTTTGAGCTCATATTGTTAATCATATTTTTTTATTTGAATGAGAAAACAAGTGACCTTTTAGACTTTGTGTTGGAAGCTTGTGTTATTTAAGAAATTTTTCTTATGTCTATTTCCTAGATGTATTTTTGTCCATTTAATTTAACAATCAGAATTAGTGGAAGTAATCAGGAAGGTGTCCTGAAGCCGACTGTGGAGAGACTTTGTGCTGCCATAATGGTCTTTAGTGTGTTGTTTTTTGTATCTATGTAAAGGATCTTGGGATGAATTTGTGACCCCATTGTCCTTCGTATATTTCACTCTTTGGTAGTTGAGGTGGAGACTTTGTGCTACACTTCATCCTATTGTGTTACTGCGTCTAGTTACTTTTACTACCTAGGAAGGAATCTGGCTGTTGACTGAATATTACTTTTGAAAGAAGAGAAGTACCTTCAACAATTACCCAAGATTTCTCCTTTGATCTGTGAGCATCATCTCTAAAAAAAGAGAGATGGATGGTGTTATCCCACCCCAGAGTGTATTTTCAGCATATATATATACTATAGTTAGCAGGGAACCTCCCCTGTCGTATAGGGAACCTCCCCTTAATGAGAGGAGAGATTGTCCCATTTTGATATGGTAAAACTACACATTTTGGCCAATCAATCTCCCTATGCTGTGGTTAAAACACCTATTTTTCCCTCAGTCAGCTGGTGACAAAATATTCACAAAACAATTTTTGGTGACTCCGCTAGGGATCAAATGAGCTATTCCAGTTCTTTTCCATCTCCATATCCTTATCCATTTCCATTATATACTCTAAGCTACGAAACTATAGACACTGGATATTGAGTGTTTCATTTCAAAAGTCAATTCTCTGGCAGTTCCATGCCAACTGGAAAGAACGTACAGTTTGAAGCTTCAAGCTTTAAGCTGAAGCAGTGCCAGTTCTTTTCCATTTTTATTTTACAATCTAGTAGCTCCATTGTATACAAAAATCTAGAGATCTAAAGTTATTGTTGATCCTATATTTGAGTTGGTACAATAAAGTAATTTTGATATATTTCCTTCACCATCTCACCTCCAACAAACTAGGAGTCTTCCTCCTACCAACATCAAGTCACCAATACAAGGCAAAGCTTCTTTTTCTTCTATTAGCAAAACTTTTCCTATTCATACTCCACCCAAATTTGTTATCCCTCCTTTTAGTAGTCAAATCATGGCAGTTCAAGGCCCTTGGGGTAACTCTTTTCGTCCACTCAACCTAACTCCACCTCTACATGAACTGCCTCATAGTTTAAGAAAGAATTTCCCCAAGTTCTTTGGTGATGGGAGAGTTCATTCTAATGAACATATTGTAGCTTTTAGCATAGCCTATGGCGTGATAGGTGTGGAGTATGAGGATGTAGCAATCAGGCTAATTGTAGAAACATTACAAGGCACTGATGTAGACTGGTTCTATCATCTACAGGTTTAGACTGTGACTGACTGGAACACCCTCAAAGCCAAATTTGAAGCCAAGTTCAAGCCTACAGAAGATGCGCATGCCCTGTTGGCCCAGCTCACACAAATTAAGAAAGATCCTCATGAACCTATGAGGGAATTCATTTCCAAATTTGACAAGTTGAGGAATAGGATTCCTATAATTGCTCAGTTGACAACTGAGAATCTCAAATGTTTCTTCATCAACTCTCAGCTTCTTGAAGTGAGTTTCTTGTTGAGATGGGCTAGCCACATAGACCTTGCTAAAGCTCAAGATTTGGCCACTGAGGTGGAATATGATCTTATCTTGGCAGGAAAGATAAGAAGAGATCCTAATAGAGGCAAATCTCCTTCATCTTCTGAATATTCATTTACAAGCACCACTGATCCCATGGTGTAAAAGCTAGCAAATGAGTTACTAGCTCTCAAAAAATAAATGGCACAAGGGATGTCTGCTCCTCCTTCATACTGAGATATACCAAGGAGGAAATTCCCTAATTAGTTATATCAAGGCAATGCTACCAGAAATCAAGGGCAACCAAATCATCTTCCTCCCCCATAGGGGAAGCTTGCCATTGAAGCAACTCCAGCTAACTCAGTAGTTGGTTATCATGAAGTTGAACATGATTTTTCTTTCCAACCCGAGTTTGATCAAGAAAATGACATTGATCTTTTTGAATAATACCAAGAAGAATTAGCTGGTGACTCCAACATCAGTTTCCTAAATTACTAGGATGAACCCAGAAGTAAAGGTGAAGTATTTGATGGATCATACACAGTGTTTACCAGGTCACAAAACTAGTCAGCTCAACAAGCTGATAAAGAAAAAATAGGGGAAGAATCTTGACTAGCAATTTTGATTGATAAATGGGGGACTAATCTACCTTTTCAATCAAAGGACTCAGTGAGCATCAAAAAAGTAAGTACCTCAAATATTCCTTCACCTCCTACTTCAAATTCTCAGACCAGTACCATACCCCCAAAAAACTAGACGGATGAACTTCCTTCCTCTGTTCTTAGTCCATTTTAGTCATTTGACATAATCGACCATACTAAGAAGACCAAAATTCAAATGACTAAGTTTGAATATTTACAATCCAACCCTGAGCAATTGGATAGGTTAGCTCAATGTGTGAAGAATCAAACCATCCCTGCATGACAAGATGTTAGAAAGGTAACTCATGATCCCCCAAGGAACATGTCCACCCCAAACAATCTTGTCATTAATCCTCCTACTGCCCCTGGGAAAATAGAGCCTTTTTATGTTTCCCTATTGATAAATGGTCATCGACTGAACAACTGCATAATAGACTTAGGCGCATTTGACAATGTCATGCCCACCAAGGTGACAGATTCTCTCAGCCTTACATTGACTAAAACTTTTGGGAGATGTTTCTCCATGGAAAACAAACAAGTGCCTTTGCTAGGATAGATCAAAGATGCCCAGTTTACATTCGCGACCTTCTCAAAAAAAAATTAAAATGACAGTCCTGGTCGCTGACATTCTAGCCTCCTATGGCATTCTGCTTGGACAAAAATTTTGCAAGGATGTTTGAGGAGAATTGAGCATGGACCTATTTGAGGCAAGGATCCCTGTGAAGGGCATCATGTAGAGGCTACTTCTTGAGAAGGAGGAAAAATATATTGTCACCCAAACATTAGCCCCTAAAGCTCAAATTCTGTTGGAATATTTAGAAATGGGTAACGTTTTCCTGTCTATAGAGGATGTCCCTATTTCATCTAATGAAATTTCTGTAGGTGACAATCCAAAAAGTTCAGATAGGACAGTAGGAGAATTGGTAGATCAAAGTTTAGATGCAAAATGATCCCCCCTCCCTAACCAAGAGGAATCTAAAAAAAGATTAGTTTTTGATAATGTTTGGATTCTAGAATTTGATGGTAGTTATTCTTCTACTAGTGCTAGAGCTAGGATTGTTCTGACATCTCCTCAAGGAGATATTTTTCCTTCTTCATACAAGTTGTAGTTTAGCAACACCAACAACACTATCGAGTATGAATCTCTGTTACTCAGGTTGAAGGTAGCTCAAGACAAAGGTGTCAAACTCCTTCACACTAAAGGAGATGTTGAACTGATGGTTTGTTAGGTGAGGAACCTATGTCAAATCAAGAACAAAAGATTGCGCCATTACCACAATCTGGTATGGGACTATATTAAAAGTTTTGATGCTTTCAATATATCTGCAGTGCCCATAGAGCTTCATAGTCATGCAGATTCACTGGCTATCTCTATGACCCTCTTGGTTCTTCATAAAGAATTTGAAGAGAAAAAGTACACTATCGAGTTGGTCTTTTGACCAAGTGTACCTGACAATGCCAATCATTGGCAGGTATCTGATGGGGACAATCCAATCATGTGCTAGATTAAACTAGAAGAGCAATGAATTATGCCAACAAATCATGCTGCTACACATAAAAATCAAGAAAATAAACTCTTCTGCAAGAGAACAAGGATCCATGATTTTTAGACTAAAAATCAAGTCTTACTGTGGGGCAAGAGGAGAGAACCAAAAGGAATGCACAAAAAATTTGATTCTTGGTGGATAGGTCCATTCACCAATCATCACTTCTAGGGAGAAAATAGTTTCTTGATGATATATCAAGATAGAATGCCATTTTCACTATCTCACAGTGGGTGGCATCTAAAGCACTTTAATCCTTGAAGTATTATATAAGTCCAATTGTGCATATGTATAATTTTTGTATAGTCTTTAGTTTATTTTGTGTTGTTCATTTTTTTTTTTTTTTTTTTTTTGCGTCTCTTTTTTTGGGTAGCATGAATTCATAGCCTAATGACATACATGAAGGCACTGAGATTATGGATTCTACTCGCTTCAATTATTTTTATAATTGATGGAAGTTCCCCAACTAGAACCAGCTGTTGTTCCCAAAATTTATCACTTGTTTTTGGGGACAACATATCAACTATTTTGGTCTTGAAGACCAAAATGATCTCTTCCCTTCTCAAAAATATTTTGATTATTCAAATTCTTTAATTATTCAAGCATTTTTAGTTAAGGGACTCACAGGTTCAATAGGTTCCACAGGTTCAACCGACAGGATTTCACAAAGAAACAAGTTCCAAACACTTGGGCATTTCAAGGTTGGTTCAACATCGAGGTTTAACCAAAAGGTCCATTGACAGGCTTCAAACAAATGGAATGAACCATTGAACCATTGAACCCTGCCTCTAAAGGTTCAAAGATTCAACGGGTTTAAAGGTTCAATGACATCGATAGACTTAAAAGAGTTAAGTGCTTCGGCAAGTTCAAAGTTCAACCGCTTTGAAAAGTTCAAATGGATTTAAAGACTTAAATAAAAGAAGACTTTGAAGAAGAAAGATTGAACCATTGAACCTTGAACCAAAAGAGTTCAAAGTTCAAAGGTTCAGCGAGTTCAATAAAGTTTGAGAGAATTAGAAAAACAAAGGATTCGAAGAGCAAAGAATGAACCATTGAACCATTAAACCTTGAACCAAAAGAGTTCAATAGAAAAGAAAAGGATCCAAAAAGTTCAAAGGACCAAAATATTCAAAGAAAGAGAATGAACCATTGAACCTTGAACCAAAATGGTTCAAAGTTCAAAGGTTCATAGGTTCAAGGAATTTTAAAATTTGAAAGGAAGGTTCGAGCAAAGGAAGGAAGCAGAAGATTCCAAAGACAAGTTCAAAGAGATGGTTCAACCAATTGAACCAAGGAACTGATTGAACAAAGGAGCCAATTAAACCAAGGAGCCGATTAAACCAAAGAGTCGATAAGACCGCCTGAACTGTTGAACCACTGAACCAATGCACTCTCATGGTTCAAAGGTTCAAGGTTCAATGTGGTTCAAATGACCAAGTGACCAATGACATCATCACGGATGTCAAATTCAAGGTAATAAAATGCCCATTTATTTTCAAATATGGCATGGAACTTGAAGAACAAACTCAACAACTAGTGAAAGAAGGAGCCAAAAAAGCTAGCTGAAAGGGAAGAGATAGCCTGAGAGCTTAGATCATGAGGAAGAGATAAAATGCATTAAGAAAAGAGGGAACAAGAGGGAAGGACTAGAAATATCTGTGTAGGAGTTATTTCTAGTAGGTGAAACAGTCCACTAGGTGGACATCAGAGAGTGCGAGCACTCAATAGCGTGGTCTATTTTTATAGATCAAGTAAAGGTGAAGTGGACAGCTACACAAATATTAGGAAGAGGACCAGGTAGCCCATACTTCAAAATGAGACATTTGAGATGAATTGACATGCCATAGTTAAGGCTGATGCCCTGTTCCAGCATGGCCCCTTCATAGAACTGAAAATGCATTCAAGGCATTGAATGCAGCATGGGTCATTCGATGAAACAAAGCACCAAGTCATTCTTGGTTGCTATATATTGTAATCTCTCATCTTATGCAACGGATATCTCTTAGTTATAGAAGCAAAACTCTACCCAAATTGAAAGGTATTTCCTGAGACTTTGAGCTCAGATTATTAATCATATTTCTTTATTTGAATGAGAAAACAAGTGACCTTTCAGACTTTGTGCTAGAATAGCTTGTGTTATTTAGTAAATTGTTCTTATGTCTATTTCCTAGAAGCATTGGACCATTTAATTTAACAATAAAAACTAGTGGAAGTAATCAGGAAGGTGTCTTGAAGCCGATTGTGGAGAGACTTTGTGCTGCCACAATGGTCTTTAGTGTGTTGTTTTCTGTATCTATGTAAAAGATCTTGGGATGACTTTGTGCCCCCATTGTCTTTCGTATATTTCACTCTTTGGCAGTTGAGGTGGAGACTTTGTGCTACACTTCATCCTATTACTTTTATTACCTAGGAAGGAATTTGGCTGTTGACTGAATATTACTTCTGAAAGAAGAGAAGTACCTTCAACAATTACCCAAGATTTCTCCTTTGATTTGTGAACATCATCTCTAAAAAAAGAGATATGGATGGTGTTTACCCACCCCTGAGTGTATTTTCAGCATATATATATATATATATATATATATATATATATATATATATATATATATATATATATAGTTAGCAGGGAACCTCCCTTTTCATATAGGGAACCGCCCCTTGATGAGAGAATAAATTTTTCCCATTTTGATGTGGTAAACCTGCACATTTTGGCCAATCAATCTCCTTATGTTGTGGTTGAAACACCTATTTTGCCCTCAATCAACTAGTGACAAAATATTCACCCACACCCTAGACCTTGATAGATTTTATTTCCATCCTCTTAGTGATGGCACTTAATTTATTGATTGTAGATGCTATAAAAAATCATATAAGTAGGGTACACAATCTGTTTATCTTTCCTCCTAGTTATCAAGGTAGGGTGAACCAAAATATTTCTTCTCAAGCCTCTAATGTCTCCCCTCTTGTAATTCATCCTTATAATATAATTCACACACATTTTAGCTTTTCACGATGATATTTGTATGGTGTCACATAGATGTACCACCTATACATACTCTCACCTACAAGTGGGGCATATATTCCCCACCATCTATTGATCCTCATACACCCTAGAGTTATATTAGGTGATTACATTTTACATGATGATATATATTCTATGTGGTTTCACTTGGATAGACTACTTTTATATTAATATTGAGATTTACATGATGAAATTATATGATAGTTATATATTATTGAGCCATATCTTTAATTCCGATCCTTTACTCACTAGAATTATATTTTTCCATGGATGTTAATAGAATGTAATCTATTATATGTGGTTAAAATTGGACATATTACATGTTTATCTTACTTTTTCTTTAGCTGATGATATTTTATGATTTCAAATATTTTGAAATCCTTGGTTATATATTATTATAACACATTATATTTTGAATGATCATAGGAGCAATTTTTACAATCCCTTACCTTAAAAGGGGGAATATATCTAGATATTTTAGGTGTTTTTTTAGTATTTAGAAAAAAAATGAGTAAAAGCATTAAGCATACAGATTGATCAAATTTGGGCAAACTAAGAGCATTATAAATGGTCAATTTATCTACTTATCTAATTAAAAATTGGATTATATTTTCATAACTCTAATGCTTCATTGTTTAATAACTACAATGAATCATTATCTAAAAATATAATTGAAATAGAGTTTGGTTTTTTATTAGCATGGTTTGAAAACTATTAGGCATCATTTTTCCTATGCTTCCCTTTAAATTTTCATTTTTTTTTAATATACATTTTCACATTGATACAAAATTGACTACTTACTGGAATTGGCAATTATTTTTAGCTATGTTTACTTTTTAGTATACAACAAACCAAGGTATGGATGGATGAATGTAAAAAGATTCATTCTTATCTCCCTAGGTAAGTAAAGGTATGTGTTTTTATTATGTATTATTTTAATTTGATGCATGAATGAAATCACTCATATACACACATCAAAGTAGGGTAATTATTTATATAATTAATTTTGATACATGGCTTATTATTATAATGTTTCTAGTATTATTTTTTGCATATGGATCATTGGTTCAATTTAGATGATTATTAGTGGTTGTTCATGGGTTTTTCCTCTATATTATTTACCATGTGGTCCTATTTCATTTATTTCCTTTGTTTATTTATTTTCATTTTTATTTTTATGTTTGGATGCCTATTTTATTTCTCTATTATTCATTCTCCACTATTTTATCTATTAGGACAGATTCATTCCCTAAATTGTACCACCAAATGTGTCCTTGGTAGGATCAATAACTTACTAAATATCTTAATTTCCATTTTTTGGCCCTTTCTTCCCTTTTCACTCTCTTTCAATGTTTGAACTAGTGAAGATCACTTGTTACATGTTTCCTCCATTGTCTTGATGGCCAATAATATTTATAATTCAAACTAAGGATGTTTATATATATATATATATATATATATATATATATATATATATATATATATATATATATATATATATATATATATATATATATATATATATAAAGTCATTTCAAAAAAATCATCAAGGATAATTGCATTGACATTCAAGTCTAGGCACACGTACTATTGCTAAATGTTTTCTTAATGACTCATTTCAAGGTTTTAAATATAATTTTGAAGCCATTTTTTAATACTATTTTACCAAATAATGACACTAAGGTGAAATGACTCTAATAAAATTGTAAAATGAAAGTGCATAATCTAAATTTAAAATATAATAATATAATACAGTAAATTAGATCTACCCTAGTGAATGAAAATAGTAAATAAGTATAAATATGAGACCTGGATAATCAATGACTAAGAAAAATGAGAAAGAGTGATGAAAGGATCATTCCTTGACAAAATATTATATTTTTGAAGTGAATTAGTGATTTATGAGTGATGATAGATCTTTATATAAAATCTAAAAGCATGATTGTATAGAAACATATTTAGTGCTTGTTTGTGAACTATTGAATACTCCTAGGGAAAATTTAGTAGACCTTAAAATTGTTCCTACTACTATCAATGAGTATTTTCCTAGCACTAAATCTATACTATGTTGTCTTTCATGATCTATAATTTTTCTAGAAGTATGTGACATCATATTTTTACACACACCATTACTTCACTATTTATTTAGGTATAATATGTCTAATTTTGATCTCCTTATATTATTTGACCTAATTCACCATTAAAAACATGCAAGATAAAGGGAATAAGTAATTAGGTCAGGAAACCTCAAGGGAGTTCCAACTACATATCTTGCATGTTTGAATTAGACCCCATGTATTTTTGGTGTAGTGTGAATGGAAGTGAGAGAAAATATATTTTTTCTCTCTGTAAGTGTAATGCAACTACAATACTTTTTCATATTACTCTTGTAGTACAAGATGAATCTATAAAGCCTTGAATTGAGTCCTTAGAAATAAATTTAGAAATAAGATGTGTGTTTAGACTTGAATCTCAATAGAATTATCCTTTATTCTTGTTATTGAAATTCATTTAGTTGATTTATATATATAGACATCCTTAATTTGAATTAGAAAATTATTTACATTTAATTAAACTAAGAACACATCCACCAAGTGCCAATCACATGTCTAAAAACTGATGAGTAGAAAAAGAGGCCAAAAAATCCAATAAAAAATAAATGTATGGATTTGACGGGCCATATAATCCACCTAGGACACATTAAAAAAGACTAATGAGTTTATCCTAGTAGAAACAATTGAGGACGAAGAACATTGAAATAAAGGAAGCCTCTAAGCATAAACATAAATTATAAAAGTATATAAATAAATAAAATATAGGAAATAAGACCATATGGAGAAGAATATGAAGAATAAGAACACATGAACAAGTTACAATAAGATATTAATTTAAACCAATGATCCATATGTACAAAAAAATACTAAAAACACTACAATTATAAGACTTATACCAAAATTAAGTGTCTACATAATGCTCCTCCTTTGATGTGTGTATGTGCATGGTTGCATGCATGTGTCTAAGTAAAATAATAAATAATTTAAGTTCATAGCTTAAATTAAGTATGGATAAAATGATGTAACATTTTACATTCATCCTTCCATACCTTTATTTTTTTATATACTTGAAATTGGAATGCCTAAAAGTAATGGCCAATTAAAATAGGTAGTCAATATCATATCAATGTGAAAATATATGTATGTATGTATATTAAATTTAAATTAAAATGGAGGCATAGTAAAAAATAAACTTGGCGGTATGCAAACCATGATAATACTAAGCCAAACTCTATTTTGATTATAATTTTTAGACAAATTCTAGACATAGCTAGTGGTTCTTAAGGTGTTATAATAACCCAATCCACTTGTTTATCAAGTAATAAGATTAGTAAAATATTTATTGTGATATAAATTTTATCAAGTTCATTGAATTCATTTGATCAATAAATTTAATTAATAATTTTTATTGTTACTATAATTTTTTCATGTATGCTCCCATTTTGAGGTGAGGGATTGTAAAACCTGCTCCTATGATCAGTCATCTCGAAAGATACATTTAAAATAAGCATGTGTTATAATAATATATAATCAAATATTAAAAAATATTTGTAAATTTTTACAAGCATATGTACATAGCTATAATAAAATATCATCACGTAAAGTTCAATAATAAGATAAACAAGAAATCTGCCCAAGTGTAGCCATATAAAACATATAACATCATGTAAAACTCCTTGGTAAATTATAACTCTATGTAGTATGAAGATTGAAAGTGGGGGGAAATATATTTCCCACTCTTAGGTGAGTTTATAGACATGTTATATATCTACCTAAAACTATTTTTATAAATAACATTTTGTAAATCTCAATGGTTGTGCTTATTAGATTACAAGGATGATATGAGTAGGGGAAAAAACTACATGCCCCACTATAGGAGAGATGGAAAAACAATGTGTCTATATGAAACCGTATAATATAGATAAAATCATATAAAGATAAAAATATGTGTACATCTTGATATGAGTATCATATGATGGGGAATATTTCATGCCCCACTAAGGAGAGATGGAAAATTAATGTGTCCATATGAAACCTTGTAGGGAAGACAAAATATAACAAATTTCAATGGATATGTACATCCCCATATGTAGATGAGGTGTTGTAGGGTACTTATATGCCATGATGTATAGAGATAATCAAACATATACATATATAAAAAATTATGTGACATGTGTGAAAACCAATTATGTGTCAAGCTGTATTTAAAATAATGTCATATCTTGATATGCAAAATAGTACAAGAATAACTAAACATAAGGGTGTGAGAAGATTCATATATAGGATATATGTATCAATAAAGGCCATAGATAAATATAAGTAGGTATGAATCCTATATAGGAAATGTATCAATACAAATCATGGAGAGGTATGCAAGTTTATTGCTTTTGAATGGCAAGATAAATATAGATGTCATCAATGCATCTCAAAAAATAAGTGTGGGTATAATTCCCCTGTAAGCTAAATCATGGAGAGTATGTATTCATTAGTGTAAGATATGGTAATTGAATAACTTGTGAGGAATGTGAAATTATGTTTCCCCCATGGGAAGACCTAAATATCATGTATATAAATGTCACAAGTGTATAATATTCTTTAAATTCTTCAAGGGTTTTCCTTCTAGTGTAGATATGCAATAGGCACCTAAACCATGTGTGAATGTAATAATGAAGGTACCTAGAAAGTTTGGTTTAATTTTTCCTTTACATTGTTTATTTTAATTTGTATTATTTATATTTTATTTTAGTACCAAATCAATAATTTAGAACTCTATTTATTTAATATATTTGTTGTATGGTTTCTTTAGGAAGTTCTGATAAAATCTTAAGTGTTCAAGAGCATGTATGCATGACTCATAAATAATTTACAATTAATGTAATATATTTTATCTATATTTATCATCACTTATTATATATTTAAGGGATATGCATAGGGAAGGAATCTTAATCTCAAGGGAAAGAACTGATTTTGAACCATATACTAAAGAATGGAGGGTTCCCCCGTTATTGTTCAAACACTTGTATGATAAGCCCATAATGTGTATATAATATAATTATGCTAATATCCACTATGTTTTTATATATTTTTAGTTAATGTATTCAAAATTGACTTATTTTTAGGCTCAACTTGACTATTTATTTAATGGTAATAAATATTAGATAATGTATGTCAAACCTTATACTTAGCATAGTTTTTATATCTAATTTTTGAATGACAAACCATTGTTGGTAATGATCGTAGATGGAATATTGAATTTCAAAAAAAAAAAAAAAAATCATTATAAATATACATATATCATCACCTATGGTAGACTCTAAATGGATAGCCTCAATCCATTTGGTAAATGATCAATAACTATGATAATAAATTTATGAATCTTTGATGATCTTGGATTTACTATTCCCACTTGATTAAAACCCCAAACAGAAAATGGTCAAGGTGACATAATGGGATGTTATTCTTAAGATGGTGCATGTGTTAGATAAATAATAAATATTCCATGAATTAAACCATATTTGGATATAATTATTATATATTTAAAACAAATTGGTGAGAAAAAACAATTATGTTTAATATGGTATAGTAGATATACTTACTAGGGTATATATCCCTTATACTAAATTTTAGAAAATAGGACACTAGGATATAGTGAAAGTAACTAAATGGTAAAATCAAGTTCACAAGGGAGATCTATAATATAACAATCTAAAATAGGAAATAATATTTTTCATAATGAATGTAAATGGTAAAGAAACATAAATGCTAAAATTAAATATAATCAATGACAATATAAAATTTAAAAGAGTGATGAAATGGTTACACCTTGACATAGTCTTGGGATTTTGAGAATACAATAGTGGTCTATGAATGCTGATAGATATTTTTATAATATCTGGAATGATGATTATACATGAATAGATTCAACACCTACTTGTGAATCATTGAATATGCCCATAGTAGATTTAGTGGATCGTTGAATATGTCATATTAGTGTTAATGAATATGTTTCTTGCCATTAAATATGTATTGTGCTACCCTTCTAGTTTTGTAATTTTTATTAAACTAATCGCTATCAGATGCCATACATGTCTATACTTTCACTTCATTTTTTTAGGAAGATCATGTATGATTTGATATACTTAGATTCTTTGACATAATTCACCACAAAAATTGTAATAGGGTAAGTGCATGGAATTGGTGGGCCAAAAGGGGGTTACCCATGGACTCTACCTTTTTGAATAATGAGAAATTTCAACTTGTATAGATTATTTGAAATTTATACACTCAAATTTGAATTTGATATAAGAACACGAGTTGTATAATTTTGAGTCTAGTTTCTAGAGTACTTTTTTTTTTTAAATGGTCAGGTATAACTAGGTCAAACATCTGAAATATGAAGAGGGACTCATGTTTTTTACAAAAGTAGAGTAGATATCTAACCATGCACCCCATAATTTTTTGAGCATAATTTAGTATTGTTTGAAACCCTTTTGTGGAAATTTATATAATATCATATATTTTTCAACCTCTATTTTTTCAAAAAAAATTAATCACATATATTTTTATTAATTTTACAAGTAAATAGACTTTAGAAAATGATAAAAATTAGATATAAATATGTGCACCCCCCAACCACCTCAATAAAAAAATTAAAATTAGTTTTTTTCAATGTGGAATAGATAAAATTGTATTGAAACTAGCCGATACATTTGTACACATAGTATGAAATTGTATCAAGTTAGTTAATGCAGTTTGTACACACACAAAGTTATAAATAGGAATGAATTTGTATCAAGTTGATCGATACAATTTTATATAAAAATAGTTAAAGAGAGAATTGTATCATGTATGGTTGATATAGTTGATTGAGAAAAAATAGGGTTAATATAGAATTGTATCGCATCTTGATGATACAGTTGGTTGGAAATGTATAAAGTATCATAGAACTATATCACATGGTTTGATATAATTGGTCAAATGTAAAGTTGAAATTATATCTATAAATAGAAATATATCATTTTATTCAATATATTTGGTTGAAATAAACATTGATATAGAGTTATATTAGGCTGGCCAAAATAGTTGGATAAAAATAGATCTGGAATACAAAACTATATCATGTTATTTGATATAATTGACTAGAAAAGACACAAAAATAGGAATGTATCAAGATATTTAATATAGTAAAATAAGGATAAAAAACATGATAGAGTTGAGTCAACTTATTAGATATAACTTGATAAAAATAAGACTACTACATAACTATATGGATTTGGTCGATACATTTGGTAGAATAGGTGAAGGCAATAGTAAATTTCACACTAGGTTCACTAAAATTTATGATATGGGATAGGATTAACCTACAATTATCCTATATCTAAAGATTCAAACTCAGAGAAAATAAATCAAAGAGATATCAATGAACTTAATGATTCAGGATGTGACTAATGGATCTGCAAACCTAAAAGGAGGAGCATGTGCAACACCAATGTCAAAGGAAATGTTTACAAGGTATATATACCTCTAACACAATGAATTATCTCTAACTAGATCTCTATTTTAAATATTCTAATATTGCAAACAAATAATGTAAGTAAAGGGGAATGGTCAGAAATATCAAAATGGGTAAGGATCCATGTTAAGCAAATGAGGGCTTAGGCTATCTAAAGTGGATAGAAGGAAAATTTAATAAATCATATACCCACACTAAGTATAAGTGTATAGATAGTTAAAACAATTAACACATTCATTAAATTAGAAATTAAGCAACTTTTATCTCTTAAATGAAATAAATGAATGAACTAGGGTTAGAATATACTTACCTTAAAGAGGATCATCGAGCCTTAATCTCCCCCTTGGTCAATGCTATTTTTTACGGGAATTTTTCGGTTTTGAAGACCTCAAATTTTAAATCAACATCTATTCAAAAATTATCCCTCTTAATTAATATCAAGGCTCCACAAGATAAACTTCCTTCAAGACAAGACTCTAAACAATAACTCCTCCAAGTGTATATTATGGTAGAAGTACAAGCAATAATAGAGAGAAATGAGTGTATTTAATAAATTGGAATGAAATGGTAAATTTTATTTATAGTGATCAATATCCCTAGCCCATCGTAAGAATTAAGTCAATGCCATTAACCAGACATGATGTAATTCAAAATGGGTCGACTGACCTCAAACTACATCATTTTGGCCAAAATAATTGTAAAAATAAAGCTAACACATTTATAACTACATCAACTAGGTCAATATGGTTTGGAATGGATAGGTGTCAAATAAGAATACATTAGATTAGGTTGATGTAGTAGAAAATATGGATATTGATATAGCTAGAGGAGCTATGATGGAAGGAGATAAATGGGAAGTAAGTCTAAGGAAGATAGAATGGATATATGAATGGTAGATAGACAACAAAATATATCACAAAGTACCAAATACTTTACCACCCCTTTCTTATTGTACCCTTAAAGTCATGCACTTGAGGAGATTTTAGCTTGATAAGTTAAAGAAAGAGAAAGCATCAACAAATTATAAAATCAAAAAATATTATGCATCAACAAATTATAAAAAGAAATATTATGTATATACACACATGGGGTTTGATCTAGATCAATTAAATTTTCCATATGATTGATCCAAGTAACCATATACTTAACATCAAACATGGGCACTATAATTTTTTTTAGTATTTTTCTCAAACTGGTATTTGAGTGTTGATTATGTTTGTTGGGAGAACCTAAGTGGCTAGATGGAAATTTATTGGATGGTGGTTGTGTATGTATAATATTCAAGGATGAAAATAGACCAATCACAGATTCCATGATCTTATTTAACTATTATTACATTTAATTTTTGATATCATTTAAATATTTATTTTTATCCATGCCTTGCACAATGTGGAAGAGTTGATTAACCTTATCATAAACTATTGAGTTATAAGTTTTTAAATCCATTTATTTATTGTTAGGTATTTTTCTTGGAGTGGCTTACTATTTTCCATGGCCTCAAATATTTGGATCTACCATGTAAGGGCATGGGGATCATGAATTTAGGGTTCAAGTATAGGATTTAGGGTTTTGGGATAGGTAAAAAAGTGTACCAGAGTCTTATGCCATTTTGGTCATTTTGCTAAGACAAATCCAATGACTTATACTTTATAAAAGGGTCTGAAATTTTTTTAGGCCCTTTTTTTAGAATAAAAACTCAAATGATATAACATTGATGGAAAATTTAAATTCTTCCCAGATCAGAAGTTATGTTTTTAATCCTTTAACTCATAAAACTATGACTGCACTAGATCTTGAAAAGAACACAGTCAAGAAAAAATGGAAAAGGATGTTAAAGGGTGTGTCTGATTTGTGTCCTCACATTAGAACTTATCCCATTTGTATAGTATCATCTCAATGTTTCAGAACTTTGAATATAGAGGTTCACCATACCTATAATCTACTATAATGTCTCCAATGCTAGTTGTGAGTAACTTCTTGAGGATAACCACTTTTTGGTGCACTATAAGTAATAGATGGCCAAAGTTTTCCTATGGCTAAGATTCAAAAATAACTAGGTGGTATTATCATATACCTTAAACTATGTGGAAGAAAAAATACATATACAACAATATTTAATAGCTCATTTACTATAACATAACCCTTCACTCCATGAAATTAGGTAAAATTAATAACTACTTAGCCCATAATGACAACTTTATACCATTTTTAAAATAGTTAGAACATAGCTTATAACCTAAAATGGAGAGGTAATTTTTTTTGGAAACAAACTTAGTGCCCTAGAAAGAGCTGTGATACCATTTGTAATGAAATTAATTAGATAAATTAAATCAATTTAGAGAATAAATATGAATGAGCATTTAAACAACAATATATCATAATTATAAGAATAGAGCAAGTAGATCCACACCAATATTTGACAACAAAGAATAATAATTGATAAATATAACTAAGACACTTTAAGGGGGAAACTTCCTTAAATATGTAAATGAGAATATAATTCATAATATCATCAAGTGTTATCCACTACCTCCTACATATGCCCTACTTAGGTTATGGATACTCCATAGGCCAACCCTATTAATAAAATGATAGCATGGATAAATTTGATAAGATAAGATAGCTAGATATGTAGGATACATGTCGAGCACACATATCCCTAGACATGCTATAGGTTAAGGGCATACTAATCTTACTCTGTAATTTTTTGGCTAAAATGGTCTTCTTTTTGGAATGGCTATGAGAGTCTATGTAGACATGGTTTGAAGGTTATTTTCTTGGTTGTATTATTATAATTTATCTTGTTTTGATGATGTTAATATGGTTGTGGAAGTACTTCAACATTAGTTATGGAATTTATAGCTAGGTTTATTACATAATTGAAGAGATGCATAGTTTTAGTTTTTTGTAATTTATTGTAATATTTATTTTCATTTTCATTTTTTATGTGTTAAACCCTTGGATTTATCATGAATACTTTTGAAGGGATTAATCTAAGAAATTATAGTTTTAGAACACTTTTTTGCTCTCAATTAGGATGGTTGTGTAGTCTTTCTCAGGAATATATGTCATAATATATGTTATTTTGGAGCGAAATCTTTTTTATTAGTGGTTGCAAAAGATTCTACTATTTTCCATTTTTTTGTTTTCATTGTAACTCTTTGATGCTTAATAGATTTAGTGTTTCTCCTGTTCATTTTTTGGGTTAAAGCACTAGATAAGATATTTTTGAAACCTTTATGGCTTTTTTAACTTCTTGAGGATAGTAATGAAAGGGGTGATAGAAACCTCAACCATTTGTACCAATAAAAAGGAAAAATAGATAGAATGTGATTAAACCAAAAATAAAATAAAAAATAGTAACATATAGTGATAACATGAAGTCAACAGGTTCCCCTAGGGATTCCATCAAGACTCCACCTAAAAATAAGGATTGCATTACCAAGGGAATAAATAAATAATTGAGAATGCCTCTTAGTCATATTTTCCATAGTTACTCTAACATTCAACAGAATGGCCAAAGTAGTCTTGATGTAATCATGAGAACTCCCCTAACTCAAGATGAGAAATGGATAGAGGTTAAAACTCTAAAAAGGAGAGGATAAAATTTGTTGTTGGAGCTAAAATGATAGGAAGGAAAACTCAAAGTAGAAATTGAAAATCCCTTGAAATAAAAATGGAAACATCTAGGGATCATAGAGGATCCTTAGACAACCCAAGATATTATAAGTCAAATGGGATGCATTTCAGAGAGTAGGTGTTCCTCAAAATATGTAAATGTTGTTAATTTTGGTCATCCTATTAATTTTTTGAATTTGATATGTGCAAAGGAGTTATCGATAAGATCCCTTTAGGTGTTGTTATTTTTGGGAAGGATTGGTATTACAATCTAAGTAGGGGTTGGGACTCAATAGTTGACTATATGAGTGTTCTATATTTAAGTCATTGGTGAAATGTACTTTCAATTACCTCTTCTTAATTTTGAATTCTTGGGGTAAATGTTCCATAGTAATAAAAATTATGTGGGAAACACATTCATTAGATAGATCATTGCACTGAAATTATAAAATTTACCTTTTTGCTTAAATATATTTTGGATCATTATGTTGAGTTTAATTTATGTAAATATTAGATAGGATCTCCATGTTGAACATGAGATGGAGAGTACTAAGGGGCACCCTAATAACACTAATGAAACCTTGAGATGGGACCTCAAACAATATTCAAACTCCCTAAAGACCAAGAATCCAATCATGTATTTTCTTGATAAGATACTAGACGAAGTCAAAGTGAAGTACATCAATTCTCTGATTAGAAAATTCATAGGAACAAAGCATGGAATCAAAGTCACTAAGAATTGGACCAATAAGAAGTAGACCAAGATTAGAGAGTTTGTAATTTTTGATATTTCTAATAAGTATTTATTGTTTTCATTTGGTTGCAATAAAAACAAGATTAATATTTTGAATGAAGGCCCATGGTTGATGAGTAAAGCTTTCTTATGCTTCAGCCTTCAAAGCTAAATTGATCCCCCTCAACACTCAAGATCGACAAGATTATTTTGTGTATTAATCTTGTAGGCCTCCCTCTTACCCACTAGGATGAATGGGTTTTAATAATCATAACAAAAACCATTGGTGTGTTTGTGGCCATCAACCCAGTTACTCTCTCATGTACAAGGTTGGTCTTAGCTTGACTTTGTATGTTATCCTCATTAGAGTAGTCTATTCCCAATTCTATCTAACTCAAATCCTGTCTAGGATCCTGTAAATTGATTATTATGTATGAAATGGAAAAAGAAATTTGCTCATGTTGTAAGAAACTTGGACATCTCAAGGAATCATGACCAATGACCCATGGAATTCAGCAAGTTATAAATCTTAGGGGTAGAACTCAATGGTAGCCTTGGTTATTCAAGATATGAATGGAAAGTTTTAAGCCAACACCCCCCAGTGAAACTCTTAAAAATATTAGGGGACACAAATAATTTAATGATTTTCTAAGTAGTAGTGACATGTGGATCCTCTCATAGTTGGTTTTTCATGTTTTCTTTGGTCTTTGGTGGTCTAGTTTTTTGTGTTGGCCTCTTTTGTTTGTCTTGGTTTTTGTATTTTATGCTAGGACTTAGAACCCATCTATGTCCTAGGATAGACCCCACATCAATTTTATGGGGGTTTATCATTAATCAAAATATATATCTATATTATACAAACAAGTTCATAATTGAATAATAGTCAAAAAATCTAAAATAGAAGAGAACATAACAAATAAATTTGGTGGTGTAAAAATATAATGTAAATAAAAATAATTTAACAAATATAATATAATGAATGAATAGGTGGAAGACATTGCCTTTCTATACTCCTATCAAGTAATAATAAATTTTAGGTTGATCCACTTTACGTAACTACACACAATATAAATTATAGTTATTCTTGAAATGTATACACTACACTATGAAAGGTACATATCAAAAGGTACACACAACTTAATGAAATACCACAAATTTTAATGAATCAAATGGATTAGTAAATATACGCTTTATATTCTAACATCCCCGCACCCATAAAATTTATATTATATTGTAAAATAAAGGTGGTATTATCAAACTAATCCTTTTATAATTAGAGATGTTCTTACATTCCCAATAATGATAGCTTATGATAACTTGAGTGGATTTCATAATATAGTGAAATCATCATTAGACCTAAACATTTGAATGATCTGAATATATTATGTAATTTTGTGAACTCTCCATAAATATGTGAAAATTAATAACATCAATAATATTAGCTTATGATAACCTAAGTGGCTTTTGTAATCTATTTAAATCACCATCATACTTAAAATTTTGAATGATCTAATTAACTTTTATAATTTGGTGAACTCTCCATAAATATGTAAAAATGAATACAAGTATCTAATATTCTTTGCAAATAAGAATGGAAAACACATATATTAAGTGATGATAGTAAATTCCCATCTCAATCCTCCTAAACAACATCCCTCCAAATATATATGAATGTAATGTGAAGAATATACCTAAGTTATGATGATTATTAAATGTTCAAGCTTCTTATGAATATGAATAATTATTACATCATTCCAAGCTAAATATGTGTAAAAAATCTATAATAATCTACTCAAAACATAACTAAAGACATTGAAAAATCATCATCACAAGTGTTGGATGCCATTTTGAACCAAAAAAACCAATAGATCATTAAGTACATTTTGAGGGTGTCAGGATAAGGAGTGGGGACCATCAAAATTGATAAATTTAAAAATAAAACCTACTTTGGATAAATAATCAAAAAATATACAAACATCCTAAAATCATGTAATTTAATGACTAATAAATGCTCAAGGACCATTTTAGGTGTTTAAATTTTCCCCACTTTGATGTGTTTTATACATACATAAAAAATTAAAAAATAATACATGGTATGGATTTTTTTTTTGTATGCTTAGAGGTTCATAACAAAATCCCATGTCACTTAGAATTTGAAAAAACATTCTTTCCTTTTCTATACACACATGGGTGAGTGCCAAATAATAACTATCTACTAAAATTTGAAAAACTAAAAGCAAAGAACTTGATTATGGCTAGAAATGAAAAATATTTAGACACCCTATCAAATTCAAGTCCCCACATGTCTAAATCCCTAAATAAAGTTTAAGTTAAATTCTTATTAATATCAATCTAGTAAAATAATAAGTATAATTATAAGTAAATTTTAATTATATCTTGAGTACATCTCCTTATGTGAGTAGCTATAGTAATTTGAGTACCTCTTCTATAGGAAAACTAAAAATAATCTAAGTTACAAAAAAAATGATGTAGTGATGTACCTACCCCAATAACATGTATATAAATGTGATGAGTGGGATATATTACTTCATTTTGAGATTTAAGATGAAATTATGAAACTCACATCTCAAAATATTTTGATTCAACATACCATGTATAAGATAAGATATGAAATCATTAGTGTATGACTATAAAAAGAAAAAATCTTATAAGAAGATATGTTATGAATATGTTGCCCCATGTGGGCCCATGATATAATCAATAATAATAATATGGCCCATGTGGGATTAATATATAATACATACAATAACATCAGTTTAATATATATCAGTGTAAAGCATGAGTATGTGATTTTTTCCCTAATGGATGCATGCTAAGAATCATGGAAACCTAGGAAAATAGTGATGAAATTTTGCATGATATGAATCATGGAAATGTAATAATAACATAAAAAAATCAAATCACATGATTAATACAACCATAAAATAATATATGATGAATCATGTATCAGGGATTACTCCAAGATCTCTAGATCAAGCGAATGCACCAGTTCAATTTAAGCATGAGTAAAACAAGTACATAACATAGTTGTAAGTTATTTAAAATCAAATAAATAAGAATATTATAAATCAATTAATCACAAGATCATCTAACACACTTCTTCCTAAATGGATCACAATATGAAGAGGTACAAATAAGAGAGGCAATGTGTAACTCCTCCATGAATAGTGGTCAAGGACAAAAAAATGGAATGTAACTCCCATACCTGAAATAGTTAGTCAAAAAATAAGTCCCACTAGCTAACAATGGTGGTCAAGTGCAACTCCCTATGACTAAGTACACCTAAGAAATTTACTCCTTAAGTTTAGGAATAATCCATGTCCATAATAATCTAAATAATTAAATAAAAATAAAAATAATATCCTACACTAACACCCCCCTTAAGCATAGCTTAGGTGGGTAAAAGAAATGGATTTTGGTAACATGGCCTGATGAGGTACCCAAGTACAATGCAACTCTCATAAATTAGAGAAAAATATAAAATATGTAGGAAAACACTCCCCCAAAAAAGAGATAAAATAATAAGATAGGGATTTAAAAACCACACTAGAAGCTACAAATACCTATAGCCACCTTGTATCTTGAAAAGGAGATATCTGGAATGACTATGGATCATAAGCGGATGCAATGACCAGTGGATCACCCTAAAAAAGTGAATTTTTCCACCAAGTTCTTGATGTATCTCCAACCAAGGTGTAGTTCCTATATAAGGAATTATTTTTCTCATGCATATTAAATGATCTAATTGCTTCATGCAATGATGGTGTATTAAAAGTAGAGGCAAAAAAGGAATGTCGAATGCCCTATAACTATGTACTAGACTACCTAATATCTAATGTTAGATCAATGTACCTACTCCCTATAATGTCTAAAGTGAATTAAAATTATGTGGATCATGAAATAGCTCCTCAATGTGTAGAAGGTGATAAGGAGATGGAAGAGGTGTCTCCCCATCATGACTATAGTCATTTATGCTAGAAGAGGATTCCTCATCATTAGAGATGTGCTCAGGCTCAAAAATGTCATGAAGTCTAGGTGATTTTGATGGAGAATAATCTATATTAGAGTCAAATATAAAATATGACAAGTTATATAGTTGATTCTAATGATCGATTATTCCTTCTACCATTGTAGTATCTTTGTGCAAATCTCTGACATACATTAAATATGGAGTGAACTCAACTCACATGCCCAAACCAAGCTAAGTAATTTGGTGGAATGATATGAGATTAGTTGAAAGTGAGGAAATACTTATAAAATTATTAAATATTCCACCACTCACTTCAAAAAGCCCTATCCCAAAAACTTATGTAGAATTTTTTTCACCCAGTTGAATAGTGGACATGTCACATGGTTTCAAGGAATTGAACTCTATAGATTAAGAAGCCATGTGATGTGATGCACCAAAGTCAATAACCCATGTAGGAGTCATATGTAAAACTAATACTAGGGCCCTACCTTTTACTTTCTCCTTGCCATATTATTTTTCCTTTTCTTTACCATTGTCATTTTCCTTGGAGTATTTTAAGGTTGATCAAATTGGTTTGATAGAATAAATAAAAACTATATTATTATTATTATTATTATTATTATTATTATTATTATTATTATTATTATTATTATGGCTAGTTAGGTGGTCAATCTAATTTTTCAAACATTTGATTTCATCATTCTTTCCTAATAAATATGCACATTTGAACCTCTCTTTTTTAGGCTTAAATTGGAATAAGATGTCTTATTGGTTTATTTGGATGTGGGAGGTTTTCTATCCTTTTCCTCTTGATCATTTTTATTATTTTTATTCTACTTGTTTTTTGAAGCCTTTTGTTTCCCATTTCTAGAAATTAGAACATCTATATTAACTTATCTTTCTCATAAGTCAAGTCAATAACAAAATCATCTAAATAGGGGATTTTCCATGTGGCTCCAAGAGCACTTTTTATGGCATGGAAAGTAGATCATCTTTTTTATCTATTCCATTTTATTTTAAATGAAATCTCAAAGACTTAAACTTAGGGAAGAAATAATGTAGGGTGTCAAAATATCTAAGACTCAAATTATTGAGTTTGTTATCCATTTTACGACTTCTCATCACATCTAGCTTCCCAAAGAGATTTTCAAGTGTGGTCCATGCTTCATTAGGATTTTTTAAAAATTTAACATGAAAGAGTAGATCAAGAGACAGAAAAAGAAACAACATTCTAAAGGCTTGGTCACAATGGTTAAACCATTTTTTTTCTATATTTGTATTTAGCTCAGTCTTAATGGCCATTGTCATGCGATGCAAACCCTTACTCCTCAGAATGATTTGCATTTTAGATTTCCATTCATGACATTTAAATGGAGTGAGTGGACTTATCAATTTAGGATACATAGTGTAGAAAAGTTGTTGAAAAAATAATAAGAAGGCAATAAATAAGAGTGAAGATAATTCACAACATAAAACCCCTTAGAAATTATTTTTGATCAACCCCCCTAGATTTACCACTTTATAATTTTAGTGTGACTAAAAAATGGATAATTCCAAAGGAATGATCAAGAAAAAACAATTGATTTTTAAAAATATAGCACTAAAATTGGATTTTTTTATCAAAAGTTATTACAAATTTTGTTTTCTACCATTAATGTCCCATTTTAAATGTTTGCATGAAAAATACACTTTCTTCCAAAAAAATACTATTTTTGGTAACAATAGGGATGGGAAAAAAACTAATGACCTCTTTCATAGTAATATAAATCTTAACCAATTGGCCTACCCAATATTTTATTCAAATCAATGAAAAAAATCACTTGAGGGCAAAAAATAAACCAAACTATTAAAAAACAATAAAACATACTTGTTTTAAAATATTTTAGGGCAGACTTTAATTTTTGATTAGATTTTATTACATAATGAAACCATTTTGACATAATTTAGGATTATTTATGTTTCCACCTAAATAAAATCAGTTTTCTATAGGGCACCACCATGGAGGATTTGTAATTCTGAAACAAGAAAAATCACCAAATTTGAACACACTCAGACCATGTTTCACTCTTCTTGACTCATCCATAACAGTTTTGATGTGTACCAAATGGACATTGCCAATGAAAACTTGTATAGAGATCAAAACCATGTTCTATGTCTAACTCTTTATAGTCCATGTAGTAATGAAACACATGCTATGAATAGGCTGAAGATGAATGATCATGAAACCACAGTGTAGTCAAGTTTGAAATAGCAGGTTAGAAGATATAAATACCATAACACCAAGTCTAGTAATAATTACCATGTAGGTATAAATAATATTTGATATTAAAATTAATGAATGGTTTTCTAAAAAAGACCTCCACTCAAAAAATTGAAATCCAACACCTCCATGGAAATTTGAAAACTTAATACAATAAAAATCAATATTTTAAAATAACTAACAATAAATAAATAGGCATTTAAATACTATAATGTATATGATACCATATCAAGAATTATTCCAAGTTATCTAGATCAAGTGAATACATCAATTCAATGCAAGCATGAGTCAAGAAAGTGCACAATAAAGCTGCAAGTTAATTAAAATCAAATAAATGAGAATATTGCAAATCAAGTAATCACAATATCAACTAACACACTTATTCTTAAATGGATCACAAAATTAAGATGTAAAAATATGAAAGTGAATGTGTAACTCCTCCATGAAAATTTCTCAAAGACCCAAGAATGGAATGTAACTCCCATACCCAAAATAGTTGGTTAAAAAGTAATTCCCACTAGCTAATAATGGTGGTCAAGTTTTCCTATGACTAAGTACACATAAGAAAGATAAATCCTCAAGTGTAGGAATAATATATGTATAGGAATATTAAAAATAACTAAATAAAAATATAAATAATATCCTACACTAAAAACATGGATAAAATAGGCACTTGAGTGAGAAATAGAAAACACATAAGGCAGTGAAGTCACACTAAGCACACAAAGAAGTGAAATGCATTGAGAACTTATTAGGAATATTAGACACACAAAAGATACTTTGATAATAATAAAATACATCCAAATATATTACAATGCATGAAATAATCACTTGAAGCAAGAGTATATAAAACATGACAATCACTCATGAAGTCACAATAAACACATAAGATTGATAGAAAAGATAAATCTATGTGAAATAAACATAAGATATATATATATATATATATATATATATATATATATATCTCAAAAAATGAAAATAATGTCAATAACATGAAAACATTACATATGTAAATACATGTCAAGAATATGAAGTCACATCAAGCACTTGAAAACAAAAAAAATAGATAAGGTATACTAAACCACAGAGAATACATATCATAGTCAGGAAGGTGTTTATCAAGTGAATAATGGTAAAAGTAAAATAATAAATGTAAAAATAACATGTATTGGATAAAATAAATGCTCTATATTTTCTCATATTTTCCCTCAAGTGAACATGGGACGTGCCCTAAACCTATTGTGAATCCACAATAATAAACTTATAAAATGTTGAAAATAAATATTTGCATATACCTTGATAATTTAATCAATAGAATATATGAAAATAATTGAATTAAGGCCTATATCTCTATGAATATGATATAAACATGAAGTGTATACCCTCATGAAGTCCCACTACACCAATATTTGATAATGACCACTTTAAAAGATAAAGTCAAATGAATTTTAGAAGAGATAATAATTACTACATCTTATGATAAACATGTAAATTCCTACTACCAATGAGATGAAGTAGAAAAAATTCAAAAATAGACATAAAAAACAAGAAACAATGGAGGTCTCTACACACACACAAATTTTATCATAGTTCATTATATTTTTGAATGTTTCCAAAATAAATGTGTTGTCCTCATTTAGAAGTTATTGAGGGATTTTGACATAAGAAAAAGTAATAAAAATCAATAGGTAACAATAAAGTATTATAAAAGTCAACTATAGAAAAAAAATAGAAGAATGATTCAAAAATGAGTGAAGATAACCGAAAATGGATCAAAATAAAAATGAAACTAAGCAAGGAAAAATAACATGAAGCAAGATGAAGAGACATAATGAACTGAGAACAAATTAGAAGTGGAAAGTGTTAGACAAAAAAGACATTATGTGGGTGAAACAGAATATAAAAATCATCATTAGAATATATTTAAATATTCAAGCATAAAATAGTAAATATCAAGTGGAAATGATAGTTAAATAAAGAGTTTTCATGTGCAATTATAAGTGATTATTTAAGAAACACTAACCAGTAATACCATCATAATCAAGTGAGTCATATTAATTATTAATGTGTGTGTGTGTGAGAGAGAGAGAGAGATGAAGTATTAGGATTACTAACAATAAAAATAGGGTATTGAGACATCCATGAATCAAGGAATGATTAAAAAAAATATCATTTTCATATTCATCATCTTCTTTTACAAAACTCTCCACTCATTCATCTTTCTCATTTATATTATCTTTCTAACAAATGGATATTTTTAAATCTCTTCTTGTTATGTAGTGAATATAGGTTGTGATAGGCACACTCTTATTAGGATAAAATTATATGATTATATCTTATATGATATTGCTTTATTTATATATTTAAGTTCTTCCTTTGGTATTTTATTATGTAAGATATCTTCTTGAATTTCTTTTTACAAAATTGATATTACTTTTTATGTTAATAACTTGATATTTGTTGTTAGTAGACTTAGGACTATAAAATCATAGAGTGTAAATGAATGGTAAGTATGCAATGTAGAGAATTTTATCTAATGTATATCATTTTATATGTATTCAGCTTATGTATGTATACTAAAATACTATTGAATACGAAAATACTCTTTTGAAGGAATAAATTTAAGATCATAATGTGAAGCAATGGAACATTGTAAGTCTTTAAAGAGTGATCTAATGTAAAGTAAAACATATCCAAATGATTTGAGATTAATATAGATATTGATTCATGGTTCTTAAAATGTATTTTTACTTTTTTTATGTGAAATTGAGTTCTATTTTGTGTGACTCTATTTACTTATATAATAATAATGAATGTTATGTATCCTTAAGTTTGTGTCTTAATGGAAATTTGTGACTCTATTCAAAATGAATACTTAAAGTGCTCCTTAATTATTTATACATTCTAAATGTTTAATCCATTTTGCACATAAATAAACATTAGCATGTTTTAATTAGTTTTGCAAGAAACTATAGCAACAATGGTGTGGTGAGTTTAGAACTTTGAAACATGTTGAGGTGGTTACTAGGACAAAGAGATTTGGAATGATGTCTAGATGATAGAATTTCCAATTTCTCATAAGAGGAGGCAAAGACACTAGGAATATTTATGATAAATATTATAAATGAGTATATACATGGAAAAATCTATGAAATATTTTGTGGTGAATTACTTGAGTTGTTAATTTCATGGTTGTCAATAATTGAGTAATATTGCTTTAAGATGAGAGAGACAAAACACTTTGTGTGGACTAAGGAAAAGATAAAAAAATCTATGAAACCTGGACACCAATTGGATGCATGCAATATATCATTAGTTAAATACTACCATTAACAAATATCTCACCAATTTTTTCATGCAAGGGTACATCACATTTGAATATTCACAAGATTTATTTAAAAGAGGTATTATAGGAAACTTTCTATAGTGAATACCTACTTTGTTTAAAATGTTCATTGTGGAAAAGGCCATGGTGCTTATCTCATTCAACATAGAGTAATTGTTTCATGTATTATGGGTATGTGTATGATGATGAAGTGAATGATGAATAACTAATAGGAGAAACTTGAACCTAAACCCAGAAGATAGAGGACATAGAGAAATAGAATGAGAAGAGAATTATGATACAAGAGTGAGACTTGTGATAATATATGAGATGGAATAAATATAACAATCATAATTCAGTTTTAAATATGAGTATATTAGAGAGTTTATAAGATAAATAAGGAATGGGAGATATAATAAGAGCTAGATTTTATGGATATTATAGAAATGAGGTAACAAGAGGGCCTAAGAGAGGATAAGGTGCAAATGAGAGTGTAAATATGGATAGACATTGGAAAATGGATTTAGAGGAGATGAAATAGAGTGCAAATATAGTAGAGGAGTAGTTAGGTCTATTATAAGGTATTTTTAAATCATAGTTATAAGGGATAATATTGTGTTGAGAAGAGAAGGAATAATATTTTGAATAAGATATGTTAAATCATATCAATTATAAATTTAAATGAGTAAAAATTCACATACAAAGATCATTCATTTCAAAGGTACACATCCCTTGTGCCTAATTTATCAATAGAGATTAGAATCAAAAGTGTAGAAGCTAGAAAATATAGTACATGGTTTAACTATTTTATAGATAAATTTGAAAGATATAATGAAGACACTAAGAAAGTGTTGGATAAGAATAAATTAATTGAGGTTGGGTTTTGGGTCATAACAAGTTTTAAGACATCGATAAATTCTAGTCCATATTAACAAGTAGTTGTAGGTGCAATAAATAAATCAGGACTCTCATTGTTGGAGTTTTTTCACCTTGGTACCATATGATGGGTCTTCTAAACCTAAGTCGTACCTATTAACTTGTGAGATGAAATGATAGGTTAAGGGTATAACTATGGAGGATACAAAGAAGTGTGATATCATAGGAGCTATAACATTTAGAGCACTAGAGTTCATGTACAAAATGGATGTTTCTAAATTGAGCCTTCAGGATGTGAAGGATTAGTTGATAGGAGAATTCAAAATGAATAAGTGTACAAGTTAGATAATCTAAAATCAAAAAGAAATTTAAAAAAAATAGGTGACTCAGTATGGGACTATAATCATAGGTTCTCTAATGTAATGAACATAGTGGATTTTTTGATTTAGGATACAAATAAGGCAACATGTTTTATATAAGGCCTGTGACCTCATATTAGGTTTTCCATTACTTAAAATTAGTTCACTTGTAAGGTGAATTATTGATAATTTGTGCTTCAAGTAGAGTAGATAAAGGATTAGGGTGATAGTCTATAGCCTATTATAAAAACTAACATAAATATATATGTTATGCACAAGATGGATGAGATGAATGAAATTAATAATCCAAAACTAGGATTGTGGTGGAGTATGAAAAGGAGGGGTAACATACAAATGATTTATTTTAGTCAAAATAGAATCATATGAGATCTATCATGTCATAGGGCATGTGACCATGAAATTTCATCTTCTACAATAGTACACACAATAATATCAAACTCTATATTTTAATTTATGAAATTTTCACAATGATGATGATGAAATTTTCAAATCCCTCTAAAAATTTAAAGATTGCATCATCATGAATTTCTTCATAGTAGTAGTACATCAGATACTTATTTTGGAACCTAGGATGCCAAGCCTAGATGAAGAGATGATAGATGTGACTCAAACTACTCTTGAATGAATGTCAATCTCACCTTGGTATTAGCCTCAATGCCTTAAAATTTAGACACCATAGTCTCCATAAAACCAAATAGGATGTATTCCTCCATATCCTCAATATCAATAGACATGGAGCACTATGGCACCCCAAAAACAATAGATACAATGTGCCCCTT
This sequence comes from Torreya grandis, assembly GCA_037957365.1. NCBI lineage: Eukaryota > Viridiplantae > Streptophyta > Pinopsida > Cupressales > Taxaceae > Torreya > Torreya grandis. The sequence continues at coordinate 2,969,207 of JARHVA010000534.1, read as the reverse complement.
ATTTTTTAAGGACCATATGTAGTATATTATGGTAAAAAACAATACGTTTTGGGTTTTCAACATAGACAATGGCTATATATAGGTGGGTACTAAAGTGAATACCAAATATGTAATCATAGACTAGATGTGAGAGAGGGCCGATAATCGATAACATATTATCTAAGTGGAGAATACAATCACTTCACATGGAATTGTCTAACTAATCCATAAAAATAGGTATATTATGCATATTTTAGAGTTTGAGGGAAACATCACATATAATATTTACATATTTTAAAAAAATTAGATAAAATAAAAACAAATGTGAAATGTAAATATGGTGAATTCACACCCAAGGGATCTTGCATTCATGCAAGTGGTCACCCAACATCATCATGTAAAGAAAGGATTACCACCTATAGAGATGCCACAAGATCACCACATTATAAAGGTGAAGTAGGATAAATATATTGATCTTATGAGGTAAAAAGGTCTAAATATTAGGTAGTGTAGGTATTGTAGAACATACAACATCAAACTGTGTCTTAAGGTGATGACACAGTTATTAATGCACAAATATATTGTTAGATTATGCACATTATGAGGTAGGATGAAGTATTTACCACTTTAAAATTTATATCATAAATATATATCACATAACATCACAAAAAATTTACATAACCTATTAGACTACACACAAAGAGGCCAATAGTGCAATGATAAAGTGGTATGGGATAGAAATACTAAAAAACCATGGGTTATTTATTCTCAAATGGATATAAAATTGGTAGGGCATGAAACCAAAATAATTTTATTTAAATTTATATGCACACTAAATATGATCCCTTGGTTGACAAGGAAGCCATTATATGACCTAATCTTAGTTACAACCCAGTGACATGGAGTCTTATAGACTATGGAAGGGTAGAACCTATTGGACACCTTGAAGATGTAAAAATAAAAGTTATTGATATCAAGTTATGAGTTGAATTTTAAGTCATATATATGAAGATAGATTGAATGAACTACCCTATGTTAATCAATAAAAAGTGGGTATACAAAGTTCATCTGACCATTAACACAATACATAATCAGTTGGAAGCACACCAAGGGGATAATATTATCATCATCCCCATGAATAAAGCTAACAAAAAGCCCTATATCATTCCTAAATATATTGAATCACCTTATTCTTATGGGGACAATAGTTGATTTAAGGTTGGTACAGAGTCTAAGCAAAATACACAATGAGTATGACAGTACATTTTTTCCCTTCAAAGATAAAACTGCTTATATAGTTACATCAACCAAAGAAGCCTTCCTCTAAACTAGTGATAACAAAGAAAAAAGTCCCACAATTTCATATAGGGGATTGCAAGTCTTCATCTATATGATCACCGACAAGGTTCAATGTATATTTGTTACATCAAGTGGGTATGTTAAACATGGATTATAATTAACCAACTTGAGAAGGTTTTCTAACTTAAGAATTTGTGTCATCAGTAACATGTGATTTAGATACTCGTATATTGAATTGGGTAAGAGGATACCATGAGGTGTGACCAATTCAAATGGTTTTGGATATAGAGCAATAATTACCTCAATATTTTAAAACCAAAGACATAGGCCAATCTATTTTTAGATTGGAATAACATGTTCCAAATATATATATATCAATGATTTAGTGTGTTGAATTATGCACTAAATAGAACTGTTGTAATATGGTGGTAGTACACAAGTCAAATCAGTTTCAATTGATGATTTTTTTAAACTTATGTGAGCTTGAATTCAAAAAGCACCTATGATCACAATTCAATGACCATTTTTCCTAGAACACCAATTTCCTAAAATTAATATTCATAGATGTGTTTATGTATGGTCTTCACATGGTATGTAACACAAATGTTGGGTACATGTATTTAGGTATACATTAGCACCTCTTTTAATAGCATGGCACATGCACTAGGAATACAGGTAGGAAACTAAGACTTGGACACATGTGGAGTAAAATTTTATTCAAACCTTTGTCTTTAAAGATGATAATCCCATGATGCAATAAGCTATGTATAAAATAAAGATATTTTTATGTCAAGGGTGAGCAGAGGATCTAATAAATGCACATGGATAATCTTCATAGGAAGAACCAACTATAGACTTGAACACAACTCTTAAAAATTACAAGGCATATAAGCATAAAGAGCAATTTTTTATGAAATCATACAATAAGATCATGGACAGTCGAGAATAAATAGAATTTAGTGAAAGTAAGAAAATTTATATTTTAATTATTTCTTCGAACCTGAGTATAGAGGAACCAAAATCCAAAATCATAGAACAAATTGAAGATGTGCAGTTGTAAATATTACCTATTTAAGAGAAAGAAAGGCAACATACATTGTGAGACTATATGCCAAGTGGGTCAAACAAGACATATCAATAATCATTAAATAAAATGGTAGGGAACATTGGTACTAAGTCTCTTCCAAATCTCATGACTTTGGTTACCTATTAGGCACATCAAAAGATATCAAAAGGTCTATAATTACTATGAGATTATCAGGATGTGTTCCCAAAAAAGTTTTTATAATTCAAGTGTGTAGATCCTTCTATGGGAAAGATACATATGGAACTCAAATATTGGACACAACCAATTAAGAAGTGACCATAGATTGATCGGATGTAAGAGGCAAGGATTATTTATCTAGTAGAAAATTTAAATTGGGTAAGTCCAATGGTGGTACAACTAAAAAATTCTAGAGATATCAGGGTTTGTGGGGACTATAGGGTATTGAAAACTACCTACATTGATGACCCATTTCCAATCCATTCACAAATGAAGTTCTAGAGTCAGTCACAGGGCATGGGTTTTATTTCCTCACATATGGCTTTAAGTGGCTATCACTAGATACTAATCATAGGTGAAGATCAGGTTAAAAATACCTTTGTAATAGAATGGGGCTCCTTCACATAGAAGGTAATGCCTTTTGGTCTGAATAGTTCTCTTATTATTTTATCTAGAGTTATGGTTAATGCATTCAAGTATTTCTTCCATGGTTTCCTAGAAGTCTATATTGATGATTGAGTTGTAGTTTATTTATTCAAAGAACACCTATCTATTTTTTTATTCATTTTAGAATGATGTTGAGTTCTGTGCATCACTTTGAACTTAAAAAGTGTTTATTCTATACACCATTTGATGTTTTGGGTCATGTAGTGTGCAATGATGGTAAATTGGTTGATCAAACTAAAATCATATTCATTGTGAATATACCACCTCATATAAACTTTGTTAAAGTGTGATTATTCCTCATAGGTACTTGATATTATAATAAGTTCATTAAAGGGAGTACGTAGCCATATCCACCCAAATGGATAAATTATTATGCAAATATATAAATTTTGAATGGACTAGTGAGTGTCAGGCATCTTTTATGGATTTGAAATAGAGGTTATTAACAACCCCAATATTGGTGTTCCTCGATTGAATAAAATCATTTCATATACATGTAGATGCTTCAAAAACTATAGTAAGAGTTGTATTGTCTCAACCAAGAGAAAGGTTAAGATCACCTCATTCACTTTGAAATAAAAAAATTATTAGTAGCAGATAACAATTACACTAAAATAGATTGAGAGGCCCTAGCTATAGTGTTTTCACTACATAAATTTAAGAATTATCTCTTAGTGACACCACTTGAATTATTTATAGATCACAAGCTCTATAATATCTAGTAAATAAGCCCATACTAGGTGGAAGGATATCTATATGACTATTTTTATTCCAAAAAAAATAGTTCAAGATCAATGTGAAATCAAGGAGAGATATGTGGGAATATATCATCTTAGTTGAATAAGGAATGGTGAGGAGACATAATAGTTTAAATAAGAGTCATCATATGTGCACTTATTGAGAATCTATATAATTACAAATAATATGGAGGACATAGATAATTTCCTATAACAAGGAGTTTTTCCTATGCATTATGTTGAGAAAGACGAAAACCAGTTGGTCACAAAATCTATACCATTCAACATTAATAATTGGATTTTATACAATATGGGTAAATATTATGTGTTGCATAGAGTAGTCCTACATCATGAGTGACCATAATTACTATAATAAGAACATCAAGGAGTTGCAAGAAGACAAGTTTATAGATAATTAACTATGAATAAGATATTACAAAGTGGTCTATGGTGGCCTACTCTATTCTAGGATTCACATAGAGTCATAGAGCACTACGATATTTGTAAAATAATAAGAAGTCTAAAGCAAAGGGATGAAATGCCTCTGATGCATTAGAACCATTTGAGTAATGGGGATTTTATTTTATAAGCCATATTAATCCACTAAAAAAATGTAATCATACTAGATAAATAGTAATTGTGACTAATTAATTTTTAAAATGGGTAGAAAATGCTATGACACCAAGTTGTAGTGCTAGATACATAGCCCAATTCTTGTACAAAAGCATCATAACCAGATTTAGATGTCCTATGAAGTTGGTTAATGATAGAGGAATGCACTTCCTTAATAATATGTTTAAGAATTTGAAATAATAATTTATAATATCACACTGTAAGAGCACAACATATCATCGTTAAGCTAATGGGTAGGTAGAAGCATCCAACAAATTCTTGGAGAAGATCTTTACCAAAATAGGCAATGTGCAAAGAGATGATTAGAAGGATCGAATTCATGCAATTATATGGGCATACAATACTTATTATAAGTGTGTAATAAGGTTCACTCCTTTCCAATAGGTGTATAAAATAGAATAAGTTATGTTTATATAATATATTTCTAGTTTTATGAGTCATATTGATAATGTGACTGGGAGATCATGATTCACTTCAAGCAAGGTTGCTAGATCTAACTCACATGGAGAAAACAAGGAAGATAAGGAGTTGGATATAGGAAATAAATAATCAAATTCAAAAATCAAGGTATGATCACAATATAATATATAAATAGTTTTATCTAGAGTAGAAAATATTATTATATGATATTAGATTTTGAGCAAATCTAGGTAAACTATGAATTTAATGGAAATGACCATATGTCATCCATGAAATATCAAAACAAGGATCAATAGTGCCAATGGAAATTTAAGGAAGCATCCCCCCAAGGCACATAAATGGTTACAGGCTTAAGCCTTACTGCCAATGATCTCTATTAATCTCATGTTGAAAACTTTAGAGGGTGTCGAGTAACACCATGTGATTATGATTTGTGTTTCATTTACTATTTTTTCTTATCATTTTTAGGTATTTAGTGTAGTTATGTGTAATACGATCTCTATGTCACAATAATTTAGAACATAGCATAAAAAGTTAAAAGTCATAGATTATGCAAGAAAATTAGTAAAGTAATGGAAAATTAATACAAATAAGAGTCAACACAGGGTCAACATGAGATCAAGAAATTAAGTCTAGTAATAAAGCATTGACAAAAAGGGTACAAAGGATAGGAAAAAAATGGTTACTCACAAAGTAATTAATGATGAATCACTTCAAATATTACACCTTTCCTAAATCATATTAGGGTCTTAGAATCAGGTTATGTTCAATAAAGTAAAGTTTTAGAATAATAAAGGTGGTATGTCACATAAAATAATGTCATAATCCAAAGCAATTAATAGATCCATCAAACCAAAAGGTCACATCATAATAAAAAATGGTATTAAAACCAAGAGCATAATAGTGAAAAAAATAAGTCATCACAATTCAATGTGAAGAACCAGACAAATGGATCCAATCAAAGCTATATTGTTAAAGCATTTTTAATAACTAAGTGGTAATTTAACCCTTAGCCTATACTTATAATTAATTAAATAATAATTATGATTTATTTATTACCATGAGGTGGAAACCTCATGTAAATAAATAACCATATTATATTTATTTAATTATTTACTAAGTTTTTATTAAAATGTTTAACCAGGACATCAATCACCAAAGGTTCATTTGGGATATTAATTATCAAGCCCATTTATTTATTTTGGATGTTTGGACCCATTATTCATAATGATCACCTCCCTTCATATTTACCTATAAATAGGGTTTTAACCCTATGGTGAAGTGTCCTTGATATCTTGACATTTTATGAGATATTTGAATTACTAAAAGGCTTATGAAGACTTTTTTGAGAAGAAGTGAGAAGTTGGAGTTGTATTGGAGTAAATATTATTTCTCTATTAATAAAAAATCACTTGGTGGATTTTTTTACCTTTTTGAAGTTTTTCCATAGTAAAATATCATGTGTAGTGTGTTACTTTGATCTGTGCTATGCTTTACAATTATTATTCACTCTAGATCTATCATGTGCATTCACATTACTTGTATACATGAATTTATTCATATATAAACACATGGCACATAGATTGAAATGCATCTAAAACCCCCTTGAGTACAAGAGAATTTTATAATTTGAGCTTGATTTATTTACCTAAGCACAAAAACAACCAAGTTTTTACCATAACATAGTAAGAATGAATCAATCAGAGTTTTTCATAACATTAAATGACACACATAAGGAAGAGATATCAAGGTCACTTCCCATTTATTTATTTGAGATGGTTGGACCTTTTATTCACAATGGTCACATCCCTTAATATTTACCTATAAATAGGGTTTTAACCCTATGGTGAAGTGACCTTGATATCTTGACATTTTAGAAGATATTTGAATTATTAAAAGTCTCGTGAAGACTTTTTTGAGAAGAAGTGATAAGTTGGAATTGTATCCAGGTAAATAGTGTTTCTCATTTAATAAAAAATCACTTGGTGGGTTTTTTTACCTCTTTGAGGTTTTTATATGGTAAAATATCATGTACAGTGTGTTAATTTGATCTATGATATGCTTGCAATTAATATTCACTCTAGATCTATCTTGTGCATTCATATTACTTGTATACATGAATTTATTCATGGTAGTAGAGCCTAAGGGGTGTTAATACTTGACAAAGCAAGTTCATTTGTAATTTGAGAGAGATTTTTTTTTTGAGGGTATTCTACAACTTTTTTTTATTTGAAAAATTGGAAAACTTAGGAAAATACTCTCTTAGATATTTGATATCCATCCAAGTACCTCAAATCTTTGGTTTAAGCAAATCAGATCATTTCCAAGCAACTTCAAGTCATTTTTTTGAAATTTTTTATCAGCCTCATCACATGGAATGTTAATTATATGGCCTTGGAAAGATAAAAACTTCAAAAAATTCATTCCTCAGTCTTTTCTTGGTCTATAGAGGGCCTTTCAATGTTTTTTGATCATTTATTGACATTGGAAGAGCTAGATTGAGGAGTTTTGAAGTGGTTCCTTGTTTTCCATCTTCCTTGGTTGTCATAGTACAACCTGAGCATCTAGAAGAAATTCAAAAATTGAGTTTTGTGGCTTCAAATTATCCCTTGAAGGTCTCGAAGCCTTAGTTTGGCAAATACAAGGTGTATTGTAAATTTTTAGAGCTTGAGAAGCTCTATGTAGCCCTCTACAATTTTTCTCTCTCTACCTAGAGCTCTAGAATGCCATAGTATGCCCTGAGCAATTAAATTTGTTTTTGAGCCAAATATCAAATTTTGAGGATTCAATTGGATTTATCTTACAAAAACTAAGAGGTATGTAAATTGTGGTGGTCTCTAGTAGTGTATTCCACTTGTTCCAAGCTTCTTTACTTCACCTGAAGTACCATATTCAGCCATAGGCATGATACAAGTAAGTAAAAAGTTTCTATAGTCAATACAAATTATTTAAAAATTACAATTTTTTTTTAAATTTCAAATTTTGTATGAAAATAAAAAATGGGTCCCACCTTGGCTAATTTTTTACCAAAAAGATTAAAACTGAAATTCCTTAATTAATTTCAAAATTACATGCACGCAACATATTTATTTATTTATTTTATTATCAAAATCAAAGTAAAAATATTTAAATATAATATCTTGCATGTAAATATTTGCATAAATTCGTAGATGAATTGGTAGTTATAATTTTGGTAAAAACTTACAAAGGAGAGGTCATGTGTTCAAAAACACGTTTTTAGCTTTTTTGGTTGACCTAGCTTTGTTTGACTTTGTCAAATTTAGTTGAAAATCAATTTATTTTAGTTTATTGGCTTGTGTATCCAGTCTCTCATGTTCAATATTTTAGTTAAACTAGTTGACCTTGTTTTGAAACTTGATCCAATCTAAACCTAGGCAAGTATAGTTGTCCAACTAGTCTATATTTAGGTTTTTTCACATGTTAGATGCATTGGTGTGGTCATTTTTTTTGTTTTGAAACTTCCTGTTATTGATTTGTATACCTTTTTTTAATTAATTGTGCTTAGGTGGTCATTGTGAGTGTGACTCTTTTGACACCTAAAATTAAACAACATTAATTCAATTTTTTTGCTTTGGTTAGCATCTAAATTATATATTTAAATATAATTGCATGCTCAATTCATTTTATTTTGGAAATATTTCAAAAAAAATCATTTAAAAAGGTTAATTCATAAAATTATTTTTTAGTGTATTTTATGACACTTGTGATACCTTGCTTTGTCATAATACTGTGAAAATTTCTTACTTTATCAAGCTTTAATTTGAACAAATAGTGTGTATCTACATTTTAAATTTGTTTTTTAATTATCAATAAATTTGAAATTCACACTTAAAAGTTTGTTTCTTAATCATTTGGATATTGTTGTGTTTAAAGGGAGGCTATGGCTTCGCCTCATTTTTCCTTAGACAAATCCCAAATGCTTAATGGAAATAACTATAATATATGTAAAGTTCATGTTAAATCTAAATTCATGGCTCCTAAATTATGAAATATTGTCATTAGGATTAAGAGAGCTCCATTTAGATGTTATGTGACCCCTAAGCTTACTAATGTATTTCAACAAAAATCATAGGAAGCTATGTTTATTATCTTATGCAATGTTAAAGATGAATTCCTTATCCACATTGATAATCAAGTATCTCCTTTCAAAATTTGGAAACTCCTTGAATCCATGCATGGGGGCACTCATCTCTCAAAGATCATTAATTTAATCCTTGAATTGCTAACAACACCTGTGAAAGGTGATGAAAAGGTTGTTAATTTTTTTGCTAAAATTAAGAAAATGAAAACTCAGTTATATGGATGTAATTTTAGTTTGATTCAAGATCAATTAATTTAGTTTATCATTTAGTTAAATATTCATAAAAATTTTAGAAACTTTATTTCAATTTTGAATTTTAAGTATCAAACTAAACAAGATATCTCTGACCTTACCACCTTATCTGCTCTCTTAATTCAAAAAAAAAAAAATGACCAATTTTGAGTCTAAAGAGAATGCCACTCAGACACTTCTCACCTTAAATAATGTTACTGATAAAAATAAAAACCATAAATCTAACTCTAACTCTATTAAAGGCAAAAATGAGAACAAAAAAACTAGTAATAAGAATCATAAACTTAAATTCAATGGAAATTGTAATTTATGTGGTAAATTTGGTCATAGAAGGGAAACCTATTATAAAAACAAGGATAGAATAATAATCAATCTTCTAAAAATTAAAAAAAGAATAAATCTAATCAAAACAAGCAAAATAATCAAAACCCTAATCAAAATAATAATCAAGATCATAATGGTATTGCTTTATATGTTGCTTTATTTGTTTCAAAAGAAAATGAGTGGATCTTAGATAGTGATGCATCGCACCATATGACATGCTTATCTAATATTTTTTATGATTCTAGAGATATCTCTAAATAATTTATTTGGGAGATAATTCATTTTTAGAAACAACTAAACATGGAAAAGTAGTATTTTCAAATATTGTTATTAATGATGTTTTCTATGTACCTAAGCTTAAAAAGAACTTGTTCTCAACTTATCAAAGATAATTTTATTTTTGAAGGTGTTCAAAAGAATGATTTATATATCTTCTCTCCTTCTAATTGTTTACTTTCATCCCATAATAATAATGAATCTCAATTATGACATGTTAATTTTATAAGTTTACATGATATATCTGTAAACAATCTTATTGTTGGGCTTCCTTCTATCTCCTCTCATCATGAAACTTGTGAGGGTTATTAATGTGGTAAACAACATATTAACCCCTTTCATAATAATCATGATGCAAATTCCTCTAATTATTTAGATTTAATTCATAGTGATGTTGTAGGACTTTTAAATTTGTATCTCTTAATGGTTCCTTATATACGATTACATATATTGATGATTATACTAGAATGATCTGATGTTATTTCATTATAAAGAAATTAGATGTTTTGTTTAAGTTTAAATAATTTAAAGCTTATGTTGAAAATGCATTTTATTTTTCTATTAAGAGATTAAGAACTAATAATGGTGGTGAATATATTAGTAAAAAGTTTTTTTTTTTTTTTACATTAGTTGAAGTATTCAAAAAAAGAATTAAAAACTCTCTATTCCCCTCAACAAAATGGTATTGCTAAAAGAAAAAACCACACCATCATAGAAATGACTAGAACAATGTTGTAATCTAAAAATATTCCTAAGTTCTTATGAGTTGAATCCATGAACACTATTATTTATATTCTAAATAGAGTTCCTACCAAATCCTTGCATCTTTCTAACCTTTTAGAAATATGAACTAAGAAAAAATTCAGTGTGGATCATCTTAGGATTTTTTATAGTCCTACTTCTATCTTTGTCCCTAAAGTTAAAAGGAAGAAGCTTGACCCCACTTCCTATTATCAAATTTTTGTAAGATATAGAGGTAAGACAAAAGGTTTAAGATTTTATAATCCCTCTAAACATCATATCATTGAGAATAAGAATGTTATTATTCTCAAAAAATATTTTTGTGATCTCTTTGTGAATATTTCTCAATGTTTTTCTATTGATGAACCTAACTCTCATGTTTCTCCTTGTGATAAAATGTATGCCCTTGAGGAAATTGATCTAATTATGAATAATTTAGAGTCTAAAGAATCCACTGAGTTTCATGTTCAATCTAAAATACTTAAATGGGTAGAATCACTAATTTAATCTTCTAATGTTAATAACCTTAATAAATTAACTAAAATTCAACGTTTTATCATGCATTAATGACTATGTATGAGTGTGAACCTCAATCTTTTGAGGAATCCACTCAAAATAATAGATGAAATATTGTTATGTGAGCTAATAAAATGCCTTAATTAAATTTAAACTCTGGATCTTGTCCCTCCTCTACATAAAAGACATATTGTCAGTTGTAGGTGGCTTTATAAGATCAAATATAATTTAAATGGTAAAATTGACAAGTTTAAATCTAGATTAGTTGCTCGTGAATTTACTCAAAAATCTAAGATTGACTATGTTAAAACTTTTGATTCTGTAGCAAAACTGAGTACTATTAGACTTTTTATTGATCTTGTAGCTCAAAATAGTTGGGTTATCCACCAGATACATGTCAATAATGCATTTATAAATGGTGATTTAAAATAATAAATCTACATGACTCAACCTAAAGGTTTCATTGATTCTAATAGGGAACATTATGTATGCAAGTTAAAAAAATCTATGTGTAGTTTAAAATAAGCTCCTCGAGCTTGGTATTTTAAAATTACTTATTTTTTCAAAGAATTGAGTTTTTCTAAGCTATTCAAATAATGATCTCTTTGTTAAAGTTAAAAATTATCATTTGATTCTAATTGTATTATATGTTGATGATTTGTTGATTATTGATGATCTAACTAGTTTAATTCATAAATATAAAGATAAACTAAGTCAAATATTTAAAATGATTGATCTAAGCATTCTACATCATTTCTTAAGAATGGATATATTTTAGAATAAACATTCTATTATTGTATCACAATCTTAGTATGCTCATAATATTCTTGTTAAGTTTAATATGCTTGATTTTAAATCTTCTTCTACTCCTATTGAAGTTGGTATTAAACTTAATCCTAAACCTACATGTGAAAAAACTAATCCTACTTTATATAGACATCTTATTAAAATTTTGATTTATCTAACCATTACTAGGCTAGATATTTCATATATTGTCAGTGTTGCTTCGAGATTTATGCAAGATCCTTATTTGGATCATTGAAAATTAGCTAAATGTATCCTTTGTTATATCAAATGAATAATTAATTATGGTATATTTTATTCTTCCATTGATAATTTTAAATTATATGATTATTGTGATGTTGATCATGCTGGTGATACTTTAAATCACAAATCTACTTCTAGATATGTGTTTAAGTTTGTTGCAGGTATTATCACTTGGAGAAGCAAGAAGCAACCTATTGTCTCTCTCTTTTTTTATGGAAGCAGAGTACATAAGTGTTATGGAAGTTCTCAAAGAAGCCATGTGATTGTGAAGGCTATTAAGAGAACTTCACTTGGATGTTTCTCAGAGTACCATCCTTCATTGTGATAACCAAATTTGTATAGCTCTGGTAAAAAATCTAGTACAACACCAAAAAATTATACATATTGAAGTTTATGTGCATCTTATCTGATAAAAAGTTCTCAATGGTGATATTAATCTATAATTTTATTTTACAGATGAACAAATAGTAGATATCTTTATAAAGCCACTTGATGCTACCAATTTTTGTTAGTTTCACACAATGTTAAGCCTCTCGAAATTTCCATTGAGGGGGAGTGTGCATGACAATGCCAACTCCTAATGGCTATTTGTTACTTCTTCTTATCAATAATTCTTCTCATTTAAAAAACTTTATAAAAACTTTATAGGAAAGTTATTTTGATCTAATTAAAATTCATGTGGAAGCATTAATTTTGTACCCAAATACATTAAAAGCATAATTTTTAATGGATATCTTTATGTTATAAAAGGTTCTAAATATACTTAGTGATATTTTCATGGGAAACAGTGAGATGTAATATTACAATCATACTAGCCTAAACTTATTTTCAAGTAGTTTACGAATTATAATTCATTTTGTTTCAAAAGATAACTTTTAAAATGATGAAAGTTTTTTAAAATCTTTCAAATTTTGCACATAATATAATTCTTTTATGGTGACTATGGCATTTATTCTCACTTAGCATTAAGGGAGAGTGTTAGAGCATTTTTAATAACTAAGTGATAATTTAACCCTTAGCCTATACATATAATTAATTAAATAATAATAATAAGTTATTTATTACCATGAGGTGGAAACCTCATGTAAATAAATAACCATATTATATTTATTTAATTATTTACTAAGTTTTTAATTAAAATGTTTAACTAGGACATTAATCACCAAAGGTTCATTTGGGATATTAATTATCAGGTACATTTATTTCTTTTGGATGTTTGGACCCATTATTCATAATGATCACCTCTCTTAATATTTAATTATAAATAGGGTTTTAACCCTATGGTGAAGTGACCTTGATATCTTGACATTTTGTGAGATATTTGAATTACTAAAAGGTTTATGAAGACTTTTTTGAGAAGAAGTGAGAAGTTGGAGTTGTATTGAGGTAAATATTATTTCTCTATTAATGAAAAATCACTTGGTGGGTTTTTTTTACCTCTTTGAAGTTTTTCCATAGTAAAATATCATGTGTAGTGTGTTTCTTTGATATGTGCTATGCTTTGCAATTATTATTCACTCTAGATCTATCATGTGCATTCATATTACTTGTATACATGAATTTATTCATATATAAACACATAGCACATAGATTGAAATGCATCTCAAATCCCCTTGAGTAAAATAGACTTTTATAATTTGAGCTTTATTTATTTACCTAAGCATAAAAACACCCAAGTTTTCACTATAACATAGTAAGAATGAATCAATCAAAGTTTTTCATAACATTAAATGACACATATAAGGAAGAGATGGGAATAGGTTTGGAATTGTGATAAATAAGGTACCATGACCCTAACCCACTTAATTTTGAAGATGACATAGATATAATGTTTTTTTCCTAGATCCATCTATTGTTGCACAATTAGGAGCCTTAGCCATGTAACATTAGTTATGAGGGTTGGATGTGGAGTGAGTGATCTAGATTCCTAATTTGGACAACTTGATGAGGTGGTGATGATGATACTAAGTGGGTATAATGAGGGTTAAATACACTTGTCCAAGGATTTTATCATATATCAACACAAAAATAATGGTGAGGGAAATTGTACTTCCATCTTGAGGTAAATCCCACCTATTGTACAAAACCAAGAGCCCTTTGATTCACTCAAACACAAGGGAAACCTAAGTCATAGGCATGGGAATCCACCTTGGTTCAGTATAATATTCATTGGTTTAATCTTAATCTTATTTAATTTCACACAAATTTTGGGAAACCACTAAAATTACATGCCAAGCAACAAAAGGGGTCATTGGTATTGCATATCGCATGATCCAACTACATGATAATTTTAATTGGCTAGAATTTTTGGTGGTCTAGTTGATTTCTAACTTGGAGAATATTTTTAAGGTGTGTCATAGACTTTCCAATACTAATTTTTGGTATTATTGCTCTGATTTATTCAATGAAAGTATCTCAATGATCATGTCATAATAGATTGAGATTTTTGGTATACGACCACCTTATATAATCTTTCTTAAATCAAATCAGGGTAGTATTACACATAGTTGGGCTACTTCAATCAATTTTATATTAAATTAAATGAGATCATTGCATAATACCCTATGGTGTCCATTTATGTGATGCATTACCTTGTACCTCATGCAAAAATCAAAAACTTCATGATAGAGTACATAAGTAAAAGTTATAATAAAACAAGCCTTATTGGTAATAATGGTGGAACCTCTCTATGTCATGGTCCCTAGATCATAACAACTAGTAGCACACCAACAAGCATAAGTGAAAGCTCAACAAAAATCACTACCACATACATCTACAACCCTGATGCAAACTTTTATAGGAAAAATGAAGGTGCCAATGTTGGAGATAGCATCACCTCAAACACTAAAGAGGAAAAATTATGGAACTAATCCCTAGCCCCATGACATAAATGTACCTAATATTTTTCATAGTATGATCTTTCACAACTTAGCATCATTGAGGAATAACTATATAAGTCTATAATGAAAGACATAGGCATAAAGTTGTATGAAGAAGAGGAATAAAAATAATGTTTTTTTTTGGTAAATCAGTGAGCACTTCCCAAGTGCACAATAATGTCCCAAAATTCCTAGTGGTCAACATTCTCATACCTACTAATTTAGTCATAATCAAAACTATCACAGAGGAAGAAGAGAGTAAACACATAATAATAGCCATCTTCTAAAAAGTAGTGGGAGAAGAATATTTAGTAGTGCAAGCTACCTAGCCACAAATAGAGGTAATGCAAAGCATAGAGAAATAATCAATCCCTCAACAACCACTAATGTATAGACCCAAAACACACACAATTTTAAGGACCTCTCCCTCTATTACATAATAAATGGGTTCTTTTGTGGAGGAGATCAAATCTAAAGAAGAGTAAGTAGTATAACAATACCCTGTGTAGATGGTTTGTGCCTATAAGTGAGTGAAAAAGGTTTTGGTTCCACCTTCTTGTTATAAGGTGTTATTTATCAATATCATAGTGGTGAAATATTCTCCCTTAACTTCACCAGTTCATTTTTCACCTTCATCCCCTCCATCTTCCCATTCTCCATGTCATCTTCAACATGAGGACATCATAACATAATGAAAAATTATGTAATAAAAAAAGAGAAAGAGAAGTCTCATACAGAAGTTGAGAAAAATTCCATAAAAGAGGAAAGGAAAAACAAGAATAAAGAAGAAATTGAGCACAAGGATTAAGCATAAGAAGACTAGAGGAAGAAACAAGACATAAAGGAGAAGCAAAAGGAATAAGAAGCTGATACATAGAAAAATAAATATGATGAATAAAAAATTGCACATAAAACAAAGTAAGATGAAGAAGAGAAGTGGAAGAATAAATAAATAATAAGAAGAAGAAGATGTGAAAAATAAAATGGAATAATAAGATAAGGAAGTGAAAGATGCATGGAAAAATAAGGCCTTACCTGACGTAATAGCCAAGGTAGAGGGGGGCAAAACACAGAAGACCTAAAAAATTAGGAAGAAGAGAGAAAGAAAAAGTTAAGAAAAACATGTTAAGGAAGTTTCATGACAAGCAGAAGAGGTAGCAAATGCATAGACAAAAGTAACTAATAAGGAAAAATAAGAGCTAGAAATGAATAACAAGGTTAAATTCCAAAATGATACTTAGAAGGATTATCAACCAAACTAACCTACAAAGCTAGTAGAGGAACTTAAAAAATAATTGATTCCTAATGCTCCACATCCTTCTAACATTTTGTAAGGTTTATATTGGAATTGAGAGATGCACGAGAAGAGACATCATAGGAAACACCTCAAGTAACCAAAAAATGGTTATGGGACATGAAATCTCCACCCTTATGACAAATAACTTTCACACTTCTACTTACATAAATATGAAACCAATCAACCCCATCCATAACTGATGTGGCTTGTTTGTCTTTGACCATAATAATTCATGAGGTATCACTTTATGTGACCCATATAAATCTAATGAATCAGGTTGAGGGAGCGACCACATTTAAAGAGTTTATTACATAAAAGGCCCTTGAGATGAAATAAGATAACCTATATCAAAAGGAAGAAAATGCATATCTACATAATCAATTAGATAAGGCCTATATGGTCATAAATAATACTTGTTCAACATTGGTGGTCCAAGTCTTGGAGAACCAGGTGATGTGTGAAGAGAAAAAATTCACTAAATTACTTTATTGACTCATGATAGATTGGGTGGTTGCATAGAAACTTCAATTACTTTGAGCATAAGGACATATTAAATTTGAAACATAAATCCCATTCCATCTACTTGAAGAATATGATCAGGCATTGGACATTATTTTGAATTAAACCCACCCAAATTTCTCACAATATGCTAGACTAGAAGTAGTAGCTATAGGATACATTAAGTCAGGTTAAGATAGATTATTTTAAGGTGAATAAGGATCAGACCTTCCTGGAAGATCATTTGACCATTTCATAGCACATGGACACTACATTCAAGGAGTATCTTAACTCAAGAAACAATTCATGACAAATATTACATGGCAAACTAAGATGATACATAGCATGTTTGTTGGTCTCTAGACATAGCATGAAGACATACTAGAGGAAATATTTCAAGACATCCAACTAATATCTCACAAAATAGGTCTCTCATTTCCATCACAAAAAATGAGGACATTTAAGAAATCATGAAGATTTAATCCATGTTTCACCATCATGGGTTGGGATGCATTAGTCAACTGGAAGCAATACAAGCAATATATTTCACACTTAAACAACTTTATTGTTGCAATTTTTGATGAACACTAGTTCATTATACCAGCCTAACTTATATAAGAACTACAAAATAGGAAGGCATCTAAAGTAACACAAATATAATCTCTAACACATCACTCTATAGCTGCATCATCTTTTGTCATAGTTCCCAAAACACCATGTTCTTTGGTAACACCATCATCTAAATCAACATTGATCATACCTACTTTGTATCCTCCTCCAATGCCATAAGTGACTCCATACCTCTTCCATCTATATAGGTATTACACAATTTTTAGCATTGAAATTTTGAATATTTTTTAAGTATACATATATTATTTTTAAATTTTATCAATTACCAATGTTTTATCTCTTGAAGGAACCCATCGAGACTTAATATCTCTAAGTGAACACCTTAAAATGTGTACTAGAAAAGGGGTGGGTATACCATTGGTGCTTCATAATATTGTTGTTCCCTAAGCTTTGACACATCCTTTACATACTCCTTTAAGCAATTCACCATCCCAAATAGCCCCTACCTAAGACAAAATATCTTTTTATCATTTACCAAACATAGTCTCATGGGCTGACCCTGTTCTTAGAAATGATCATGTTACGAGACTAAGTCAGCCCAGTCAAACTAATCAGGGACCTAACTACTTTATTTATTAAAGAAATGGGTCAATTGGGTCAACTATGTTAGCTAAAACTTCAAAAGGGATTAGGGTTTTATATATATATATATATATATATATATATATATATATATATATATATATATATATATATATATATATATATATATATATATATATATATATAAGCACATCATTTTTTCTATTTTTATTAGATAAAGATAGAGATAATCATTCATTTTTGTTTCTTTATAATCTGCTCTTCCACCATTCTACTTGAGGAGTCATTGTTTAGGTTTTACACTTGGAGATAAGAATATTATCTTGTAGAAAATTCTTGAATGTATAGTATAAGTCATATATCCTTGAGATGGCCTATCTTTGTGATCCTTACAATCCACAAAAACCTTTTGAAAATCATCATTGGCCAAGGGAAAGATTAAGCCTCGATGGTTTCATATTCAAGGTAAGTATTTGTAACTCTTATTCCTCTATTTTGGTAGATATAAGTAGCATAAGTAATGGAATTTGAATTTATTTCTCTCTCTCTCTCTCTCTCCATGCATTAGGATTACCTCTACATTGACTTGAGTAAAGTTCTTCTTTGCATGTTTAATTTTATGTTTATTATCCCTCATTTGTGCCACAAGATTTGGTGAGGACTAGATTAGCTTTATTTTACTTTTTTATTATTTTTTAGAAACCATAGGACATGGATAGGGTTATTGTGTGGTATTTCTTGACTAGAGGCTTTAGAACACTCTCAGTGATATTGTGTGGGAATAAAATCCATAATGTCCATGACCTTCATTGTCTAAATGTACCAATTATTGGAAGGACTAGTTTGATTTATCTTCTTCAAGTTAGGATTGATTTCTAGATCATCTTCACTTTCCTTTGTATATATTCTACTGAACCCAACA
This sequence comes from Torreya grandis, assembly GCA_037957365.1. Taxonomy (NCBI): domain Eukaryota; kingdom Viridiplantae; phylum Streptophyta; class Pinopsida; order Cupressales; family Taxaceae; genus Torreya; species Torreya grandis. The sequence goes on along the minus strand of JARHVA010000534.1, from coordinate 2,950,401 downwards.
TAAACTAACCCTTACAAGTTTTTTTTCATGCCTTTATTTATTATCATTTATTATATATTTCATTTTTACATCACTAGATTGATTCTATCGACTTAGTCTAACTTTTTATGTGTAATTTTAACACACAGGTAATCTGATCAACTCTATTTTTCTTTGTGTAGATTATCTTCAATCATAAGTAACTAGATTGATCTGCTCGACTTAGTTTTCTTCTTTACATGTAGGTTTTTAGACTTAATCAACCTAGTCAAATCTATTAGTAGGTTAAAAATATTCATTTGTATGGCATAGTATAAAACATCAAATTCAACATATTTAAAATCATTAGGTTCATTTACACCATCTTAGTTATTTATTTTCTTCATTACAATCATGTTTTTCATAGTTTTTAGTCTATAAAAATTGTAACCCTATAGTGAACTAGGTCAACTGGATCAACTTAGTTTTGTAGATTTATTTATTTCCCAGGAGGCTTAGTTGATACATTCATATGTGTTTATTTTTCCCTTAATTCAATAGATAGAATCAACCTAGTCAATTTTGTTTTGTATTATTCGCATCTCAATTGTTTGAACAAACCCTATACTCTTCAAGAAAATGAATTAAATCATATTGTTATAATTAACTCATCTTTCATTTTTCTACTTGTTTCTTTAGATTAACATACAAAATAAATAGGAATTATTAATTTATTAATTTAGTAACACTATTTTTCTTTTATTCACAAACTTTCAAACCACATAATATCAAAAATCATTAAAAAAATTCTACCCAAGGTCTACCTACTTGGATATCATCACCACCAAGGGGGAAGCTAACTCATTTTTCTATCTAAGTATAAAGATGTGATTGATGGTATATATTAGTAAATAACCTAACAACCTTATCATTATGGTATTGTGAAGTGAGGGGGTAGGCTCTAATACCAAGCTAGTACCATCACCCATACAGATACCTTTCAACCTTATATAGCCAACTCCCTATCACATTTATTTCTAAAATTATAATTTAAAACATTTAAAAATAACTGCATAGATTAACATTTCTATTTATATTACTTGATCTTTGATAATTGTATGCTATACTGCAAAAATTGTATTGGTCAATGTTGTTATAAGGTTTATGTTGTGTGTTGTAACAACCCAATTGGGTTAGACATAGAAATATGTAAGATTTTTTTTTGAATAAACTACATATATATAATTAGATTATATCTCAAGATTATAACAAAGATCACATATATATTCAAGTGATAACATTAATTACACATTACATTTTATATCACATATCTCTAAAGTCATGAGGATGCTACATAGAATGAATATAGAAAGTAATACAACAACTCAGCCATGGCTAATACAATTTTGCAATCTCCATTGTCAATATACAATAATAAGTAATTATAATTCTTCATGATAATAATCAATAATTATATTCAATTTAATACAATGTACATAATTTAGATATCTAGTTCTCCAGAGCATGAGTTCCAGGGACTCTCCAGTATATGTGGCAATCTCAAGTGTTCATCTCAATAGTAGTACTATTATGGGGAGGGAGAGAATCATCCCAACACATTTCCACACCAACCACAGACCAATGATCCCCCACACTATTCCCATCAGGATATGGCCTTCCCTTCACAGATGGGTATATAGTGACAACACAGGAATCTAGAGAGATAAGCTAGTGCCTATGTGTTGTATAATTTCTAACTAACTACACATGTAGTGTATCATAAAAAAATTGATCAATTGTAAGATGTTACACATACATGTAAAATATACTCATGAACTGATAATGTATTACTAAACATGTTTTGGCCCAAAATTTTACAAATAATATATAAAAAATGATCTAAATCAATCAAGTTCATACACACCACTTGATAAGACTACCTTCATCTAACATTACAATACCAGTAAGCTAGTGAAGTCTGAATCACTCCTTACTCCACATTAGAAATGTAGATTGGTAAAATTACAAATTTAACCATAAGATTCATCAACTTACATCTTACTAGTAAATGCATCACATGACATGTTATACATAAGAGTAATACCAACATACATTTCGTCCGTCAAACATATACTTGAATCTTTCATTATATTCTATCCCATACTAGAAATAATGATTACAAATATACCCCCTAGGTAAATATAAAATTTAGCTATACAATTTTAAACAACATAATTGGTTTTCAGTTATTTGCACCTTATGGTAAGCCATATTACCACAGTTTAGTGTTTTAAGACTTGACTATCGGTTTTCCATGATCAATCATATAAGTAGTCTCAAATGCACATAAACAAATGTTAGACAAGTAACTATATATAACATAAAAAGTCATTGTTCCATAGAACATGATAACATATAACACAACATTTTTTAAATTTTTAGAGTTTACATGTATACATACACCAATCTACCAACTGTAAGAACACACGCTATCCATAGTAAATATTAGTATGTATATAGATAAATGTGAGTTAGATATAATAACTATAGTAAGTACCACCCAGGTACATTATATTTTTATACTATAGTACCCTATGATATCCCATACTATCATAGGTTCCCAACTACATGACAACACACAATCCAAAGTTATGATTAACAAGACTCAACCGCATCATAATAACAAGCATATAATAAATAGTAAGGTATTATACTACCTAGATATACTTTGCATACAAACATTCCAAGGTATCTCAATCCATACATCATGATAGACCATTATTTACTAAGTATAACTATATATTTAACACACTCATAGTATATAATTCTCATAAGTATCCCATACTAAATACATATGGCTAATAGTCATTCACATTACTAAAAGTGGGTTAGATAAATCCATTATCCTAAAGACTCATTTGCTTCTAGGAGCTTGTTCCAAAGATTATAGATCATGATTCTTATGTAATTTAATGACTTAAACAAGTCATTTAAGGAACTATAGGTATAATCTCCACATACAAACATTAGCACATCCTAATGTACACCACAAGCAGATATTCCAATATTATGTAATTTCTAAACCATAGTTTAGTGTTTTAATTGAAACTACTAAGCATAAAAATTAGCTAATGAAGTAGTTATACTTGGAACATGCTTATTGAAAATGACTATAAAAATTGAACTTCATTTTCCTAAAACATAAGTAACCCAATGTTACAATAAATTTATATTTGGGGGTTAATAAGCAATAATTTGCTAATCAACTTAATCATTCCTTTCCATTTCCTACTAATGTTTCACTTGAGAATAATAACTAAAATAATCTATCCCAAGTTTCTAATTATGCAAATTATCATAACCAAATACATTATCAAACTTATTGTAATGGTTTTCTATATAATAGAAGATTTAAAATCTCCTCAATATTTAACTCATCATAGAGAGTAGCTATGTTCCACCGTTCAACTTGTATGATTCATCCACTCTATGTTTACAATAACTATTTCATAATTAATTAAGTTTTAGGAATCAAAATATTCCATAATTGTTTTATATCTTAAGTGATATATATAGTCTAGTTAAATATATATATCCAATTTAATATTTGCAACATACATATATATTCTAATAGAATATATATATCTAAACATATGAACCATGTTTTGTACTAGGTTACCGACCAAACCCAATAGTAAAATATTTTTCAAATAAAGATGAATATTTACTATGGTAAAACTTTTGGAAAATATATCATAACAAACTATTGGTAACCTAACCCGTGTTACCATATATATTAATAACTTTGTTGATATATATATATCCACCTTTATGTTCATCTATTATCGTCATAGATTAGTTATTATATGTAATCTATGCTTGATATTAGGTACAATATTATATGTCCAATTTTATTTTATAAAATTTCATTACCAAGTTATACTTGCTATAATTATAAAATAACATTATTACTAACCAAGTGTGGGTCACCCTCAATTTATAATAACACAAAATCAAATATGTGTTGGCTAAAGTATAATGAAACTCATGATGGAATCGAAGAAAATCATTTTCATGATATAACTATTAAATGCAAGAAATAAACATGAGGTGGCTTACACTCCCAAAAAGAAACATGACCACAGTATATGTGTGTGTGTGTGTGTGTGTGTGTGTGTGTGTGTGTGTGTGTGTGTGTGTGTGTGTGTGTGTGTGTGTGTCTTCTCAGACATATAGATAAACACATATTTGTAGTTTGTTGAAAACGCAAAGGGGCTTTTGAGTTTGTTGAAATCTTTGACTAAAATGGACTATGATTTTGCTTGAGTTGAAACAACTGAGATAAAAATAATGGTGGTTATATTTCTCTTGCGTTAAGTTAATTAAAAGAAAAGAATAGAACTTGATATGGAAACAACATTAATGTTGTTGAACCTAAAAATAAATTTCTCACGGTTATATAAATGGGTATAGGAATTTTATTTCCTTCAAAATGCAGTGATGCCATTTACCAAGCACTAAGCAATTCAAGGAATACCAAGATTTCTTTTAACGATGATAAAATATCCCAACTTATACCTACGATACTATGAATTGGTTATATATATTCACAAGTTATTATCTTCACCTGACTTTGTTTATGGGATGCGTATCCTGGGTAAGGTGCTAGGATTAGCTATTATCAAAATATATAGTGATGATTTTAACAAAACATAAGATGACCATAATTTATCAATTACCATATATATATACATAAAGAAATATAGAAGATATCAATGTTCACTGGATGCCTATATAACTAGATGCCACATAAGTAAAAAACATCTCTTCTAATGCAACAATGATGAAAGAGGAGAAAAGTGACCTTAGCAAGAAGATAGAGACGCTAGATATACTCAACTAATAATAAAACTTCTCTCTTGACTTTTAAAACAACCTTCATAGACAATTTTAGAATTATTAAACACCCAACAGAAGTATGTCATTATACGCTATAATGGTTTGTATTATTTGACTATAGATAGGTCAGAACATAAAAGAGTCATTTGTTTTAATAAATCTCAGTTCCCAACAAGTCATTGCTTCTAGCTCTGACCAGCTACATCATTCCAAGGCAACATTAGATTGGTGCTAACTCTGAAAGAACTTATTAATATGTACCTATTAATATATATCTTTCCTAGTAGTTTTATTGATTTAGATAGCAATTTCCATCAAAGATGAATAAGGCCACTTATAATACATGGAAACAGTAATTCTATTGTGTTTCTATCTAGAATAATATTATATAAATTCCACTTAGACACCTTTTTCTAGTGTTCATGGAAACACAAAAGCGAAATAAATATAGGGATCAATTCACTTTAATATATCCTTCATATAGAAAGTAGTCATATTTAAGAACTATTAAATAAGTAAACATTCCTTACTATTGATATGATTAAATCATAAAATCGTTAAATATACTGTGTTTATTTAGTCAAATGATCCCATTACATTTCTTATCAATGTAACTTGCTAAAATCAAAGTACATTACTTGAAAAATAGTTTGTTGAAAACTATGTCCCTTTGCTTCCAAGGCAACACCCTTTGCTTCCTTTATTCTCCGTGGCCATCTTCTTTCTCAGGTATATGATCCCCCCTTTTCCAGCTTTCCCTCTTTATAAAAAAAGATAGGCATAATTGCTTTAAAGAGATTTTAACAATATTTTATTAATTTCTTTTTTTTCTTTCTCTTTTTGTTTTATTAAATTAGAACTTTCTTGTTTTATTTTTATTTTTGTAAAATAATTCTCTTTTTTTTTTTAAATATGAAATTCCCATTTTCATATTTTAATTAAATCATATTACCGCCCAATCATATTATAACAATTTTAAATGGTAATTCATAAATATTCTAAATTTTGAACTTACCCCTACCAAAATTGTTTCTATTATCATCAATGACAAGATGTGTAAAAATAACAAAAGAATTCATTAAGACATTTTCCTATACTAGAAGAACATAGAACCAACACTCCAAACAAATATCAAAATACACCATAAGTAATTAAATGTATTTCTACCATGATTAACTATTGTGTGTGTGCAGGGTTTCTTTAGCTCTTTATAGACCTTCAACATCTTCATCTACACAACCCTCTCTGATGATGATCTCCCTTTGATACACTCGAGAGAAGAATTATCTTGTATCCACCTCATAATATGCAAGTCATTAGTTCTTCTCACATCATGATAATAAGCAACAATATATATAACTGAATCAATACTTTAATGTGCTTAAAATATAAATGCATACATAAACTAATTCATAATAAGAAATCATGTTTTTACATCTAACTAAGCAATATCTTATTATCCAAAAATAACATAAATCTCAAGATTTAGTCAAAAATATATCCAAATATATATTTGTTTACTATATATATCCACAAATAATCTATCAAGTTTATTTGGTGAGGAATTAGGATGTAACATGTGTCATAACTGGATTGATTGGTTCAACCCATTTACCTATGTGTTTAATTCAAGTATTTTGTATAATAACACTAGATCATTTAGAGTCATATCTATTAAAACCTATCTTTACCCTCAGAACACATTCAACCCACTCAACTATGTTTCATATAATTTTTATCTTCTATAGAACACAGTCATTCTATTAGATCTAGACTATCATAGGCTAGTCTCCAATGCTTCCTCATAGAACATAGTCAACTAATCTAACTATTTATTTTACTAAACTTTTATATTTGTATTCCTTACAAAATTAGTCAACTTGGTCAACTTTTTACCTCTTGGCCAATCATGTTTTGTATCTAGCTGACTTTACTCCTACTTTTCACCTTTTCTCTTTGATCATAGATCATTATTCCAAGCATCATGAAATCCCCTATCAGAATATTTTTTGATAACCTTAATCCATTGAGATGATATATGGGGTATTATTTCCTTCCTATCATTGTTACCTCAGAAGACACTCACTCTTAGTGCACTTTCTCTCACCCCTCATCTTTGGATTGCAATATGGTCTAAATTACTCAAATCGATGACACTGATGGATCAGATCCATTTCACACTTCTCAAGACAATTATCTCTAAATCAACTTATTACATTTTAGGGTTAATTAACACAAGCTTAGCCAATAACCCTATAGGAAATCTTGTAAACACCAACAACCCATCCCCTAATAATCCTCTACCCAAAAACTCATCCCTTAATACCAATTTAGGTAATGTTCCTCTTACCAATCCTAACAATATACCTTTAAATACTAATAATCCCAATCGACCAATTGACACCACTCAAATTATTACATAAATGGTGTAACAAATGAATATTATGTAAACATTTAATACATCTCAAATGATGCAAATACAACATCATTTATTAAACTTGGTTAATCAACATCCTATTCTCTAACCTCAAAATAACCAAAATTTTATCCCTCCACCTCTTAGAAATACCATGGAAAATATCATTCCCAAAAATATTATGCACAAAAAGATGCTCTAAACTATTCAAAATAAACCTTTATCCCCCTTCATTATCTCTATTGATATTGGAAATATCTCTCCAACTATTAAATATGATGGGACTAAAGACCTTGCATCTTTCCTAAGGCATTTGTTAATATTTATAAAGAGTGCATCCAAACTAATACCTTTTCCACTACCAAATTTTTAGTCAAAAAATTCATAGGAGATGTATTATAATATTATAATTAACTCCCTCAACATTCTATATGGTATCTCAAGGATTTAGTGAATCCTCTAGTTAATTAATTTCAACACAATGATCTTTCTGAAAATTGTCTTTGCCATTTCATCAATGTTAAACAATCCCCTTTTATATCAGTTCATGAATTCATTAAATGATTAAAATATTTGGATCATAAATTTGATCATAACATGACTAATGATAACTTATTTAAACTATTTATAATTGCCTTAACACCTTCCCTTCAATATAAGGTTCAAACGTTTTCTCCCCAAACTCTAAAAGATGTAATGGAACAAGATAAAAGATAAGACTTTCTTATGAAATAGTTTGATCCCAACATTAAAACCATCAAGGGATATTTATAGAACTCCACTAATGCAATCACATTAAATCCTCTTAAAATAAAACTAATATTAGCCAAAGTGGATAATCCCCAAGCTTCCCATGCACCCTTAACTATTTAATAAATGAATAAATTATTAGTGCTTTCTAAACATTTCACTTACACCAATAATCCACCTATATGTTATGATCTTAAAAAAAATTAGTTTCATGTTGATGTGGGTCATTCCCATGAAACATGTCATGGGCTTATCAAATTTGTTGTTTCTTTTATGTTAGGAGATACATTTAATCATAATGTTATGATCAAAATATGTCATCATGATTATGTCAATGCCTCTCAAAATAAACAATTTTCAAGCCTTCCTCCTCTAAACATCCAAAAAAAAAATTCTACTTCCAACCCGCAACACTCAAATGAAGATATTTGTGCAATTGACACTTAATCTAACCAATATTATACTAATTATCAATATGTGAATGTAGCTAAATTCAATTATTGACATAAATCCACCCACCAAACTTTTAGTCAAAACATTCACTGGAGATATATAATTAATTCCCTCAACATTATATATGGAAAATCAAGGATTTAATCAATCCTCTAGTTAAGGAATTTCAACACATTGATCTTCCTAAAAATTATCTTTATCATTTCATCAATGCTAAATAATCCCCTTCTGAATCAACTCATGATTTCATCAAATGATGGAAATATTTGGATCACAAATCCAATCATAACATGACTAATGAAAACTTATTTAAACTCTTCATAACTACCTTAACACCTTCCCTTCAATATAAGGTTCAAACTTGTTCTCCCCAAAATCTAAAAGATGCAATGGATCAAGCTAAAAGATAATACTTTCTTATGAAACAGTTTGATCCCAACATTAAAACCATCAAGGGATCTTTCCAGAACTCCACTAATGCAATCATTGTAAATCTTCCTCAAACAAAACTAGGAGTAGCCAAAGTGGATAATCCCCAAGCTTTCCATGCACCCTTAAGTATTCAATAAATGAACAAATTATTAGTGCCTTCTAAACCTTTCACTTACACTAATAATCCACCTACATGGTATGATCCTAACATTTTTTTTTGGTTTCATGCTGATGTGGGTCATTCACATGATACATGTCATGGGCTTACCAAATTTGTTGTTTCTTTTATTTTAGGAGATACATTCAATCATAATGCTATGATCAAAATATGTCATCATGATTATGTCAATGCCTCTCAAAATAAATAAGTACCAATCCTTCCTCCTCTAAACATCCAAAAATGTTTTCTACTTCCAACCCACAACACTCAAACAAAGATATATGTGTAATTGATGCTTACAATGACCAATATTATAACAATTATCAATCTATGAATGAAGTTTTTAGGGAATAAAATTTCACCCTAGTTGAGCAAGGAAATTGTTTAGGCCTTCTTACTCAAACTCTAGTCTAACATTGAAATGACTCTAGGCTATGAGTATCCTATAATGGGGTCATACCTCTAGTATTTCTAACGAGTCTAGTTCCTCTAATGCATCATTTGATCTCATTCCCATTGCTAATACCTACTAATTACCAAGGAAAATGGAGAGAGAGAAAGAGATAAACATGAAAGGTAAACCTAAGATAACAATGGTGATTCACCTAATTTATGGTTTGATCTACCCTACTTGACTCTTAGAACACTAATGAAATAAGTAAAAGACCAGATCCAGGATCCCAAATTTCTATCATGCATCAGTGTTTCATGAAGAGGTTCACCAAATGATCTAATCTAAGGTAAATGAAGGAGAGGTCTAAATTAAGACACTAACCAGTCATAGTATCCACATTCAAGATTTAATCAAGAGATATAAAACACTAAACATGACCAACATAACTAGATGAACTAATAACTAGGTAAGATCATAATTTGACAAGGGAGAAACCTCTACCACATATGCAAATCTAACATGTATGCACTATAATAGAATAATGAAATATAAAACACAATCTTTTATTCATTTCAAGAGGTTACAAGCTCTATCTTGGTAGAGTTTGGTCATGCCCAAGAGAGGGAGAAGAGAAAATATAGAGTGGATCCTTTTTTGGCTCAAAAGCCTCTATATATAGTAGAAAAGAGAAAAAAAGATGGGAAAATGCCTTAGAGAGTAGATGAAAGTCTTCAAGATCAATAAGTGAGGTGGAATCACTTGATTGGATCTCCTTTTATCCCATTAGTCACTGAGCTCCTCTCATGGGCTGATAGTGTCCCACTAGAGACAAGGGTTTGTTCCATGATGACTAAGTATGTTTGAGCAGAATAAAATCCCTTAACTATTTTTTCCACTATTATGTCACCATATTAAGACTCTAAGTCCACTTGATATGCTTATTAGGATCAAATCCTTGAATCTTGATACTGATAATTATGCCATACCTTGAGCGATGGAGTAATTTAATGATGATGGAGCCACATTGATAGTTGAGCCTTTTTGCATTTATCATATATCTGCTCCATTTCCATGGTCCATTATATATGGAAAACCAATTTAAGAATATTGGTTTTTTAATAGTCCTTATATTAAAATAGACCCATAGACCATATACACATTCTAGACTCCATCATGTCCAAAAAGACCCAATTCATCTCTATAGTAGCTAAAAGTAAATTATATATGGATCCTTCTTTAGAAATTGCAAACCAATCACAAGAATAAACTCTATAAGCCCAAAAAATCAAATCAGAGGTCTGTATTAAGCTCTAATGGTGGTCATTTTATATTATTCATACTTGACTGTATCAATTAGACTGCTCCATGGAGTTTGAATGATATTCAATGGCATCAGGGAGACCCTAAAAAACCTTACTTTCCATAGTCAAAAATGGATTCTCAACCCTCATCAAAAACTCTAGGCTCACCTATACTCCAATTGGTTGTCAAAATCTGACTCAGCTCATTGATACATTGACCATCTCACTCCATCAATTTCAATAAATATGAAAGCTCAAGAACCATCGATCTTCTACTAGTTGAACATGTTGTTGACACTTCTCATGCATACATTTTCCCTTGAGATTCACTGACCCTTTGACCTCTACTAGTTATTAGATCTAGATGCTCAATCAAATGCCAACCATTGATTTGTTTATGACTTGTTGTTTCAAAGCCAATAACTAGTTCATAATCCTAAAATTGACATCCTCACTCCCATCAAATGACATTCGCATGATCATTATTGATGGTCATATAATAGTTAAATTTAATCTCAATAGGATTTATCTTACTATGTCTTAAAGTTGACATCCTACTGACCATAAATTAACATCTTGTAGAATGTAATTAACATTCTATGGACCATCAAATTTAAGCACGAATAGATTTTTCTTAATCTTTATTTTGATGTTAGCATGAACATATTATGTTGCAAGTCCATTTCGATCAAATTTTCATATTTATATCTTAAAGTGCAAGAATCATGGAGGCATAAAACTTTCAAAAAATGTTCTTGAGGTTAAAAAGAATAAACCCATTTGATCTACTAGTCTTGGGAGCTTTCTAGGTGAAGATATTAAATTCACAAGTTGATTGGTCTATTTGATCTTGCATGACGTTCTTGTTCAAAAATGTCTAAGTATGGTAACTTAGTAAAGTCTAACCGAGGAGCCAACTTTGCTCATAACTCCTATCATGCTTCAACGGATGACCAAAAACTTAACATGTAGCAACTAGGGACCAAGATGAATAAAACCATATGGCCACTTTCCCTTGCAACTACCACATGTGTAAGATATGGTCTTTTCAAGATGCTCATTTGGCTCTATTTGAACTTTTTTGAAAATAGCTATGGAAAAATAACTTTGGATCTCATTAAATTTTGATGTGCATTTGTAGAGGACTTAAAAATTGGTACATATAAACTTGGAATAAATGTGAACAAACCCATACGACCAATTTTCTTGACTTGTCCACATGTGGTAATGGTGATGTCAACAAAGTACCTACTTAGAAATTCTTCCACTAGACCCAAGATGCCCAAATGAACATAATGAAGAACCAGATGGATCCCTTGCATTTACACACTTATTCCAAGAACTTTTGACATCCCATAGGGTCTCTACAATATGGTCCATGCTCTAAATGTTTAAACACATGAGAACCTATATGGTCTCTTCCAGTTTTCAATCCTAGACCCCCTTTCTAAGCCTTTGATATACTACTTCATCAAACCATACAAGAGCTTCTTATATGGGCCAAAATTGGCCAACATCTTTGGTGACTCACATGGGTTGCATACCTATCTATGCAAGAGAACCTAGACCATGTGCCTAGTCCAGTGCATTGAGCATGGAGTCTCTACCTGGATCCAACATATTGACTTGGATTTGAAACTAGTTATCAATCCTACTCTGACCTCTCTTGAAACAAATACAAGGACCAAAAATAATAAAATAGAATAGAATGCCCAAGGTACTTATTGAAAAGGAAAATGACCTAAAATAGGGACAACAAACAAAAAAGTGCTAGAAATAACACTTAGAGAAAAGCCTAAAAATTAGTCTAATTATGTACATGGTTGTAATTTACAATTATTTTCCACCTAGATCAAATGGGAAACTTTTTTGTGCACCTTGAAACTTTGAAAAATACTTGCCTTATCTTGATAGTTGTCTTCTAAAGCTAGGAGTAATTAGATGTTCATGTCTTCTTGGGGAAGCAACTAGTTCCTCTATTGCCAATTTTAGGTGCATGAACTGTAGACATGATTCTAAGACCCAATCATAATCCTTCCAAATTTTTGGGTTTTATAGGAATAACTTGAATTCTTCCTCATTCTTGAATTGCTAATCATGAACATATAGACTAGCTTGATGTGTCTCCTTTGACATATCTATGAGGTTGACCTCTAAGGGAGATGGACCTGATCTTGTGACTTTTTGAGGCCATTTGAGCTCCTTCTCAGCTTCCAATATTAGAGAGATATATGAATTTGGATAGAAAAGTTGATAACCATGTTTGAAAAGTTCAAACATGTCATCTCCTAAGAGAACAACTACCTCTTTCTTGATTATAGTACTCTTCTTATTCTATAATTGACCCCATTCAAGTAAAAAAAATTGAATGAAAGATATCAAACAAATCAAAAGATTTTTTCTCATGAAGTTGTAGTTCAGTAAGAACCTTTTCAAACTAAAATTCAGAAGTAAACATATCATTTTCTTGAAAAAAAAATGAGGCTATGATCCTTATTTTGACATCTCAAATTGGTCAATCAACACTAATTCATTTTCAATATCAAGCTGATGACTAAGTATGCTCTTAATTTCAACTTGTTCTTCACCTACAAGCTCTTATCCTTCTTGATAAATGATATATTCTATGTGATTAAGGAGCTCATGTGAAACATCATCAACTTGTCCAACTGGGACATCCTTCTCTTTCACATTAACAACTTCTTCCTCATGTACTTATTCTTGTACTTGTATCTCAACCTCTACCTCAAATTTCTCTTACACTCATTCCATCTCTACATCATCATGTAAAACTGAAACATGTTTGTCTTTACCAAGAGGTGTCCCAATCATAATTTCTTATTCTTGGTCACTCAAGTCACCTTCACTTTCTACTTCTTTAATTGCATCTTCTTGGTTTGCCTTATTGAGGAGAGGCTCTTTCTCAAAGAGTGGCATAGAATATCCCTAAAAATATTCAACAAGATGAGAGAGGTCCAAAGAAGTTACCATAAGTACTTGATTTTTCTCTTTAATTTGCTCTTATTAGATCACCTTCACCTCCTCTTCCTATTTAGTTACCTCTTTAATGGCTCTCCATGAAGGAAAGGATCTGGGATTTTGAGGGGAAAGGAGTGGAGGCTGCATGGTCTCTTGTTTAACTTCCATAATCACCACTTCCTACTTCTACCTATTGATTTGAATGGATTTACAAGATGGAAATGACCTAGATTCTTGAGGAGGGGTGGGTAGGGATTGATCAACCTTGGGTTTTCTTGATTACATGATTTGGTTCCAAGATGGGAAAGATAGAGGTCCTTTATTAGCCTTCTAATCTTGGTTATCCTCCTCTTTTCTTATCTTTAGATCTAACTCCCTGATCTACTTATCAATATACTCTTGGAATATCTTCTCTTTAAGGTGGTCAAGAACACAAGAAGGCACTTGAGGAGGAATGAGGGAGGTTTTCATAGGTTCAGATCCTTCATTATCTTTGGTCCTCAAATACATATTTGCCTCACCTTGCCTACCTCATGACTTCACAACTTGGTTCCATCTTGGAACCTTAAAGGACTTCATGAGGGGTTCTTGAGGAAGGATGGGGTATTGGATCACAACAATAGGCTACTCCATAACAATCTCATCCTTTCTTTAGCATCTCTCTTGGATAAATTTCTAATAAGGAAAGGTCTAATAAACACATGAGGAACTTGGCATATTCAAAGGGGCACTTGGAATGGTCTCTTAGGGAGGAATGGGTGGCACATAATAAAGCTAAGTTGGTGTATATGAAGGTACATAAGGTAGGTGAGGTTGGACCTATTATTCCTCAAGGCCTTTTAGATTTTTCTAAATTCTTTGAATGTAACCACCTACATCCATCATCTCACTTGTGAGATTGCTCCAAATTGCTCTCTCAATAGGTGTCCATTCTTCTTTTATTTTCTTCAATGACTCTCACATGATAAATTAAGTGAGTAGGGACATCTTGGCTATAATATTTCTATGAGCATAACTCTAGTGCATTCTTTTCAAGTCTTATTAGAGTCTAATTAAGTTCTATTATAGATGGCTCATGATAGGTTTGATGAAGAGTAGTATTATGATAGGCTTGTTGTTCATATGGAGGATTAGGGCAATATTCTTACATATATGACTAAAATAGGTCCTCATGTTTTTGGTGAGGATCATGAGGAAGGTAATATCTATTCTCTTGATAATAAGGATCATGAGAAAATTTCCAAGGTTCCTCATAATTTTGATAGAAATCTTGGTAGGGCTGATTAGACTCATATAGATCATGAGGATCATATTGGGGTTGTTGATAAGGATGTGGATAATAGGTATATTCACCATAATTATTCATATTGACCTCATATATCAAATGAGATGCAAAAACTAATTAGAAAATTCATTGAGACATACCTAGTTTTCTCATAACTAGAAGCTTTGATTTGGAGTCACCATTGGTGCTAATTTACTTGCTTCCAAAATCTGATAGAGGAAAGACACACCAATAGTCTTCCTCTTCTTTTGGATCTAGTCCCATTGGGTATGTTAGAAATTTTAAGGACTAAAATTTTACCCCAACTGAGTAAGGAGATTATTCAGGCCTCCTTACTTAAACTCTAATCTAACATTTGAATGACTCTAGTCTATGGGTATCCTATAATGAGGTTAGACTTCTAGGATTTATAATGAGGATAACTCCTTTGATGCATCATTTTATCTCATTCCCACTACTAAGACCTGCTAATTACACAATAAAATGGAGAGAGAGAGAGAGAGAGAGAGAGAGAGAGAGAGAGAGAGAGAGAGAGAGAGAGAGAGAGAGAGAGAGAGAGAGAGAGATGAAAGGGAAACATAAGCTAACAATGGTGATGCACCTAATTTATGGTTTAAACTACCCTTCTTGACTCTTATAAAACTAATGAAACAAGTAAAAAATAAGATTCAAGATCATAAATATCTGTCATACATCAGTGCTTCATGAAAAGGTTCACCAAATGATCTAAGTTGAGGTAAATGAAGGAGATTTCTAAATTAAAACACTAACCAATCACAATATCCATATGCAGGCTTCAATCAAGAGATGTAGAACACTAAGCATGACTTACATAACTAGATGAACTAGCAACTAGGTGAGTTCATAATTTGACAAGAGAGAAACCTCTACCATATATGCAAATCTAACATGTACACACTATACCAGAATAATGAAATCTAAAACATGGTCCTCTATTCATTTCAAGAGGTTACAAGCTCCATCTTGGTAGAGTTTGGTCATGCCCAAGAGAGGGAGTAGAGAAAATATAGAGAAGATCCATTTTTTGGCTCAAAAACCTCTATATATAGCATAAAAGAGACAGGAAAAATTCCTTAGAGAGTGGAGGAAAGTCCTCAAAATCAAGAAGTGAGGTGGAAACACTTGATTGCTTTCTGTTTATGTGCCTTGATCAACAATAGATCTCCTTTTGTCCCATTAGTCTTTGAGCTCCTCTCATTAGCTAAGAGTGTTCCACTAGTGACAAGGGTTTGTTCCATGATGACTACGTCTGTTTGAGCAGAATCAAACCCCTTAACTATTTATTCCACTATCAGTTCACCACATTGGGACTCTAAGTCCAATTAACATACTTATGAGGATCAAATCCTTGAATCTTGATACTGACAATTATGCTATCCCTTGAGTGATGGAGTATTTTCTTTGATGATGATGGAACCACATCAATAGATGAGCCCTTTGGCATTTATCATATATCTACTCTATTTACATGGTCTACTATAGATGGAAAACCAATCTAAAGACATTGTTTTTCCTATAGTCCTTATATTAAAATAGACCCATACCATATAGCACCTTCTAGACTCCATCGAGTCCAAAAAAACCACTTTATCTCTATGAGAGCCAAAATTCCATTGTATATGGATCCTTATTTATAAATGGTGAACCAATCACAAGAACAAACCTTGTAATCCCAAAACATTGAACCAGAGGTCCGCATTAAGCTCCAATGGTAGTCCCTTTATATTCTTCATACTTGACTATATTAGTTAGACCACTCCATGGAATTAGAATTAGATTCAATGGCATCAATAAGACCCTATAAAACCTTACTTTCCATGGTTGAAAATGGATTCTCAACCCTCGTCAAAAACCATGGGATTGCCTTTACTCCAATTGGTTGTCAAAATTTGACTCAACTCATTAACACACTGACCATCTCACTTTATTGATTTTAATTTGTATAAAATCTTGAGAAACATCGATCCTCTACCAGTTGAATGCATCATTAACACTTGTCATTCATATATTTTCCCTTGATATTTGTTGACCCTTTGACCTCTGCTCACCATTAGATCTAGATGCTTGATCAAATGCCAACCATTGATTTTCCTGGGACCTACTGAAATCTAATGGTTAGTTCATGATCCTAAAATTGACATCCTTACTCTTATCAAATGATGTTCACATGACCATCATTGATGCTTGCATGACCATCAAATTTAAACTCAATGGGATTTATCTTTCTCTATCTTGTAGTTGACATCCCATCAACCATCAATTGATGTCTCACATGATGTAATTAACATCTCGTAGACTATCAAATTTAAGCATAGATAGATTTTTTCTTGAGCTTTATTTTTATTTTAACATGAATGTCTTATGTTGCAGGTCCATTTTGATCAACTTTACAAATTTATATCTTGAAGTGCGAGAATCATGGAGGCATCAAACTTTCAAGAAATATTCTTGAGGTCAAAAAGAACAAACCCATTTGATTTGTTGGTTCCAAGAGCTTTTTAGGTGAAGATATTAAATGCACAATTTGACTAGTCCATTTGATCCTACATGACATCCTAGATCAAAAATGGCTAAGTATGAAAACTTAGCGAAGTCTGACTAAGGAGCTAACTTTGCTCATGCATAACTCCTACCCCACTTCGATGGATGACCAAAAATTTACCATGTAAAAACTAGGGACCAAGATGAATAAACCCATGTGACCACTTTCCCCTACATCTATTGCACATGTGATTTATGGCCTTTTCAATATGTTCACTTGTATCTACTTGAACTTCTTTGAAAATGGCTAAGTATGGAAAAATAACAAAATTTAGGTGAGAGGCTAAATTTGGATCTCCATAACTTTTGATCTACTTTGGTGAATGACCTAAAACTTGGCACGTATAAACTTGGCACAAATATGAACAAACCCATATGGCCAATTTTCCATTATTCATCCACATGTGGTAATGGTGATGCTATCAAAGTGCCTACTCATAAATTATGCCACTAGACCCAAGATGCCTAGATGAACATAATGAAGAACTAGATGGATCCCTTGCATTTCCACACTTGTTCTAATCACTTTTGACAAACCATAAGGTCTTTGAATTATGGTCCATACTCTAAATTTTTAATACACATGAGAACCTATATGGTCTCTTCCAATTTGCAATCTTGGACCCCCTTTCTAATCCTTTGATCTACTGCTTCATCAAACCATGCAAGAGCTTCTTATGTGGGCCAAAATTGGTCAACAGTAGATAAATTCAACTATCAATGTAAAACTACCCACAAAGATCCTTTCACCAAGACAAAAAAACATCACTTGATGAACAAATTCTCAAAGACACTAGTACCATTACCATGCCTTTTGAAATAAATGAGAAAATACTCCCATAACTAGAACCTCAAACTACTTCTCTTCCTACAAAAAACATTTTACCTTCCAATCCTTGTGTTGGTTTTTCATCTTCTAGATCTCATTAGAATTACTTAGAATAACTTAACTTAATGCCTTGTAAAATACCCCTTGTGGAGTTAGTTAATACTTATCTATATCAATGCAAATTCTTAATGCATCAATTACAAGCCATTGAAAAACCACATTCCCTTAAATTAGAACAACACCCTCAAAATCCTTCATCAACAAAAGTACATACTATTGAAACTATTTTTACTTCTTTCAAACCTTCTATAGAATTCATTAAAGAAAATATGATTAATGATGAAATTATTTTTTGAACTGATGATCCACCTATTTTCATCAAAATTGTAATTAATACCACCCTTATTCAAAAATTCTTAGTAGATGAGGGGTTTGGAATTAATGTTACCTCCTTTTGGTTAATTCAACAACTTGGGTATACCAAATATCACCTTAATAAAATTTGTATTACATGTCAAGGATTTCATAAGATAAATAAAAACCACTTGGTTTTATTTGGCTCCCCCTCACTATTGGATCCAAGACCATACATAACAAGTTCATGGTCCTCAATTATCACTATCCTACAATATACTCTAAGGTCATTAATGGACACATTATATTAGGGATATTTCCTCCTCAAGTAGTCAATGTATCAAATTTATCCCTAATACCAAATATTAACAAAATGAGGTTGATCCTAATCCATGGAGTATCCAACTACCCAACCCCAAATTTCAGTATCAAATTCTAACCATTACAAGAATTAATAGTACACCTCTACTAAATTCATTAACATTAACCTAGATTTATAGGTCACTCTTACTGATTCTAATGATGATGAACCAAATGACTTACAAAACACTTGTAATATCACTAAGTTACCTCCTTATATTTTTGAGTAGCTTCCTCCTTATTTGCATTCACGTGATTATACCATCCCTTTAGTTGATTAGATCACTAAATTTCCTCCTCCATATAATTCACATGATGCTTATTATACATAAAATGACTTCAGATGTAATGAATATGGAGTGACAATATTATTTCAAGATCCTTTAACAATGTCACCCTTAAAATTTAGTGATCTAAATTCATCTACTTTTTATTCTCCCTTAGAGATAAATACATGCACTATTTCCCACACCTATGATGATAATTATATCATGTTTCAATCTCAATCATGGGACTTAGATGTACAACACTATCAACAAACATTAACCAAAATACATACCTTCAACCCTAATGTCCATGTTATTCATATATACATTGATAGTGAATCAAAAACTAAAGGTCATGTATCTATCATTAATCCTCCACTTCATGATACACCTTGGGTAGTTGAACAAATTTTAGCTCTAGAAAATTCTAAAAATTTGAAACCATAAATACCTTCTACACCACCAACCAATCTACCAACTTTCATTCCTTCCCATGATCTTATAGATACCATTGAGACTACCCACCTTACTTAAATTGAACCCCCATCTAAGCACAATATAAACACACCTATTACCAATATGGTTGACTCCACTCAACCAAAACTAACAATTCCACCTACATCTAAAATTACCCTTGGTGTTAAAGCCATAGATATGTGATAAATACATTCTAAATATGATCACCATGGTAATAAAATCATTGATATCTAAGTAGATGTGGAATACTATGGACCTTTACCCATGCTTCGTAGTGATGAATCCATACTTGAGTTACTCCATGCTAGAGAACCTCAAACTCCACGGTAACATTATAAAACTGGAAACTTCAAACAAAAAGATCCTCATTTTAATAATTTCATTGCTAGTGTGGACCATAAAACAATCATATTTATCCTCTTCCTAATTCTTCATATCATTTCTAAAATGGAAATGGTATGCTCATTGAAGAAATAACAAGAATAGAATATGGTACACCATCATGTCCTAGACCCATCACTATTTCTAAAGAAATCACACCAACATAGCATGATAACTTCAGTGTATTCTTTGATAAGTACTACAAAACA
This sequence comes from Torreya grandis, assembly GCA_037957365.1. Classification (NCBI taxonomy): domain Eukaryota; kingdom Viridiplantae; phylum Streptophyta; class Pinopsida; order Cupressales; family Taxaceae; genus Torreya; species Torreya grandis. Next base: position 2,929,936 of record JARHVA010000534.1, on the reverse strand, counting down.
TTTGATTGGTCATATGAGGATATGCTAGGTATTGACCCTAGTATAATTGTACATAAAATCATCACTTACCTAGATGTAAAACTTGTTAGACAAAAATAATGAAAATTTCCCCAAAATTTGCACCTTATGTCATAAAGAAATTATTAAATTGTTGGATGCCAAGTTTATCAAACCTGTTGACTATTTTGAATGGGTATCAAACATTTATCCCATTTGTAAAAAATTCACCATGGTCATTTTTATATGCATTGATTTTCACAATCTTAAGCTCATGTGTCCAAAAGATAATTTATCATTACCTTCAATAGATTCCATCATAGATTCCACTACTGGATATGAAATTTTGTTACTTATGGATGTCTTTTTAGGATATAATCAGATTCACATAGCCCCTAAAGGCCAATACAAAACAAAATTTACTACATAATGGGGCACCTATTGCTACATCAAAATACCTTTTAGCCTTGAAAATGTCAGAGCCACTTATCAACATGCCATGACTCACATTTTACATGATCTTATACACAAGATAATGGAAACCTATGCCAATAACCTCATTGCCAAATCTAAAAGTTGCACAATATACCTTACTGATCTAGGTATCTTTTTTTATCAACTAATCAAATATGAAGTTAGACTTAAATCATATAAAGGTGTACTTAGAGTCACATCTAGTAAAATTTTAGGGTTACTAGTGTCTCTTCGAGTCATTAATGTTGATCCATCCAAAATCAATGCTATATTTAACATGCCCATTCCTTGTTCCATTCCTAACATTTTTATTTTCCTCAAAAATCTTGGGGTAATTTGACAATTCATCCCAAAAATGGTTTATCTTATTTACTCTGTTAATTTCATTCTCAAAAAAGGTAATGCTCTAGAATAGATAGATTCATGCCAAAAATCTTTTGATAATATGAAATAATAATTTTTCCATCATCTCACTCTTCAATCACCTTCAAACAACCATCCTTTAATCTTATATACCTCCTTTACCCCCATATAATTTGGGGTAATGCTTGCCCAACAAGATGATATCGATAGAGAGTAAACTATTTACTACATTATTCAAGGCCTCATTGACTACAAAAATGTTATACTAAAGTACAACATGATTGCCTCACTATCTACTTTACAATTAAAAAGATCCATCATTATATGCTTTATCAAACTACTTATGTCATTGTCCACTCTGATCTACTTCATCATTTCTTCTCCAAATCATTCTTATCTAGAGATAGGATTGGTAAATGGATGGTCTTCTTGATGTAATTTGACCTTCAAATTGTCACATAAAAATCTATCAAAGGGCAAGTCATCATCGACCAAATTGTAATGGCACCTATACCAGCTATGAATCACCTTCAAGATAATCTCCCCAATGAAAACATTCTTTATATTGAAGGTCTTAACTAGGTTATCTCCCTTAAATATTATTTCCATAACTTCACTATTGATTTAGAGGTAAATAATCAAGAAGATACCAATATCATTCCCGATACTACTAAATCTAGATTAGTTATTGAAAAGCTCCCTAAAACTACAATTAATTTACATAAAGACACCTAAACCCTCCAATTTGATGGTGCTAAATGCCTCCAAGCAGTTGGGGCAGGTTGTATTCTAACGAACCCACATGGTAAGATCATCCCTTTAAATTTTATATTAACCTTTTACGTCACTAATAATGTGACCAAATATGAGACTTTAATCTTAGGCATGAAAGCATCTCTCAATTTAGATATCCCATATCTACATGCTTTGGGTGACTCATAACTTATTTTCTACCAATTTAATGGTGATTATCAGTGTAAAAGTGAAAATATAATTGCATATCATCAAATGTAAACCACACTTGATAAAGAGTTTGTTTCATTTACCATTGAGCCAATTCTAAGAGATCAAATTTTCATAGTTGATTCTCTTACTTCTTCAGTATCTCTATTTCATCTTTATCAAGTACTTAATGATTCCCAATTTATTACCCAAATAATAAAATCACCTTATTCTATCCAACCCAATGATTCACTTATTTATCACATTGATGTTATCACTATTCAACAAAGTCCATGGTATAAAAACATATTCCAATTCCTTAAACATCAATCCTACCCTCCAAACATGTATTCTCATGAAAAGACTAGAATACATAAATAAGCCTTTAAGTATGTATTTTGATACAATACCCTTTATTAACATAATAAAGAAGGTACTCTACTCTATTGTATGATATAATAAGAGCTTCCTTATCTCATTAAACGAGCACATGGAGGCATTTGTGATGGTCACTATATTAGACATGCTATTGTACGTAAATGCTTATGTATGGTTTACTTTTTCCCACTTTAGAAAAATATGCTATCAATTTTTACAAAAAGCATAATCCTTGCCAACTTTATGATGATTTAATCCATTTACCACCAGCTGAGCTCCAAACTATGGAGTCTTTTTTGTCATTTTCCATGTGGGGATTAGATATCATTGGTAAATTACATCATTCACAAGATGGTCATGTTTTTATAATTACTGCTACTTAATATTTTACTAAATGGGTAGAATCCATGCCTCTTTTCAATGCCATGAGAATCACTATTTCTACATTTATCCTACCAAACCAGTTATCACTTTAGAGTTCCCCATACTATCATTTCCGATAATGGTGGTAATTTCAAAAATAAGGACATGAAACAATTATGTGCTAAATTTAAAAAAAATCATAAATTTTCCAAACCTTACCATCCACAATGCAATGGTCAAGCTAAAGATACTAATAAAATTCTCAATAAAATCTTACAAAATACTATTTGAGAAACATACACTAATTGGCATCTTCACTTATATCCTACACTTTGGGCCTAGAGTACTATCATATGTAGTGTCATTATGGAAACACTATTCTCACTAGTATATGGTTTTGAATCCATCTTATGATTATAAGTTGAACTCTAATATTTATGTATATCTCTTCATGGTATCACTCTTGATGAAACATTTCGTGAAGCTTGAATTCATGCCTTAGACCTTCTTGATGAATGTGGTTGAGCTATTTTTCAACATAATCATGAATACAAGGCTTACATTTCCAAACAACATAATAAAAAGTTCAAAACCCGCACTTTTAATGTTAGTGATCTAGTCATCAAATTACACTACACCCATGATAAAGAAGGAAAATATGCCCAAAAATGGTGGGCCCCTTATTTAGTAAAAGGCATTCTTGGTCCTAGTACTTACCATGTACAAATTAACAAGGTTCATATTTTCAAAGAACCCACTAATGGACAATTTTTGAAGAAATATTTTGCTTAAATATTTCCTTTCTTTTCATAATTCTATATGTTTTCCTAATAACACTTATTACATGGATTCTCTAATGATCTCACCCTCTACAACAAGTCTACCCCATACATAAACCTTAGTTCCTTCCTTTGGTCCTTTGGTTTCTTTATTTATTGAGTTGCATTGTAATACCATGGATAGGAACCAGTTTTCCTCATGACTAAATTTTTCCTTCATAAATCAATTTTTCATACTATTTCTCTTTTAATCACAAGCTTATTATTTTTCAAATAATTTTACACCCACTAAGGTTTCTCTTTTGTGAGTTGTAGTGTAAGGCCATAGATAGGACTAGGCTCTCCTCATAAATATGACTTTTTACACCATTTTTCACCCACTTGGGCTTTTATTTTATGATTTGTAGTGTAAAAACATGGATAAAACCAAGCTCTCCTCAAAAATACCATTTTTCTCATTTTGCACCCACTTGCATTTTTCTTTTATGAGTTGCAATGTAAGACCATGGATAGGACCAGGATTTCCTCATAAAATCTACATGTTATTTCACATATTTCTACCAAATCGAGTGTTATTTTTAAGATGTTAAGACATGGTTAAAATTTTTTGGTTCCATATTCTCAACCTCAATTTTTTTTTATAGATAAAAATTATAAAACAAATTATGTTAACATGTTTCCCTACACTTACATACATTCTTATGATAACAAGTCATACTTGTCATTGTGTCCCTTCACATTGTCACATTTTTTGTAATTTGAAGTAATTCAAATTGTTTCATGTCAATATTTCACTTTTATGTCACATGAATAAACAATACTCTTAGACACCATGCTCTCTAAGTCCTCTTTCTTAGTAACCAAGTCTAAAGTTTTCCAATGATAGTCATTTTCAGCACCCATGTTTGGTTCTTTGAATCTATATGGAGGAGGAATAGCAAAAGCCATTAAAAATTTAAAAGCTAAAACATTTAAACAAAAGGCAATGATCAGAAGGTAATACAAATCTAAAATTCAACATCACACCAAAAGACATGATCCATAGTATATATCCTATCTCCAATTGAAGCTCAAACTCCACAGTTGGCCTCATCATAGAGCCTAGGTCTATTAGGGTGTGGTAGGCCAATAGATTTGGATAGGATAATTCAAAATAATCTATAGTGTTACCTACTTTCTCACATAATTACCCAATATTCCCTTTAGATCAACAACTCCATAATGGGTCTTGAAAAATGAGGAACAGATTGTGGGAAAGTAGGTCCATTTTAATTTTCATGTATAAATCCTTCATGGGATGATACTCATACTTCATTTAATAACCCAAAAAATTGTGTGGTTAGGAGAAGTTCTTCAAAGTCTTTAATGTTGAAAATCCTCTTATTTTAATAAACCTTATTCTAAGTATCTTGACTTCGATTAAGAGTTTTTCTACCTTGATTTTTCCTTCATTTTCCCCCACCACCCATTTCATTCCCCGCTTGATACAAAAATTTTATTCTAAATCCGTTTACACACTTTTATATTCCCTCTTCTTCATATCTTAAAACATGTTAGCACTACTTTATTTTGGTTTTGTCTATCTTTAGAACAAAATAGTATGTTTGAGTGACTATGGATTATTTTCTTTACACCATTGCTTTACATTTCTATAATTGCCTTGGTTTCATTAGAACAAAATTATTATCATTTCCTTTTTTTTTTGGATAACTGTGTTTGTTTCTATTTTTCATATATTTTTTCCATTGTCACGTGAGACTTGATTGTTCCTTCTTACTCATCAATGTTTTTTTTATTTCCATACTTTTTCTATTTTTGATTGAGTTTATATTTTTATCTCTCTCTCACCAATTATGTTTTCCCTTTCATTTACTTTTTCTATTGATGATTGAGTAAGGATTGTTATTTCTCACTCATCAATGTTGATTTACCATTTATTGCCCATCTTTATTTAAGTAAGGATTGTTAATGTTTTCACATTGATGTTAGATTTTTATTTTTATTGTATCCTTAGTTTGATTTGGTTTATCATCCTTTCTTATTTAAGGTATACTCATTTGATTTTTTGGCAATTCAGTAACCTTGGATTTTCCAATTACCTTATTTAATCTAAATTTTGACTTGGTAATTTGGTCCTAACTTAGCATTTATCACCCTAGCTTACCAAATTTCTAAGTACATCATGCCTACACATTTTAATTATATTAACTTTATTTTGTTTGTTTGTTTTTTCTCTTTTAATTTTTTTAACCTTAGGGTTTATCTAAAATAGAGTTTGTGCCCTTCAAGATCAAAACCATAAATACAACAGACAATTATTTACTGATAAAAGTAAGTCAAGAAACACATATATTAATTATTTATTTTAGTTATTTCCTTTCAGCCATTTATTTTCAATTATTTTATGCCTTAAAATACTACAATTTACTTAGCTTAGCATTGTATGTTATTGTGTTCTTTTCCTGAAGCACCATCCTGTGTTATAATTGTGTGACATGTGACGAGCTTTCAATGGAGCATATGTATACATATAATATTTTTAAACTTTATCAATTACTGATACTTTCTCTCTTGTAAGAACCCATCTTTACTTAATCTCTCTGATTGCACATCTCAAATGGTGCACCAAGAAAGGGGTGGGTAGACCATTGGTGCTTCACAACATTATTGTTCTCTATACTGATAAAACCAACAAAACATCTCCTATACATTTCCCTAAGATTTGACACCTCCCTTATACACTCCTCCAAGTAATTCACCACCCTAAACATCCCCTACCTAAACCAAAATATATTTTTGTCATTTACCAAACATAATTACATGGATTGACCCTGTTCTTATAAATGAGCACATTATGGGACTAAGTCGACCTAGTTTGGGAGGTAACTACTTTATTTATTAAAAAATTGGGTCAATTAGGATGATTGTTTTGGCTAAATATTCATAAGGGTTTAGGGTCAGATCTATCTATATAAACACATCTTTTTTTCCATTTTCATTAGAGAAAGATAGAGATAATCATTCATTAGTGCTTCTTCACAATATACTCTTCCACCATTCTACTTGAGGAGTCATTGCTTAGGGTTTACTCTTAGAGAGAAGAATATTATCTTGTAGAAAATTCTTGGATACATAAGAAAAGTCATATAACCTATATCTGGCCTAAACTTTTGATCTTTACAAACCACAACAACCTCTTACAAAGCACCATTGGCCAAGGGAGAGATTGAGCCTTGATGGGCTCATCTTCAAGATAAGTATTCCTAATTCTTATTCCTCTATTTTGGTAGATATAATTATCATAAGTAATGGATTTTGAATGTATATTTCTCTATATGAATTAGTGTTACCTCTATATTGACTTGAGTAGAGTTCTTTTTTGCATGTTTACTTTTATGTTTATTATCCCCCATTTGTGCCACAAGCTTTGGTGAGCACTAGCTTAGATTTATTTTACTTTGTTAAAAACCATGGGACCTATTTAAGGTTATTGTGTGGTATTGATTTATTGGAGGCTTTGGAAGCCTTTCTAGTGATATTGTGTGGTAAGAGGCCCCTTAGTTAGGTTTAGCGGATCCATATTAGTCATGACCCCAATTATCTAAATATACCACCAAGTGGAAGGGTAGTTTGATTCATATTCTTAAGTTAGGATTTATTTGTATATCAGATTCACTTTCCCTTATATATAGGTAAATCCATAAACATTAGGCATTAAAATATTATGGTTGAAAACCCATAAATGGTGGCCTCCTGGTTATACCAATTTATTAAAAACTTGCAAGGGAAGTAGATTCATACACTTCTTTATTGAAAACTTAAATGGGCAACTAAATAGTGCTCAAGAGGCGAAAACCAATAAATAGAACTCTAAGCAATTACCATAAAAAATTATTTTATATAAACCCCTCAGTGCATGTAATTTTAGTGGATCCAACATTAGGCACATTTCCTACAACTTTGTCTTAGCACAAGACAACTATTTAAGTCCAAGAAAGTTTTAATGGTAGACTTAGGACTATAAAGTCTTAGTTTAAATGAATGACAAGAGTGATATGTAGATAATTTTATGTAGAATATATCATTTTTTATGTATTTGGCCTATGTATATATACCAAAATTTTGTTGAATACGAAAAGCCTCCTTTGAAGGAATAAATGTAAGGTCAAAATGTGAAGTGACAGAGCATTTTAAGTCTTTAAATGGTGATATGATGTAAAGGAAAATAATTATGAATGATTGAAGATTAAGATAGAGATCAATTCATGGTTCTTTAAATATCCTTGTACTCATTTCATGCATATTTTAATTCATTTTTGTGCAACTCTATTTACTTATATAATATTATTGAATGCTTTGTATCTTTAAGCCCTTGTTCTAATGGATAATCCATGACTCTATTCAAAATGAATGCTTCAAATTGTTCCTTAGTTATATCTATATTTTGAATATGTAATCTACTTCACACATAATTAAACATTAGCATGTTTTGATGGGTTCTCTATGAACCTCTACTAACAATCTCCATGTACAAATTTCAAAATTTGATGTGAAATATAATTAATCACTTTGATATGTCTAAGGTCTATTAATAAAAACACCATGTGATCTATTATTTTTTACCACATTAAATAATATTTTGACCATCTTGGTTACTTCTCTAATATGAAAAATAATACAACAAATATGCTCTTTGGCTATAGCAATTGGTTCAATATATATCAAAATATTCTTCATAAATTCAAGCCTATAGATAAATAATTTATCAAATATATTTAAAATTTAACCCTTATTATTCATTACTCCATCATTTTAAAGTGTACCTTATAAATATTTTATGAGTAAATGTCCATGATATGACTGTTGTATGGGAAAAAGGCTTTACATCAAAATGCAATACATCTATCCATAAACAATGAAATCATATCTAATATAATTTGAACTAATAATATAATAAATTATATCTAATTATAATAAATAATATTACAAATAATTTAAAATTTTAAAGAGGTATTTTTTTAATTAACTTTCATCAATTTGGAGATAAGCATGAGAAATAAATAGTGAGAAAAGGCTCCAAAAAGAAAGGTGGGAAAACATAGAAAACTCAAAGCAAGAAAATAACTTGTCCTAAATCATAAAAAAATGTAGCACTCCTTTATTGGCATTCTTATAATTGTACCATTACATTTATGACAAATCTAAAATTATACAAATTTAATTTGGTTACCCTATTCCTATGATCTTGGGATCCAAAACCCTTGCTCACTTTTCTGAAATTCTATGTCGATATATATGAAATTGATTTCCTTCAAACCCTAAAAAATCATTAAATTCAAATATAAATGGGGGATTCATTGAGAGATAAGTGTTATCCTTCCATTATTATTAGGCCCTTATTCTTGAACAATTTTGGAAGACAACACTCAATGCACTTTTCAAAAAAATTGGAGATGCAAACACTAATCCTTATATAAATTTTCATGCTAGAATGAATAAGTGGCACAATGAAAATAAGAACTCCAAACATGAATAAAATTCTGCGCTAAACATTCAATTTTTTATTCTTCAATAAAATTTTAGACTCTTTCTTTCAACTTGGGGCTCACACTCTTTCATTCCATGTCATATATCCACTGTTGCACCCGTGTATTTATAGCCTTATGAAATTTAAATTAGGATGCTAATGGCATGGAAACTAACACACAAAAACTAGGAAAACTAATAAAAGAGGACCAAAAATCCTACGGGACCTAAAAAAGGGTCAAAAGGCCTACAAAAAAAGGGCTCCAAAAATGTAGTGATACGTTCCTTACAAACTAGACCCATAGTGGTATGGTCTTGGTAGACTAAAACTATACTAGTACGCTTCTAGAAAGAATCCTAAAATAATAAGAAATAATATGAGGATAGATAAAGTCAAGGAGGATAGATAAAATTAAAATAAATAGAAATAGATAACATCAAAACATAAGGGAAAATGCCAATAAGAACATAATATGAACCAATAATAGATAAACACATACGTAGCCATTAGTATGTGACCTGAAGACTAATAATACCCTCATATAAAAATTAAGTGTTTACATAATGCCCCATTTTGAAGTGTGTGAGTGTGTACATATCAAAATAAAATAAATAATCATACCCATACGGTTCATAGAAGATGACATGTAAAAGTTATAAAAGCTGATATAGGAATAATGATGAACTGAAATTTAAAAGGAAAGAGAGATTACATGATTTCCACCATAAAAAATCATGAATATCCTATAACAAACATCAAATCTCTTATGTATATGATATATAAACCTACCGCCTACAAATATATGAGAAATGGAAAGAAACTAGGAAATAACAGTTGAAATTTAGGAATAAAAATGAGGATAAGAATGAATACACCTAGTTGTGCTCATAACCATGAAGTTTTCTCTTTGAAATCCAAATCTCAAAATTTACTCCATATATGAATATATGTGTCACATGGGAAAATCACATTAAGTATGTTGTGTAACATTATGTGATTGCTTTCATATAAGGGAGCATGAGAAAATATATTGTGTAGCATCACATGATTATTTTTATATAAGGGATAAGGAGAGTATGTTTTATTTGAATACATTTATGGAAGTCGACAAGGCCAAAATATAAGAAAAATAAACCAACAAGAACCTAATATGAATTGATAATTAATAAACACACATGTATCCTAGAAAGATACAAAGTGACAACTAAAACGATCTCCAAATCAAAATTAAGTTTCTATAATGAATTATCACTTGAAATCTCACTATCATCAAATACAATTGAAAGAGTTTTTTTTTAAAAGTGAATTGATCTAATCACACTAATAAAATCATTAAGTGGATGAATATTATTAGCTTTTATGGCTACTATTTGATTATTTCTATCTATCATGGGGGTATTTCCCTTGTCACTTTATTGTTTTTGTGATTTAGAAGAAGGCTGGTAAAAATTTATAAATGTTGATTTGGTGGAGATCCTAATTCATTAAAATTGTTCTTTGTTTCTTTTATTTGAATTTTATTTTTTTAAATGAGATCTTGTATCTTATGTTTAAATTAAAGTATTTATTGGAATAATACCTATAATTATATGATACTAATAAAATTAATTTGCATCAAATTATTTATTAAATAATCTTGAAAGACCAAACTCTCTCATTATAAGAAAAGTAATCATGTTACATTCAAGATCAATCTATTCAAGATATTATGTGAACTTTCACAAATCCTAGTGAATTTCCTATACTCTCTTTGTTAAGGTAATATAATATTTATAAATTATTGTATTGATACTGAAATATGTATGAAAATAAATCACCCACAATAAAAAGTCTTAGTAGTTTTTCTCAAGACAATCTTTAGCATAGGTTAGTTTTCTTCTACTCTAACATTAATCTAAATTCATTAGAGGTCAAAAATATGAAAAAAAAAATAAAAATAAAATACAATGTGCTAGAATAATTGATTCATTTCCCTAGCACCCAACAAAAAGGTTTATACTAACTATTTTAATTAAATACAAAAAATAACCAATTTAATATTACAATTAAATAAAAAATAAAAGAAAAATAAAACATTTTTATTTGAATACTTTAAAACATGATACAATTACATATTAAAAAATATACTCTATAACATGATACTCTATAACATAATAATATTAAAAAATAAATAAATAATTATAAGAAAAAATAATTTTAATATTCATGAGATCCAAACATTGAAAATAAAGAGACTCTCTCTTTAATTACAATAGAGGAGAGAAGAAAAACAACAAAAGTGATATTTGATTGTCTAATAAAAAATTGCACTTATGAGACAGTGATATTTGATTGTCTAATAAAAAATTGCACTTATGAGAGACTCCATGTTTATCTTCATTCAAATAATCTTCTCGTTCACAAACTACCATTACAATGTTTTAAAAGATTTTAATTATTTTTTAAAGCCAAATGACCTTTCATTCCCATGAATTCCATGATTCAAAAGCTTGTAACATTTAGAGTCTTCCTTTTTTCTTCTCATATGGAATCGCTTTCAATTAAAAGATGGGTCGCTTTAATTTTATGCCCATATTATTAAATAAGAGGTGGTTTACTTCCCTTTTTAATAAATGGACATTTACACAAAACACATTTAATGAAAATCCTTAAGTATTATTATCTTGAAACATTTAGTTTTTATTACAAATTAGTTTGAAATGAAAGAATTAAAAATTAAATTTAAAAATTCTAAAAAATAAAAAATATATATATAATTATTTTGAAGAGTGAAATTTTGTAACATATTATTCTATGACATTGAACACATTTTTAGCGTCATTTTAGGTTGAAATTCATTCTCAATGTCTCTAGTTTTAATGATTTTCAAATTTGAAAACTTTGTACCATTATAAGTTAGAGAGTTTGACTTATACTTAAGCATATTTGTGTCTAAAATCTTCATTTAAAAGTATCCAACAAAATGATAAAGATAATTTTCAAGTGGATGGTACGGACGGAGGAGAGAGAGTTGGGTCCTAAATTTTTTTCTGGAGGAGGGGGTCCTAGTAAGCTTCATATTTATGGCATTGGTCATCAGATTCATCCCCTCTCCTTTATGATCAATCATTAAGTCTCCAAGATACTCTAAAACTGCCTAGAAACCCGACAGGGTCATTTTTCTTCATTGAAATGGCAGTTTGAAACCAGTTGAATGCATAAGGGAAATTGAGTGGAATGTGTAGGGTCTCTAAAATAAATCCACATGTTTACCCAAACCCATTTGACATTTGTGAGCCATTAAAGGACAAGAAATCTTTAGTTTGATCAATTTGTAGGCTAGTGGCAATGGATTTTTAGATGATTTCAAGGTTTAAAAATAATGAGAATGGGTTGACCAAGTTATCACATCACCTCCATGCCTCACTAATTCTCTACAAGGTCACTAAATGAGCTTCTCCATGCTATCAAGGTTTAGGATCTTCCATAGGCATTGTATTCTTCATTAGTTGTAAATGTATAAATGTAAGGAAGAGGCAGAATTATGACCCTATAAAGAAGTTATGAGCATAAGATAAATGGATATGAAAGTGAGTCAAGTCTCATAGCATGATCTTAACTTCCTTTTTATAACCCCTCACAGTCTAAATAATTCATTTACAATCTTGTTAAGGTTCTTTGTTAGATATGCATCCACGGGCCTATTACAAGCAGAAGAGAGAAAGGGACATTAGAATGGGATGTTGAGAGACTAGTGGAAGTAATTTGTAAGCATAGGCATGATGAGTGAGCTCTATATGATCATCAAACATGCCAAAAAAGTGAAGACACTAGATTTATACTAAGAGTGGAGATTATAGGAAAGTTTTAGGTAGTAACATAAGTTATGTTGAAGTCATTATGAGGTAGAACCCTTATTTCCTTGAAGGTGTATGTTGATTTGATAGGTTATGGCCTCATGAGAAATTTAAGGAGGAATGGTGAGATGTTATAATGGGTCAAGAGAATTAAAATGTCATCAAAATGAAGGCCTAATATACACGAATGTAGACCTACAGGTTTACAGATATGTAGGTCTGCATTATATAGGAAATTTAGTGAGATATGCATCAAGTTGAGATATTGATAGCCTAAAAACAAAGGTAATACAAAGTCCCAACACTTAGAGTGATCCAAGACTACTGAAGAAGAGGCGTACCTTAAAACCCAATGTTTAAGACACCAATCATCATCTACAGGGTCATACAAGAAAATAGGGGTATGTTTTTGAAAGATGAGAAGTTTTAAAGAGTTTGAGAAGACAATGAAGACAATTTATAATAGTTTTAAAAGTCATTAAACTATAAATAACTTCCTTGAGAGATTTTTTCATCCCAAGTCTACAATTAAGGCACCGAATCACACATGCATCCAAGAATGTTTTGATATAAACAGTGAATAGAAATGATGTAAAGTTGTCAGATGGAGTGAAAGTTTAGGTGAATGGAAAATTGAATGGAATTTTTGAAGATAAGAGGGTATGGAATTTCATTCAAGTTCACTCATAAATTACCACTCATTCTGAGTTCACAGTCACTATGTCCACTAACACATACAGGCCCATCTAAGGCCTCAAATTAGTTTTCAAACATGAGATATTTGTGTGATTTGCATTTAGGTTAGATCCATAGTGAAAATGACATAGGATCTCTACCTTTGGATTAATCTAATCTCTATGAAGGAAATGTGATCATAGGACTTAATTCTTAAGAGAGTCAAATGTTCACACACATACCAGCTTATAGGCTAACAATCAAGCTTGTTTAAGAGTTCAACCAGCCCTCAAGTTTGGATATAAATATGTAGTGTATAACAAGTAAGGTTATTTGTTTAGATGAATATAAAGTGTAAATAATCATTTGAAATCATAAATACTCAAAATAAAATCAAAAGAAGATGACTCAAATAGGATTCATTTCCATTTATGCATACATAGGCAGATCTATAAGTATAAACATGTGAAAGTGATTTGATGAGGGTTGTATGAGAGGATAAAAGCCTTGACAAGGTGTTATTAGTTTCAAAGAGATATCACATGAGGTTTCCAACTCCTTCAGTATTAAATAAATGCTCAAACATAGGTTTCTAGGGTCACTTTAATATATTTGGTTCCAAACCCTCATGGTGAATAAGTAGGTTGCAGAGTCCTTTGAAGGTCAATGTCTATTTTAAAAAAACATTTGGAAATATTTTCCAAGTTTCCTCAGACCTAAGGAATGTCATTTCAATCAATTATTAACATTTGAGAGGATTCAATAAGCCTAAAAACTCTCTCTCGACCTGTATGCACAGTCTTCCACACCCGATAAGGTTTGTTGTGAAGCTCATTGCTCATTTATCGGTGATGAATAGAAGTAAATGTCAATTAAAAATTATATAGGGATCTTCATACTCCATTTTTATGGTAATGTTTTTTGAGTTAAAGACCTATAGGCCATGTGTTAGGTTGTGGAGCTAAAAGCTTCACCTGGATGCAAACATGGAGGGTTGTTGAGTGTCACAGTCACCGATGTTGACAAGCCACACCGACGTCGGGCAGGGGTCGACAAAAAGCAACCGAAATCAGTAGGAGTCAGTCAACGTTGATCATCCTCAGGTAGATAGGGACCGACATCAGTTGCTTGTGTGGTTCCAGAACTGCCTGTTGATGAACAGTTAGTTAACGAATAGGTTGTTTGCATGTTAAAGACTAGTTCAAGTCTTGAGCCGCTTGTCTAAATTATTGTATGCATGGGATATATATAATAGACCCATGGGGTTGTATTTTAAAGTGTAGAACCAGAAGATTTCTTCCATTGGTGGAATCATAGGGGTTCTTCCAGGTATGTAAGATCAGGATTGATCTGCAGGGTGTTGCAAGATTAGGGAGGAGATCTACATGGGTAAGTAAGATCGGTTAATCTGCAGGGGTGTGTGTGTGTGAGGGTAAAAGATAGATCTACGGGGTAGCAAGATCAAAAGTGACAGCAACACATCAAGGAGCAAGATTAGGTGAGATCTACTTGGAGTACCAGTTCATACTCAGTTGTACTAGCAGTACTATACTGACTGGTTGAGGTGAACAATAGCTCTGTGCTTGAGTTGTTTGTTGTGACCTGTATTGAGAGAAGATAACTCTTGAGGGAAAGAGATCTGTACATCTGAGAGGTGTGAGAAGAAAGTGTGTTTTTATTCATTGTATTTCTTTTTGAAATGAGTTGAATACAATTGTGTGTTGCATCTCATATTCTGTGTTATTTCTGATTTCTAGTTACTTGTTACTTCTGGTTTAATTCTGCATTTAGTTGCTTGTACATGGTAATCAATGGTGCTCCTAGGTCTTATCAATTGGTATCAAAGCCAAGGTGTTGGTTCATAGCTTGATACCACTAACAGTTGGTATCAGAGCTAAGGTTGCAGGGAGCAGGTTTGTGTTTAATTACAGGTCACTCTCAGGGGTTTTTGATTGAGTGGGAGTATAGCAATGGTAGAAGAAAGTAAGCTGAGAATGGAGAAATTTAGACATAGGGGTTGCACCACAGGATGTGTGGTGGTTGGTCTTCAAGATTGAGCTTGAAAAGGAATACAAGCCAGGATACAGATTAGACAATGTACTAGTACAGGTACAAGTGCAGTTGTTTATCTCCATTACTAGTACAGATTGTTAGGTTGTGGAGCTAAAAGCTTCACCTAGATGCAAACATAAAGGGTTGCTGAGTGTCACAGTCACCGACGTTGGTAGGCCACACCGATGTCGGGCAGGGGTTGACAAAAAGCAACTGACATCGGCAGGAGTCGGCCGACGTCGGTCATCCTCAGGTAGACAGGGACTGACGTCGATCACCTGTGCGGTTCCAAAACTACCTGTTGATGAACAATTAGTTAACAAACCAGTTATTTGCATGTTAAAGATTAGTTCGAGTCTTGAGCCGCTTGTCTAAATTATTGTATGCATGGGATCTATATAATAGACCCATGGGGTTGTATTGTAAAGTGTAGAACCAGAAGAGTTCTTCCATTGGTGGAATCACAGGGGTTCTTCCAGGTATGTAAGATCAGGATTGATCTGCAGGGTGTTACAAGATCAGGGAGGGGATCTACATGGGTAAGTAAGATTGGTTGATCTGCAGGGGTGTGTGTGTGCGAGGGTCAAAGATAGATCTGTGGGGTAGCAAGATCAAAGGTGACAGCAACACATCAAGGAGCAAGATCAGGTGAGATCTACTTGGAGTACCAGTTCGTACTCAGTTGTACTGGCAGTACTGTACTAACTGGTTGAGGTGAACAACAGCTCTATGTTGAGTTATTTATTGTGACCTGTATTGAGAGAAGATAACTCTTGAGGGAAAGAGATCTGTACATCTGAGAGGTGTGAGAAGAAAGTGTGTTTTTCTTCATTGTATTTCCTTTTGAAATGAGTTGAATACAATTGTGTGTTTCCTCTCATATTCTGTGTTATTTCTAATTTCTAGTTACTTGTTACTTTTGGTTTAATTCTGAATTTAGTTGCTTGTACATGGTAATCAATGGTGCTCTTAGGTCCTATCACCATGAACAAGTGTTAGGAATGAAAGGTAGTCAAAAAATGCATACTTGAGACTGAGAGACCACCAACTTTCACTTATAACTATCATGAGGTTTAGCATGGGATTGATAGAATTTGGAGGTTTTGGAGGGTTCTATCCTCTTCCAAATTGTGGCATCATAAGAGAGGAAGAGGATTTGTTCTTTATGAACAATCCTTAAGAATAAAACATGCCTTAAACTCTCTTAGTGACTTAAAATGAGAAATTGACCTTAAAATGGATTATAATGGATTGATTTAGCCTCAAAACAACCTTGGTGATATTAAAAACTCTCATTATGACTTAAACAAGGTAGTGGTTGGCTTGTACAGGTATAAGGGTGTACAAAATTATTCAAAATACATAGTTGTAGGTGTGTTTACAGGTATGCATGACATAAAGTGACTTGTAAACCAAGTAAAGAGGTATAATAAGGTTGTATAAATGTTATAAAACATTTTAATCACCTTTTCATGCTTCCTAATAAGTTTCATAAGCTCTATAAGTTAGAAACTTATCTAAAATGTGAAGGAAACCCTAGTTTTACAAGCCAAGCAGTGTAGATGTGCGCCTATGAGTGAAATAAGAAACCTCAATCTCAAGGTATGAAGTTGTATAATTATTTTAAAGGTCTTAACAAGTCATTTCTAATCCTTTTAACCTTATAATTTCATGAAAAACACTCAAACTACCTCTCAAACATGTACAAGTGCCTAGACTAAGGTTTTTGGCCATTTCTTGGTTCACCCATTTGTATAAGGTCTCAGGAGATAAAATTTGACATGGAGAATGATATTGGAATGAATAAAGTGAATTAAATACTTCCTGGTAGTTTCACACTTGTGAGAGTGTTTTTGAGCCAAATCTCAATTTCGAGGCAAGGAAGCTTAATTAGACCTAATTAGAGAGACAAAATGGGATAAAAATGACACTCCCACCTAGACTTAGGACCTAAAACTTGGCATGGAGATAAAAGGGGATATTGGGTCCTCAAATAAGTACTTATTTTTATAATAAGACTCATACTTTATTTTGTATAAGGAGTTTTACCTATTTTGAGGGCTACAATGAGTTGAGAGAAAAATAATGTAAAGGTGCAAAATTAGATCTCTTGAAGTGATTGATGGATCCAAGTGGATATTTTAGGTCTTTTATAATTTTAAAAGGCCATCCATAGAGGTATAATGTTTTTTTAAAACAAATCCATATTCTCTCACTTTTACACCTCATTGTAAAAGAAATAGTTCAAGTGATGAAACCACCAAATCAATGCATGGAATCTATTCAAAAGGATTTATTAATGTTGATATTGGTCTCTAATTCAAATCAAATCAATTAAATTTCAAATGTTTGCCGAAGTAAGAATTCAAATGTTTGAAGGAGTCTTTAACATCCTCAAGGAGACCTTTTCCTCACCTATGCCAAGTCAAGGAGATAAATTCAAAGGAGCTTCAAGAGTCTTCTAACAACTCAAGGAAGGTGGAGAGACCCCATAAATTGATGATGATAAGTATTCAATGGTGTTTTTTGAAGACTTGATCAAGACATAAAGACCCTTTTTCAAGGAGACTTCTTCATCAAGAATATAGGTGTATGTAAGCAAGGATATATGCACCTAAATGGTTCAAACCCCAATAAACATGCCTAAGACTTCTTCAATCCCTCCAAAAAATCTCATATCTATTTCTTACACCATTTTCCAAGAGAGGAAAGAAAGATAATCAAGCATGTATTACATTGCAATTAGAGGAAGACTAGGTGGATGACTCATCCCTAAGTTCTTAGCTTTGGTCTCTCTCTCTCTCTCTCTTTCTCACTTTTTCTTTAAATATGCTTAGTTTTGGCATTTTTAAGCATACTTAACCTCAGTTGTGGTAGATCCATGCTCATAAAAACACTTTTACTTGGATCTATGAACTAAAAAAGACTGAATTCATGCCTCCTCAATGCTTGTGACTAGTGTATGCTTATGATTTGTAAATGAATGTCAGTGATAGTGAATGTTTCCTCACATTTGTCCTCTCTTATGTATTTATTTATAGGTGGTTATTTATCATTTAAGGTTACATAGTGTGTTTTAACATCCTTGTATGCATGATAAGTTCAATCTTTCATCAGTATCCTTTAGAGACCTCATGATTAGCTATGTTAGACCATACATCAAGCTAGTGACCGCTATGTGAAATATTGACGCTTGAAGACTCTTCATTTGAGAATTGCAATAAGGTTCATTTTTAATTTGTCCTTCTTAGTGCATGTTAGGCAATTGAAGGAAACATTTTGGTCTATCACCTTAGTTAGATAGGCTTTATTTCAGTTTATCCTCCTTCCTTTTTCCTTGCAAGATTATAGTGTAGTGTAGAGAGCCTAAATAATACATCAAGGGGATATAGCCCTTATAAACTAGAGATTAAATCCACATATTAGGCTACCCATAGCCTAGGATTGTCTCCATGTTACTCCAAAATGTGAAGGTGTGAAAAAACCTTCACAAGGTACAAGTTTGGGAGATAATAGTTTTTGGCACAACAGGTGGGATATAGGTCCAAAATGGTGGAAGGATTTTTGGTTTTGTTCTTCTATAGATCATCCTTTGGAGGCATTCAAAACATCAATGACAACTCCAGGCTTAATTAGCTATTTCTAGCAGCCCAAGCACTGGTTCAAGTAAGTTATGTTTTCAATTTACTATCTTGATGAAGTTTGATGGCTAGGTATGAAGATAATTTCTATTTTACACTTCCTTATCATTCCTATAATGAGCCATAACAACCTTACCATGATCTTAATCAGCCTTATCATGAACCATATTAGCCTTATGACTATCATACTTATCATCCTTCATATGAGTCCAATTGTATACCTCAATAAACTTATCATGACTTGTAATAGTCATACTCACCTCCTACTCCATGTTTAACTCAAAATTATGCTTACCCTACCATATCCTTGTATGTATTCAAGATAAATATGCTAAATTATGAAGGGGTGATGAGATAATGGTATATATATATATATATGTGTGTGTGTGTGTGTGTGTGTGTGTGTGTGTGTGTGTGTGTGTGTGTGTGTGTGTGTGTGTGTGTGTGTGTGTGTGTGTGTGTGTGTGTGTGTGTGTGTGAGATACCTTTTCACCGCATAGAGAAGATGAGGAAGTTAGTACAAATGTTGATGGATAGGTGGGTAATAGTAGGAGATAAAAATCAGTATACTATGACTAATGAGTTGATGAAAATGAGAAACTTGATCCAATGGTGGGTAGAAAGATTAGTTAGGTGGGAGAATCAAGAGATCCAACCCAAACAACATCATCCATCATCTCCTACCCCTAGTAACCTTCTTGTGTTCCAAGTTCTCTTTAAGATACACCTACCCCTCCTCAAGAAATCAATATAGCTTTATCTTGGAGTCCTTATTGGGATATGATTCTCAGTTACATTATGCCAACTCTTATAGATGAATCTCCTCCCATCCCTCTTCAAGAGCCTTCCCTCAGGCCCATTCAAAATCAAAATTAAAATTTTGATGAGTCTCCAAGGCATATTTTAAGCTTATCAAATCCTATATCCACCCCTCAAGTTATAATGCATTTTTCAAAGAAGGATCCTAAGTCCAAGGTTATAGGTTAGAAACAAATGGATGAGTCATGGGAAAAGAAGAATGAATCATGCCTAGATCAATTGAAATAAGAAGTTGTTGAGGCCATACCAAATAAATTCCCAATTTTTAAATAGACTCTTCATGAACAAGCTCCAGACCAAGAGGGAGAAAGAGTGTTAAAATTCAATCCAAAAGAGTTCTCAAGATTCTCAAATATTTCATCTACTCCTCAAGTCTTAGTTGCCTATGAGTATCAAAGCATATTAGATGTTGATAAGTTGATTGTTGGATGGAGGAAATAAAATCATAATTCCCTCCACCTTCCTCAAAATCCTCTCCAAGAATATTTCAATAAGCCTAAACTCAAAATCCCAAGTTGGAAGGATGTCATTTCATGTTTTAATCCAACCAATGAACTCTCTTCCCCTCCCACCCTCTCCTTTTATCAAATAAAACCCATTACTTTGAGGGAAGAAGATGAACATCCAATTAGAAATGAGATTTTATTAAGAAAGTTAGAGAAAGTAGTAGTCCTTGAGAGGCTTGATGAGGTTGCATATCTAAGAGAGACTCAAGATAACCCTAATGTAGATGTCATGAGTTAATATGATGAAAAACTCATCATTGGCAGTCCTCTTCATGAGGGAAAAAAAATAAAATCAGACTTAGAGTTTGAAAAACATGATGAGTTAACTCTCTCTTAGACATATGAGCTTCCATTCTTCATGGAAGAAGAAGAAGATCAATCCAATCCTTGTGCATTGAGCCTTGATAAATGAGATGAAGAGAACTCATGATAGTAGCTCTACCATGACTTCATGGGAGAGCTTGAAGTGTTCACTAGTGGTGGATCTCTTTAAGAGCAAGGTGGGGTTTTAGACATATGTGAACTGGTTCCAAATGAGCAAGATGTTGACCTTAAATAGGTTGTTTACCAATCACATCATGATTTCATGTTTGACTCTTGACATCCCTATATATCTTAAGGAGAGAGATCAAGATGTTATTCAAGTTGGTCTCATTCAAGTTAACTAAAATGAGGAGCTAAAAATTGATTGGCAGTAATACATTGAATCTCTTCAAGATATTCAAGGCCTTTACAAAGGTACATTTCCTATTGATCATGCTTATGAAGATTTTGATCAATAAATACCCATTGAATACCATGATGTATCTTGTATTGAATATGTAAACCTCTTTGAAGAGCTTGATGAACTTGAAGCAACTGATAAAAAGAATGAAATCAGTCGAGATATCATGAATACCAAAGGACAATGCCTAGATGGAGTATCATTTGTTGAGGTTGTAGCTAACAAGTAGTATGGAATGGGTCTTGAAGTTCAAGATGAATGTCTTTATTGGTGACTAGTTTGTTTTTGTTTACTCATTTGAAAACATGCCAAGAGAATTGACAAGTAAGAATCATTGATTATCAAGCACTATATTTAAGGGGTAGCTTGTTTCACACCCTCACTCATCACATGAAGAAGATGATCTCAAAAGTTTATTTTTTGATCTAGGAGGATCTATATTGGCAGGTTAGTTTGTAAATAGTAGTTTGTTTATGTTTGTTGTGTTCCTTAAGTGCTTTGTAACATAGATGTGTTCTGTGTCTTGTTGTTACTTTGTCTTATTGTGTGTGTTATTCTCATTTCATGTGTGTTGGAGGTCAATCAGTCACTTTATCTTATTCAAGAGTCTTACAACCAAGGTCAAGGTTTGATCATGTTTAACTTAGAGTGTGAGAGAATTTATGAGCCCAAAATAGATGCAAAGTTACTAGTTCTTAAGCATAGCATGCATGTTCCCTAGTTGAATCACCAAAATGTTGACAAGTTTGACCTCACTAGTCAAACTATCACCCCTATAATTTGAAACTTTTCTTATCATGTTTTTTTACATTATTCATAACCCACCCCATGCCTTATGATGTCTTAAAATGAAGATTTGTTAGCCTTGTTAGCATTATTAAAGGTAATATATTTACCAAGCTTTCCAATACCCTCAAAGTCAATCTAGTGGATCATAGTGGTATGCCATGTTGTTTCAAGAGGGTACATAGTCTGTCAAGTCAATTCCTTTCACTTGGTCACTTGGTTTAAAATTTGCTAATCTTTTTTGATGAAATTAAGGTATTTTAGCATTTTTTAAGGTTTTTAGAGAAACCTAAGTTTCCATGGTGGCCAAAATAATACTTTTCAACATGTCATTCTTTGATGAAACATTTAATCAAGTGGTAAATAGGTAATTTCAATTTGTATTAAGTATTAACAAGGTGCACTCCATCTCCATGAGGTCATTTTCACATATGTTGATATTCTATGTACTTCATAAGGATCTAAAGCTATTATTTGAACAACATATGAAGAGAGGTATGCAAAATGTATTTTAAAATCTCATACATGAAGTGTAAAATGTGTATATGAGTCATATATGTCAATGCGAGTTAGAATATGGTTAGTATGATAGTTTCAACACCAAAAAAGGTAGTTTTCTTAGTTTGTACAGACTTGGGGTGGTCACTTTCAAGTGAAAATGACTTTTATTTGTCTCTTAGTCTTATATAGGTCATATTCATGAGTTTAAATCTCTCACATGTCCTAAAAGTGCCAAACATGCTTCTTCTCCTACATCCCTCCATTAGCAAGCTTGTAAAGACAATTTTTAAGTGGATGGTACTAACAAAGGAGAGAGAGTTGGGTCCTAAAAAAAAAAAATAGATGAGGGAGTCCTGGTAAGAATAATATTTTTGGCACTTTTTATTATATCCATCCCCTCTCTTTTATGAACAATATTAAGACTCCAAGGTACTCCAAAACTACTTAAAAACCACATAGGCTCATTTTTCTTTGTTGAAATGGTAGTTTAAAACTAGTTTAATGTATATGGGAAATTAAGTGGAATGTTTAGGGTCTTTTAAAGTAATCCACATTTTTATCCAAACCCATTTGGCATGTGTGAGACATTAGAGGACAATAAATCTTTAGTTTGATCAATTTGCAAACTAGTGGCAATGGAGTTTTGGATGATTTCAAGGTCTTAAAATAATGGGAATAGTTTTACCAAGTTATCACATCACCTTCATGCCTCAATAATTCTCTATAAGATCACTAAATGAGTGTCTCCATGCTAGCAAGGTCTGGGACCTTTCACAAGCATTGTATTCTTCATAAGTTTTATATGTATAAATGTAAGGAAGTGACAAAATTATGAGATTGTAAAGAAGTTATTAGAATAATATAAATGGATATAAAAGTGAGTCAATTATCATAAAATGATCCTTATTTCCTTTTTAGAACTCCTCATAGTATAAAGAATTCATTTGTGATCTTGGTAATGTTCTCTACCAAATATCCATCCACAGGCTTATTACAAGTAGAAGAGATAAAGGGACAGTATAATGGGATGTTGAGAAACTAGTTTAAGTAACTTGTAATCATAATCATTATGAGTGATCTCTTTATGATCATCAAATAATCCAATAAAGTGAAGAGACTAGATTTAGACTAAGAGTGTAAATTACAACAAAGTTACAAGTAGTAACATAGCTTATGTTGAATTCATTATGAGGTAGGACCCTTATTTCCCTAAAGGTGTATATTAATTTGAGAGGTTATGACCTCATTGAAAGGTAAAGAGGACTGGATATATGTTCTCATGGGTAACGAGAATAAAAATGTCATCAAAATGAAGGCCTAATACATAGGAATGCAAACTTATAGGTCTGTAGACCTTTAGGTCTACATTATATAGTAAATTCAATGATCCACGCATCAAGTTCAAATATTGATAGCCTAAAACCAAAGGTAATACAGAGTCTCAACACTTAGACTATTCTAAGACTAGTGGACAAGAGGTGTATCTTCAAACCCAATGCTTAAGACAGCAATCATCATCTACATGATCAATAAAAAAATAGGGGTGTGCTATTGAAAGATGAGAGGTATTGAATAGGTTGAGAATATTATAAAGACAATTTATAATAATGGTCGAAGTCATTAAACTATCAATAACTTCATTGAGAGATTTTTCATCCCATGTTTACAATTAAGGCACCCAATCGCACCTGTAGCCAAGAATGTTTTGGCATAAACAATGAATAAAATTGAAGTAAAGTTGTCTAGTGAAGTGAAAGTTTAGTTGAATGGACAAGTGTAGGGAAGATTTAAAGATAATAAGGTCTTGAATTTCATTCAATTTCACTCATAAATGACCGCTCTTTCCAAGTTCACAGTCAATCTGCCCACTAACACATACAAGCCTATCTAAGGCCTCAAATTAGTTTTCAAACATGATATATTTGTGTGATTTAAAGTTAGGTTATATCCATAGTGAAAATAAGGTAGGATATTTGCCTTTGGATGAATGAAATGTGATCATAGGACTCAATGCTTAATAGATTCAAATGTTGACACACAATCTAACCTATAGGCTAATATTCAAGCTTGTTTAAGAGTTTAATTAGCCCTCAAGTCTAGATATAAATATGCAATGTATAACAAGTAAGGTTGTTTTTTAATATGAATATAAAGTGAAAATAACCATTTGAAATCATAAAGATTCAAAAGAGGATCAAAATAAGGTGACTCAAATTGGATTCATTTCCACTTCTGCATACACAAGAAGGCCTGTATGTACAAACATGTGAAAGTGATTTGATGAAGTTTGTATGAGAGGATAAAATCCTTGAGAAGGTGTTAGTAGTTTCAAAGAGACACCATGAGAGGTTCCCAACTCCTTTAATATTTAATAAATGCTCAAACACAGGCTTCTAGGGTCACTTTAACATATTTGGTTACAAACACTCATGGTAAATGTTGAGTTCATCATGCCCCATTTTCATAAAAATGGGAACCTTATGAAATTTTGGGTTATTTACCCTAGGACATACCTTAGCATTTATTCCACATGATAGAAAAACCTTTATATGATTTTCAAAGTTTGAAAGTCATGTTGTTCCATGAAAAATATTAATGAGTACCTTTTTAAAATGTTTAAGGTAATTAGTTTTATAATAATCTAACTTGTTTAAGAGTGCTCTTGCAAGGGGTTACAATTCAAAAGTATAGGTATGGTCCCTAAAACTCAATCAAAAATACTTAATTATTGTTTTCTAACCATATTATTACTATTGAAAATAGTAAATATAATACTATGACATACCTTGATTTTAAGTTTCAAATTAGTGTCCAAGTCAAATTCCATACTCAAAGTTTATGAATTTAGACTTGTCCCTTATTTTTTATCATGTAATTTGCTAATGTCTTACATTTATTTACCTTTATTCAGAATCCCAATGCCAACTCCACCTCAATCAACATACGATAACATTACATGTATTGGTCACTTAGTTATATAAATTTTGGGACTTAATTGGATACATTTTGGCCATTAGAAATAGTCGTGACCCAATGACCCAATCAAGGTATACCACTTGGCACTCAATCACAACATTTTGGGTTCAAAGGAAAGTTTTAAAGGTATATGACCCCATAATTCAATATGATTTTTCCATTTGGCAATTAGTCATGGTGTTTCCAACTTAGAGAGAAGTTACAAAAGGTCCATGACCCAATGACTCCATCATATCATTCCACTTGGCATCATTTCAT
The DNA here is from genome assembly GCA_037957365.1 of Torreya grandis. Classification (NCBI taxonomy): domain Eukaryota; kingdom Viridiplantae; phylum Streptophyta; class Pinopsida; order Cupressales; family Taxaceae; genus Torreya; species Torreya grandis. The sequence goes on along the minus strand of JARHVA010000534.1, from coordinate 2,904,339 downwards.
GATATTCTAAAAATATTACTATTCTCTCAAGTATCATGACCTTGCAACCTAAAGGAAGTGTGTCACTTGTCATCCAATCACTGCATTTCAACCTATAAAGAAGAGTGACCCCATTAGGGTATGCCACATGGTGACCACTTGTAGCCTTATGAGATCTCAACTACTTTTAAAGGTCCCACATCAAAGTGATATAATCACATCATGACACATGGCACCCAATCACTACCCCCCCATGCCCCTTGTAGTTAAGGTGTAACATTCAATATCTCAAGGCTTGTAATTGCATAAAAACATGAAACCTAGTAACTGATCACTTAAACCTTGGATAATTTGATGCCACATAGAAGCCACCCGGTAGTCAAAACCAATAGGATAATGACACGTGGACCCCTTACCCATGGTATTATCACTATCAAAGAAAAATATAAAACCCAATAAAGAGCAATCCAATCAAAATATGACATGTGGCTAAGTATCATAGTATTTGGGTCCATCAAGGATTTCATATAATAAAGTTGCATGATAGTGCGAGCCAATGAGAGCCTCTCATTCAGTAGACTAGTAGGGGTCCTAAGCCCATGTCACCCCAAATCAAAAGGGGTTGATCCATGTAACATCAAAAGAAAGAGCAATCCAATCATAAGCTAGCACTTGGAATAATATCATTCAATCTACTTGGATAGCCTGATATTCAAAATAAAATGTCAAATTACATGAAAACGCACTAAGTGTCAAACATGTGTTCATTATGACACTTAAATGGCACATATTTGTCCATGAAGCACTAGTTTTTGGTGAGAATTTAATGTTAATGGGTCTCATTTTGGTAGTTATAAATCCAAGTCACCTCAATGAAAAAGTCAAGCCTATAATAGAGGGACACGTGAACAAACCAAAGGCATTGATTAGCTAATTTCCAAAAGTGGATTTTTGAAATTGCTAGATCAAAATTGAAGAGCCATCCCAACTTTAAGTCAATGCACTTTAAAGATTCTTTCCATTTATGACTTGTATCTTGTAATTTAAAATTCAAAAAAAAATCAGAGTTTAAAGCTTACAGTCTCAAGGCTTTACATTCACTTTCAATTGTTATCTACTAAAGAACTTTGAAGTGTTCTATGTTATTTGCTAAGGACATATGTGTATTTATTCAACATCAAGACAATCCATGAGCACATCAATCAAAAATTTAGAAACCATGGCTGAAGCAGGAACATGTGGAGCCACCAAGCCAAAACAAGTTTTGTTTCTCCATTTTTATGGAATGAATGTAGTCTTCTGAGACACCGATTTTAATTCCATTACATTGGCCACTGAATACAAGAACTACAATGATTTATTCTACCATGTGAATAATATTGTAGACTAGGATAATGATGATGATGATGATCCCAGTGTTACATAATAAAGGTATGACATATTAGTGCTCAAATCTGTGAGATTGTACAAGGTTGCATTCAACCTAGAGGTACTCCCCTATGTGGACTTAGTCTACCAAATATTCATTTAGTCTAGGTGTGTAGATAATATGATCAAGTCTTTCAATTCAGGTAATGACATCATTTTCATAGTTGGGTTAGCCTTTCAAGTTTATTATGATTGGCGTAGGCTTGAAATTGCTTAAAATCATGAAATTGTCACCCAATGGCTCAAAACACAAAACATTAGAGAAGTTTGGAGAGGTTTGTCTACAAATCCAAGATTAATTAGATCCCTATCACCTAATTCAATAAAGATGTAAGAATGGGGATGGTTATGATGAACATGTTGAATGGATTCAAACACTCTGATCAAATAGATGATAAGTGGTTTCCACTTCTATCCATGATCATAGATGAT
>JARHVA010000534.1:2140000-2297500 GCA_037957365.1 Torreya grandis | reverse complement strand
GCATAAATTTTGAACCATGCGCCTAATCCACAAACCAACTTTGTGGTCACATATGGATGGGAATATAAACACAATATAATATTTTTACCTATTTATTTTATCCCTCACACTTAAAACATTCATACAAATAGATTTGTCTCTTAAGAGAATGTTTTCATTCATAAGGGGAAAATCAATGTGAACTTTACGTAGTCATTGCATACCAACAATGAGGAGCAGAGACAAAATATAAATTCCTAAAGTTACACATGGGAATCCTCTACACATCCAATATAATATTATCTTATGATCATGATGAGGAAGATATAATAACACATTTTCTTTCGTATCCAAAACTTGCTTTAGAGAGTAAAATTTGGTTAGTATAACGTAAAAATTTTAAACTATGCACCCAATCAAAAAATTGACTTCATAATCACATTTATATGGGTTTATAATAAAATGGTCTTTGTATTCTCTATATTTGACCTTGTATTCCAAAATTTCATGTATTCAAATGCTTCCCTTAAAATAAACTTGTCATTCTTAAGGGGAAAAATAATGCAAACTTTGCATAGACATTGCACACAAACCTTGAGGGGGAGTGACAAATCATAATATACTATAGTTGAAATTTTAAGTTATATAAAAATCCCATAGATAATTATATTCCACTAAAAATGAGGAATAAATGGATAACATTTTTTATAGTACCTAAAACTTGCTTTAGGGAGCAAAAGTTGGATTGTATAATGCACAAATTTTGAACTGTACACCCAATCAATGAATTGAATTTGAGGTCACATAATGATGGGAATAAAAATGAAATATATGCATTTTTATTCTATATTTCAATCCCCAAACTTTAAAATTATATGTATTTTAATGCATCCTTTAAGATAAAGTTATTGTTCTCAAAGGGAAAAATAATGTGAACTTTGCACAATTGTTGCATGTAAATCAAGAGTGGATAGAGAAATCATAAGATCTTGTGGTTGCACATAAGAGTCCTATAAAAATAACCTATATAATTATCTTAAAATCATGATTATTAATAAATGGTGGCACATTTTATCTCATATCCAATACTTGCTTCAGGGAGAAACATTTGGTCAATATAACAAACAAAGTTTGAACAATGCACCTAATCAATGAACCAAATTTAATGTGACATTAAAATAGGAATATAAATTAAATATAAGAATTAATTAACTATACATAAACCCATTCACTTGACACTTTCATATGGTTGGACATGCCCCTCAAGAGAAGGTTGTCATTCTTAAGGGGAAATCATTGTAAACTTTTCAAAGTCATTAAACGCAAACCTTGAGGGGTAGAGAAGAGTTGTAAGATTATAAAGTTACTAATGTGAGTAATATAAGAATCCATTAGAGGATTATATTAAAATTTAAATTATGAATATGTGGAAAAATATTTCTCTTGTATCATAAACATTATTTATAGAGAAAACATTTGTTAGTATATCATAAAACTTTTGAACCATTCACCCAATCAACAAAACAAAATTGTTGTCACATCTGCATGGGTATATAGATTTAAGATAAGAATTAATATACTCTTTTATTTATTTCACACTATAAAATTTCATGTAACCAAATACATCTATTAATATAAACTTTTCATTCTTAAGGGAAGAAATAGTGTGAACTTTTCATAGCCATTACACACAAACCATGAGGGTTATAGATGAATCATAAAATTTTACAGTTACACGCATGAGACCTTTAAATATCCCATATGATTTTATGAACCATAATATATATTTTAGTTTAATATTCTTTTTTTTCAGTAATATATTCTTCTCTATTCAAAACATTAACCTTGTGAAAGTAGAAGCTCATATAGTACCATTAACCGAAATCAATATGTTATTAATGATTTCAAAAAAAATTAAATACATAATGAAAAATGAATTATAATTGAAAATATACTAAATTAAATACTAATGTTAATAATTCAAAATGTAACTTCTATTGACTATTAACATTACTAAGTCAGACAAATGTACCTTTAGGATCAACTATATTTTAAGTGTTTCAATAATTACTTCATGATTGGATTCATGAATATTCTAAAAACATTTGTTGTGAGGATTTTGATGGAATTTTATTAATTGAATATTTATAGTGATAACCAAATTTGAACAGTGAATTATCTCCATATTCAATTCAAAGTCTTCAAACAACTATTACTTTACTTTTTTATGAAAGTATCTTCAAATCTACATTCATGTAACTACCATGGATTTGGTGGAATAAACTAAGTCTTCCTCATTCGTGAAAATGGTGGTTTATTAATTATTTTTCTATATAAAATGAGATAAGTAGTAGTCTATTCCCTCATAATTATCTTTAGGTGCAATTAATGTGAAAATCTGCCGTACATTAAGTGTAATCAAAATATAAAGACATGTATGAAAAATTTAAAATATCACTAATATTTAAAGCTACACTTAAACTATAAATAAATTGTATTTAGTTGCGCAAGATCTGAGATGTGGTCAAAGTAAATTGATTATTCCATTTCATGACCCCTAGTGGTTATAATGATGACTAGTCTCCGTAGGCCTTAGGGGCCTAAAACACCATCTTTAAACCCATTTTTTGACTCACATTCATTCCAATCAAATTCCACACAACCCAAACAAATGCATGCCATGCCCTTATTATAAATAGTCCATGAACTAGAATTTTAGCTTTGAAATGATTGAAAATAACTTGATCTAGATATTATAATACAATATTCATATATTTCCATGTTTTCTTCCTCCATTAACCAAAAAAATATTTGTGCATGGTAATTTTTATCTGATCCATGAGAAATTGTTTCATTACACCAAGCTAAAATACTTGTTACATAAATCAAATCAACACCACCTAAGTGTATTTTATTCTATTTTTAAGGGATATTTTTCACTCATGCATTGACACCATCATGATCCCCTTTTCCATCCATAGCCTCAAATAAACTACAAATTTTTTTCTTCCCCACTCTTATTATGCACCCTGATCAACCAATAAAACACTTGAGAATTATTAAATTGTCTTGCATAGTTGTCTGATAAAATGTAGCGTGTATTGAATAATATCACTCTTACATTCATATTTTTATAAAATGTATCAAAACAACCTAGAATAAACTCTAGGAAATGCAGTCTGTCATCACTTATCTAAAAATGGTCCTCCCTCTATATATTTATGCTATCCTCTGTGCTATCATGTGCATGTATAAATGTAATATGCATGAAAATGCCAACCTAAATTGAATTAAAGTACTAGGATTATATCTCATTTTGTGGTTGTAGTGTGTATTTTCAAAAAAGTCCAAAATTGAAACAATGATCTTGAGTGGGATTTTTTCCTTGCAAAACATGAATTTGTCCTCTATCCATTTTGATTGGTGTGTGTATTGCATATTGATAAATAATATTCATCTTAAATTCAACCATGAAATTAGATACAAAAACCTGGGTCTCGATGAACTAAAATATTTATGACTCTAATCCATATTTTAATGCATCTTTAATATATTTGTACTTATTTAAATCAACTAGTTACTTTACAAAATAATTTTAAATTTCCTTGTGTATGTAACAGGTTAAGAGATGAAAAACCACCACAATTGTTATTTATTCCACATAAACATTATTGGGCCAAATAAAATAAAATAAAATAAACCATTAGGGATTTAACACAAAATAATTGGGATTAACTCTCTTAAAATTTTAGGTGGAAAATCCACCATACATTCTTGCATAATCTCACCATTATGTAAGATACATATATGAATAAAAAATTCAAAATACATAGCAAATTCAACATGGTTACTAAAAAATTTGGTCCACATTTGGATGATTTTTATGTGTACTAAAATATGGTATTAAATACTTAAAAATTACAAGTTTGACATACATTTACCACACATGACTTGCGCACTTAAATATGGTCATAACTTGCCATTCTCTCACACTTACATACTACCTTAAGTGCTTAATCCTTTCATTTTATTATTACAAACCTAAAAGAACCTAATTGTTTATTTCAAACCTACTTACTACCTTACATATACATTTATATATTTTTAATTTAGTCCACTTATACACATGTTGGTAACATCATAATTGGTCAATATGGCCAATCAATATTGACCTGATCCAACTGGTACCAACCCTCCTGTAATAATGACTAATTTTTAAAATCAAACATTTAATTAGAGTTAGCCTATCTACCTAGCATGTTGGGGGCATGATAAATTACCCAATTTGAGTCATTTATATACAAATCAAGACCTCAATTGATATGGGACTTGTAAATTATGACATACATCTATACACTATTGTACATTGAGAAAATCTACGCTTTTCTTCCCAAATTTGTGAATTAATCACTAGGAGCAATCATAATTCAAGTATGAATCATACCAAATCCAAGTTTAATAATTTTTTTAAAGTTCAAATCCAAATTATTAGTTGCATACATGTAGTGAAGGGGCACAATTTCACAATCACATTAGGTGGGAGAACTATGCATGGATTGATTTTCCTCTTTAGTTTATTGGATAAATAGAAAGAGGTAAATCATGAAATGAGGGTTATTTTGGTTATATTGACCCATTATAATTTCATAAATTTTATAGGTTTATAACCCTCACAATCATACATAGAGTTTCAAGGTGAAGGAGGTTTATTTATAGAGTTAGGTGCATCATCAGCGTTCAACATCACACATACAGAGCTTATAAAGATAATAAAAGTTAACCATACAGTCATAAATTTAATTTTAAATATAGGTCACTACCAAATACTTAGGTTAATATTGATATTCAATACTAAGTCAAATTTTATAAAACCAACCCTTTGCAGTAAAAAAAACTAGTTCCTGAACTTGATGAATCACAGGTCTACTTTAGTCTATTTTTCACTTCCAGTGTATAGTCACAGTTGGAAATTAAATCATAAAATCTAAATACTCATCCATTTATTACACTTAATTATAGATATAATATGCATCTTGTCAAATAATTATAGTATATTTCTAAATTTTTCATTTAGATTCATGCTTAAATTCCATATCTATATATTTGAATTACATAAGTTATTTTTTTATATCATATTTGGGTTTATAAATCCAAATTAGGGTAAAATATATTGGTGAAATTGTACATGGATCAAACTATGTCTAAATGATAGGTTTTCCTTAGGGTTTCATCATTCTATGGTTTTATATTTTAGTCTTAGGGCTTCTCAGATCTAAATTTTATTTATTTATGTTCCCTTTGCTTTTAAGGGTCATACTTCTACTTGTATCCATTAATATTTAGGTTTTTATCAATTTTATATTATTAATCATCCTAAAATCTAACTACCCTCCTATTATGGATTCTTATATCTATTTTTTCACCTCTACTCAAGGTGGTGATAACTACTTTCCCTTTAAGGAGGTTCATGCAACCACTATACAAAAAGATAGAGTGCACCTCGTATATAACCATGATCTAATAAACAATGTATCCAACATGGTTATGAAAATTCAAATGTAATCCCTTCAAAATCATATCAAATATTGTACTCTCAATATTCAAACACTTGGTAAAAAAATCACTTGTATAACCAATGACATAAATTTGACCAAATATGGTTTCAAGCTTAAATATTTTTAAAAAATGGGATATATAGGATAAGGATTTGGAAAATATGCACAAGGAATTGTTAATCCCATCACCACATTTACTTAGAAATGATGATAAGGCCTTGGATACATAATAGATTCATAAACTAATTTGGAAATTACAAATTCAAAGACATGTACTCATATACATTTCCTATAATCAAGAGAATAATCTCATATTTAATATTATGATACACATATCTCCAACACTCTAAAATATTACTTTATTCGAGATAATTTCATCAAAAGAGAATTTAAAAATAGTGAAGGTATCAAGTATACATTTGTCTAATATGACCCACTATTTATCCAGGTCATGGAAATTAAAAATTCAAAGAGACATACTCATATACATTTCCTATAATCAAGAGAATAATCTCATATTGAATCTTATGATACACATATGTCCAAAACTCTAAAATATTACTTTTTTTAGGTTACTTTCATCAAGAGAGAATTTAAAAATAGTGAAGGTATCAAGTATACATTTGGATAATATGATCCACTATTTATCCAGGTCATAATATCACATAGGCTCATCAAACGAGTCATTTTTGCCACTAAATCAACTAAAAATGTTTACAACATATCATTCTTGCATGCATTAGGGGTTGATATGAAAAATATAAAAACAAAGAATCACATTCTTACTAAATATGATCATGGGCTATTGGCACCAATTGACACATAAAATCATAGCAGAGTATAAACTTCATAGAATTATAATGGTTCAGATATTATATGGTTCAGTTACATGATAGATTTTGGCACATTAGTAATAGATTATGGGGGCATATGTCATGCATATTCACTCACTTTATAAATACTTGAGTATAAATTCATACAAAATTGGGTCCATATGCATTGGAATATGTACACATTTTAAAGAAATAGGAGTTTTAGGTTTCCACATATACATACATTTGAGATACATTTTCTCAGATTCAACATATACATGCATAATATTCTAAAACAATTAGTACTAATTCAAGAGGCATGATAATGGTTCATTCACATAAAAAATAGTATGATTTACAAGTTGAATGATAGATGGTTTTCATTCCACTTCGCACATATTTAAACTTAGGTCATGATAAGGGCATGAACATTCTTCATTCTCTTTTGATTAATCACTTATTCTAAATTAAGTGCAACTATATAATTAAACTATGGTCATGATGGGGGAATGAACATTGCTCATTCTCTTTTGATCATGCATATTTTTTACATGGTTAAAACTTGATCAAAACTATAAAATTAAATATATAATTCATCTAAAATGAGAGATTCATGTTTTTATAGTTAATATGCATTGAGATTTAGCGACGCTCAATATCCATGGAATTACTTACAATAAGCTCCTCATTTGGTTCCCTTTTTTTTTATACATATTTATTTGGGCTAGTAAATTGTGTAATTTTCCCCACATTTATGAGAATTGGTGAATGTTATCTTCAAAACCTAAGGTCTTTCTTAGTTATACAAATTTAGGGCACATTCACCCTAATTATTGATATGCCTCATAAAGGAAGTATAATTTATCCATGGTTTAACTAGAGGAATCACTCTCCAAGAGCTTCAGTGGAAAGCACATTCTCCAATGCTTTAATAAAGAAACATCATCTCCAATGAAAGCATGGTTTTAACCAACACAAAGGTGTACTCCTTCCTTGACTTTTCAAAAATAAATAAATTAAAATTTAAAATATTCAATCTTCAGACATTGAGTACTACATGTTTGTTGTAGGTTTTCCTATTGAGTGACATTCACAAGTGGAACTTCCTACCAAAAATAATGTGTGTTGTACACACGTAGGTGTATATTTTATTTTATTATCAAAATTTTATTGCTATAATAAAAGGGTGGAGTTTGTAGATACTAAAATATGTTATTAAGTAGAAAATGATAATCTTGACATAAATTTACCATGCATGACTTTCACCCTTAAATATTATTATACATTATCTTATACCTACATGATACCTAATAAGCATTATCCTTACATTATGATGTTAAAAACCTATAAGAACCTCATTGTTTATTTCAAACTTACCATCTTGTATAAACATTTCCAAAAATTTAGAGTTGGATGACACCAACCCTCTCCAAAAAATTTACTAATTTTTATAATAAAAACTCTAATTAGGGTCATCCCATGTACTTAATGTGTTGATGGCATGAGAAAGCACCCAATTGGACTTATATATAAATCAAGGACTCACTTGATAGGGGGGTTAACAATTATCTAGTATACATATATACACTATTACACATTGAGAAAATATACCTTTTTCTTACCAAATTGAGAATCAATAACTAGGATCAGTCACAAACCATGTCTAAAGCATACCAAATCCATGTTAAAGTAAGTATTTTCAATTATCAAGGTCAAATCATTAGATGAATACATATAACAAAGGAACACATTGCACAATCACACCAGGTGGGAAATCTACATGTGGCTTGTTTTTTCCTATATTTAATCAACAATAAATAATCAAATGGAGGTAATTGGGGTTATATATGCCCATTACACTTTATCAGTTTATTCAAGTTTCTTACTCTCACAAACACACCTAGGGTGTAAAGGTAAAGGATGTTGAAATCTTAAGTTGTTTGCATCATCAAGGTTCAACATCATACATACAAAGATTAAATATAAATTCAAAGGTGACTATGGTCACAAACCTATTTTTTGGAATGGGTCAATGCAAACCAATCAAGGTAGTATTGATATTTAATACTAACCCATATTTTATGGAATTGACCTTTCATAGACAAAAATCTATTTTATGAATTTAGCAAATCAAAGCCCTGCTTCAATTTATTTCCAATTTTAGATTAAAGTCATAGTTATAAAATACAATTATTCATACATTTTTTGTACTTACTATATTTAACATATGCCACTTTTAAATAATTTTATTATATTTCAATATTTTAATTTTAGATTCATGCTTAAATTCCATATCTATATATCTAAAAAATATACTAGTTTATATCCTATTAGGGGTTTTAAATCCAAATTAGGGTAAAATTTTAGAAAGATGACACATCTCAAATAACCTTTTGCTAATTACCAATTGTCCAATATTTTTTTAGGAGAATCATGTTTGGTCATGTTAAAGAAGTCTTTCACATGTGGCTCATAGCTTATTGAACCTTTTCTTCTTTCAGAAACATAGTTTATATAAGGTGAGACCCTTATGATTTTATGCTGATAAAATTCAATCAAATGTCTTGATGATTCAACTAAAACCTTGTATTTTCATGGGAGTCTATCATTAAATGCCCAACAAGCAGAGGGTCATCAAGTCTTGTTATTCTTCCTATGTCTTTAATTAGAGTTTTATTATTCAATTTCAAGGTTGTACTTATTTGAATAATAAATCATCCTATACATGTTGTCTTACTTAGTATAGACTATTATTAATCATCTTGTGACATTAGTATCTTTTTTTCAAGTTTTCTTAACTATTACATTAAATACATTACTTAGATTATTTACTATTACATTATTTATTACCTGTGTGTTGCTTGTTCTTAACCATAAGTTATGTATCATATGGCACATTTTTTGCATTATCATTAGTTAAACAAATAATTGACATCATTTTATATGGGTTTTATTCTCAAATACATAATCCCATATAAGTTGAGCATGATGTTTAATCATATGTTTTGAAATTTTACCTTGCATAGGTTTTAATATTTTGTCATCTATTTTATCAAATTCCTTGGTGTTTCTTGGATTATCCTTGAAGGTGTGGGCACATGATCTATATATTTATTAAATTTAATGGTGTTAGCACTTCAACCATAGAAGGGATATTTAATTCTATGTTATCATTAGACTCTACATGTGAATCAAATTCCTCTTCATTTGGAGAGAGTCCAATTAGGGTCATTACATGATGTTCATTGTCATCATGATAAGAAAATTCATCTTGGATAGATTTTTCATAATATTTTATTTCTCTGTGTGTTTCACCATTCAATATAAATTCATTAGTTATGTGTGCTACATATTGAGTTTCATCCTTAAATAAGGATTTATTAACTCTTACCTTACTTGAAGATGTCTCTAAATTTAATTCCATTCAATTGGGCATGTTATTTTTAATTTAAACATTAATTAGCATGGAAGAAGTATCTTCACCTTGTCTAGAAGCTCTTATAGTTGCTCTCCTATCTTCTTGCCTTTTTATTTATTTTTCTCTCTTGAATTTAATTTCTTCCTTTGTTATCTCCATTATTTGTATTTTATGGAAATTATATGAACACATGATATATATTTACACTTATAAGTCCAAGTAGGATAAAATAAAACAAAAATTATTGAATTTAAAATAATTGAGATAAAATCAATGCATAATTTGTAGGTTGTCAGTTGTAAAAATGAGCTTAGAACTTGTAAAATGTAAAATGGTGGAATAAACATTGTGGGGATAAGAGTTTTTAAGAAATTTAATGAAACTACAAAGGGTGTGTGCCATTTTCAATACCACACATGCCATTTTTAAGAGTCATTGACAATGAACAAATGTATACAGAGCATTTTCTATTATAATAAATGCATGCATGCTTTACAAAAGGGCATGCACCCTTTACAAATGTCATACACCCTTCATTAAAGGGTGTGCACCCTTCATAAATTGTGTATGCCCTTCTCTGAAGGGCATGTAAAGGGTGTATACCCTTTTAATAACTACAAATTTAAACCTCAGGGAATTTCCTCTAAAACTACCTTGGTTTTAGGCTTTGAGAATTTAGCTTAGTCCAAAAACCTATCATAGACCAACCAACATGAATTTTTATAAATTTATACATTTTTTCCACTTCCATAGAAAAATTTGAGTTCATAGTTTAAAAAAAAAAATTATGTAAGCTTGTAGGTGGGAGAATGTAGTTTCTAAATATATAATTTTTGTAATGTTATATCATTATTTAATTTATACATAACATACCTCATTATGGTTTATACTATATCATTACAATTAGTTAAATTGATTTTTTGACAATTGATCAAATATATATATAATTTATATCTCAACAATCTACACATCGTTGACTATGTTTAAAAAAAAAGTTTTTTATGAAGTTTATAAAAAATTGTGTTTGCATACTTGTGATTTTAATTTTCTAACTTTCTTAACTAGTAAAAAATTAATTTAAAACTTATATTAATTTAATAATTAATAAATAATATTCTCAACAATATTAGACATTTTGTATATTTATATATGTGATTTTATACAAAAATTCATTCACTTACTTCTAAAAAGTGTGCTCATACACATGGAATTTAGTAAATGTTTTCACAAAAATATTATATCATTGTCATAAATGCATCATTTTTTCATAATTTTACATTTGGGTATTAAAAAGATTATATTCAAAAATGAAATTCAAAAAGTCACAATTCATCTTCTTATGTTATCATAAAATTTTGTGTAAAAGTCTCTAAAAATCACTTAAAGTTCAAGTATTGTTATTTAAAAAAAAAAAATTGGCACTATTTTTCCCCCATTACCTTGCACCCACCTAGCCTACGAGTTTAAAATTTTAATACAACTATGGATTATGTGTGGTTATTTGTGCCTACCAAATACGTTCTTATTCTCATTTTTTTTTATATAGGTTTTTAGGTCATGATTTTATTTTTTATCTTAGCCTTTTTTTAATCATTTTTATCCAAGATATAAAATTTATCCTAGAGTGCCTACCATTAGTTTTGGAAAAACATCACATTGATTTTTTTTTTGCATCCTTTCCATATATCAGGGATGCAAATATTTGCAAAATACAATTAGTATCTACAGAAAAAATATCTCTATCATTTATTCATTTTTTTTCACAACTTGCCCTTCCATATCACTCGTAGACCTTAAATTTAGTGTTTCCAAAAATTTAGAGAAAGGCACAAAATTGAACATATTTACTTTGTCACTAAATTTACAAGACTATATGCCTCTATTGTTATAACATTTTTTCAATTGAACAACAAAATAAACATGAGGATAATTCGGAATACATATTTACCAAGTGACATGGGGGTGGAGGTATTGATACATGGATAAATACACCATTTGAATCAAGGTACATGAGTAAATGAATAATTGTAAGACTAAATTGAATATAAATATGGTTATCAAAATATTAAATAACAATTTTTGCATTTCCAACATAATTTGTAAAAGAATAAAAAGCAAACATTCAAAATGAAATACATAACCAAGAAAATGACTTTTTAAATATTTTATTTTTATATTAACATTGTTAACATTTTATTCATTCTTTCTTCTCTAATTAAATATTAAATTTTGTCTTTTAGAAGTATACAAATTTATATATTGTTTTTCCTCCATGGCCTCTATGTGTAATCAATGACAACTTTTCACTCCATCTTTACAGGTTAAAAAATAACATAAGATAAATGGAAAGGAAATTTAGTGCCACATATTCATTATGTATCTTTTTATTTGGGACACCCCATTGCCCCCTATCCCCACATTTCCCCCTCTTCTGTCCTTCCCCCAAACCAACCTTTTATACCATTAATTTAATCTTGACATAAATCTACATAACCTTTCCAATGGCATAAAATCAAAATAAATGCCATTAATTTAATTTAATGACTTATCAACCTTTCCCATCTGCCACTTGATTTCTAGTGGACCAACACATCTTAGTCAATGACCCTCAAGTCCTGCAATGTAGGCATGCCAAAGCATGACATGTATTTTTAGTAGCATAAGGTAATTATATTCATCCTTCAACTTTAAGTGTAGACTGTTAATCAAGTACATAATTAAGGGCTCATTATGGTAGGTAGATGTGTATTAACACACACACAAACACACATATAATTTCAATTACAAGATAAGATTAAATCTACACTAATAAGAGATCCCATGTTATGAATTTTATGCATGTGCAAATCTCTTACACAACAAACCATCAAGAGACTTCGTTAAGGATGTGTGTGCATGTGAAAATGTTGAGATTTTTCACCTAAAAACTAATGATTCTTGAGTAGAATCATAAGTATTTTTGTGCCTTTGGAATTGAGGTTGAAGATATAAATGAAAATTCTTGTAAAATTGAGATTTAAGAAAGAAGTGAGTAGTTGAAATGAGTTTCTTGATGATTTGATGTGTCTTCTCTTTACGCCCATACCACAATCACAACATAGTATCTCTTATTAGTGTGGATTTGTATTATAAGATAACCTCTATATATAATTGGTTTATTTCCTATTCTAATGCTAATATATGTAAATTTAATGCTTGAAAAAAAAAGAGAAAAACAAATATAAAAATATGGTGATGCATTAAAAAGGAAATAAGTTACCTCCCTATTATACAAACACATAACTATATATTATACAAGAAATAAATCTAAAAGGTGACCACTTACAATCAAACAACCTTCTATTCTACAAACACATAACTATCTATTATACAAGAAATAAATCTAAAAGGTGACCACTTACAATCAAACAACCTTATATTCCAAGAGATTAAACATATATAACATTCCATTCTAAAAAAAGCTCGAAACAAATCTTGCATAAAAAGAACATCAATAGCTTTCAATATGAATTATGAAAAATACATGTAATTTTTTATCCAAAATATCAACTCATTTTTAAAGGACAATTCCATTTTATAAAAAATAAGTGAGAAAAGAGAGGCAAAAATATTTAAATTTTATTTTCCCATGCAAAAAGTAGGAAAAAAATTAAGGAAACAATTTTTATTTAGTCCATGCTACCCATGCTATGTACTTGCTTTGCTTGTAGAAATTTTTACTTTAAATTTGAGATAAATTTTAAATAAAACATAAGTTTATAATGGGCTACCACCTTCCAAATTGTTAATTTAAATGAGAGCTATTAGATATTTATACTCATAACTTTCTAATTTTTCATGTGTGAGTTTAGTTTAGTTTTTTTTTATGTATGAGAATTTTTCATGTATGACTTTAGTTTTTTATTTTTATTTTTTATAAATGTATGAGCTCTCTCACTATGATATTTTTGGCATTCAGTAATTTGAATAATTTAATTAAGCTTTTAAGTTGGATAATTATTTCCTATAGAAAAATATCGTTGAAAGTAATGAGACTTGGTGTGATTTTTTTAAATAGTGTATAAAGGGGTCATTTTTGAAATAAAAAGATTATTAAGAAAAATAATTACTTTAATTTATGATTAATGTTTTTAATATTAATAAAGGGGGGTTTTATATGGGGACCTTACCCCTTACAATGATAGAGCAAAAAAGGTTTAGAAACTAGATATAGCAATGCTTAAACTAAAAGAAACAAAAAGAAATAGACATTAAAAAAATAATAAAAAAGTAGTAGAAAGTCATAAGTCTAAATTTTTATGCCCATCTAATATTTATACGCCTTGGACTAGTTTTGAGTGAGATTTTCCAGAGGAATTTTTGAATTCTATTGGGATGGAGTTTGAGCTTTTCTTCAGCGATACCCTTCAATTTTGCATACTTTGTATGAGATTCAACATTTTCCTCTTTTCCTTTGGCAAGAGAGTTCAATAAAATAAAAATGAATATTTTACTTTTATAATATCATTATAATAAAATAGGAATGACTAATGAAGTTATAGGGGTTTAAATTTCAAATGTTCCCTTTACAATTAGTCAAAATTTCTTACGTATGTTTTTTAGTTTTATTTTAAATTTTAATTTATCTAGAAGTACTCAATCAATAATTTTAAAAATTCATTCAACATAAAATGTTTACTTGACACATTATTTTCCTCAAAATATCTAGTTGGCACATGATATTATTTGGGTATAATGTTGACCTCACCTTGAATTTGGGTAGATTTTATATATTTTTGTTTGATATGTATTTTTAAGATTTGAAAAATATAGAAATATTATTTTTATTTAAATATTTTGTGTATAAGTTTTGATATTATTGTCCTTACCTGTAGAAGAGACTAAGGAATCACTTTTTCATTACTTGTAAGACTATTAGTCAATGATAGATCTAAAGAAAGACATGACAAAATTTTTACAAAGTTTTGGCTTATGTCTGAGCATAAATAATGGCATATTTCATAGGCTAGTATTTGGGAATATTCTATGGAATTAAATGTTGCTATGCAATGAGAGAATGTCAAAAGTATGCTTAGAACACAAATATACAGAATGATGATGTTAGGCATTGAGGATTCATAACGATAGTATGATTTTATAGATACAAGTTACATTCAACTAAATCCTTAGACATTCTCAACCTCGGGACATACAAGAAGCCCATTTGCATCTTATTTTATGCATTTTGTCATTTTAGCATCACATTTACTATTTGGATGGTGTAGTGACTCAAAAACTGAGGATGAATACTAACAATTTTAGGCATCATCACTCATCTTGAAAGAACATGATGCTATAGATGATATGGATTGAATAAAAAATTGAAATGGTTGTTACTTATTACCATTATTTTGAGTAACATCTTCTAGTGCTACACTTACCGATGCCATTGACACTCACAAGGAATCGATCTCTTGACCTACAAAAACATTATATGCATCAAACATGTTGATCTTTATAAATATAGGATGCATGGGATTTGTAGCAACACCATCTTCCATCCATTGGTCATATTTCTATTATTTCATCTGCATCTCACATTCCATTCTTGATGCACATTTACAAATCATATTCCTCACCACATTATTATTTTTAGGGCTAAAATTAATCCCCCCTCCATATTGATAGATTACATCAAGTATAATAGATGATAAAGATAGACTCATAGAACAATGATGATGATCATGATGTCTTTAGTGCCCCATTTTTAGCTACTACTTCACATTATGTGAAGTATGATCCTTTTGTTATCAATCCCACTTGCCCACTAGATCACAAGTATAATAGATGCCAAGCACTCAAAGTAGGAAATTTTATTTGAATACTATCTACCCAACATCTACTAAGTAAATTTATAGATCTAGTTTCATATCATGGATCTTTTTCCATGAATTTTCCTACAGCCCAACAAGTTTGCATAATGAACAATTTAATACACTAGGTGTCCCTTTACTACCATCCAAAATCTATAAGGTTCCAACATAAATAATAAATAAACAAATAAAATAAATCAAAACATAAAAATATTACCTGGGTAGCATATCCACTCGGTGGTGGCTATCAAAATACATCATATATCTCTGCCATTGACAACACTTTGATGATAAAACACATAGACTAAAACATCACTAAGTGGGCCATCAATTTATAAAGTTAGGTAGGGGATTTACAATTAAAAATAAAAAAATAAAAACCTCTCATGATATTACTTTAAAAAAAATTACTTTGAGTTGTCTCTACCTAACATGTGATATAGGTGGGACAATTCCAAGTAGCATTTAGGTGCCTTTATTATCAACATCAAGAAAGCCTCCGTTAGCATCTAGGTTAATGAGTTGTTATTTGTTAATTTTTAATCCATGGTAATGGTAGAATTTGGTCCATTGGAGGTGTTACTCTTAAAATATTTATAATTTTCCCCTACGTTATAAAAGGTACTAGGTGACAACCAGATGCACCTATACACTCGCTGACTATTATGAGTCATGAAAAACATTAGACATCAATCTGTGTTATTTGAAATGAAGTTAGTTCCCATTACCTTTTGTAATTCAAACTTAATTATAACTTCATTGACTTTTGTTTCATGTCATTTTGTATTGGATTTTGAGCTTAAAAATATATCATCACAGCTTCTTCAGGAAAGCTTAAAATTTTAGTCCAAAACCAACTATAATGTAAAATGTGATTATAGGAAGATCATTTCTCTTTTAAAAAAAAAACATTATTAATGTTTTCTAAATTTTTTAGGGACTTTGTTTTGAAGTTGAGGGATTGATTTTACAGTATTTGTGTTTGTATTTTGTTTCTTTTACCAATTTTGCATCACGAATTTTCCTTTATACACACTTTAGTAACTAGCTAAAGCATCATGGTAGGTGATGGGGAGTAATGATCAAATTTGAATACTATAGGATAATAAGTAACAAGAAATAAATCTGCAACAACTAATAAGATAGAAGTTATAAAGTCATAAAAATATATAATGATAAATAATGTTTTAATTTAATTTTTGGACATAAAATTTGCAATGGTAAAAAATTTTTTAGCTAGTAATAAACCCTTTACACAAAAAAATCTATTCCCACCTCATTTTGTACTGTATACAATTATTTCATTCTAAGACACTAGAAAACAATGCATTATAGAGAAATATTTTCACATGACATTATATTTTTCCTTAGAAAAATAATTATCCATTAAACTTAAGAAAAATTCATAATAAAGCAAAAACAAGTTTCTATAACAATAGCAAAAGCTACAAAATAAAAGGAATATATATATATATATATATATATATATATATATATATATATATATATATATATATATATATATATATATATATATATATATATATATATATATATATATATATATTACAAATTAGAAGCCATTGCAATTTTCACATGATATTGACATGTTCATTTTCAACCTTCCACATTTGCTTTTCAACTTTCCCTAGTTACTATTCTATTTATATTTTGGTTTAGATAGATAGTTTGATAAGACCTCCTCAAAAGTATTATTGATAATAAAATTCAAATTACGATAAGAAATTATATGATATTATTTTTTATTATCAATTTTAAATTATTAAAACAATTTTTAATTATGACTACATATGCAAACTCAAACACAAATAATTTGCAATATAAAAATAGGGACTAACTATTATGCGAACCTTATTTTATAAATTTTTTTATTACTTGATATAATATTGTAGATTTAAGTTGACACTGACAAGGTAGTTTTGGAGGTGGATCACCTAAAAATATTTATTGATCACTTGTGTAATGCATCGTATGTTGTCTAATGTTAGTCAAGTTCCTATATTCTTTGCCCATCATGATTCTCAATGCCTTATTCATAGATTTAACCAATGGATATGATCTCGAGCTTAACATCATTTTCCCAGATCCACTATGGATTTGCTTTATACAACTTACATCCTTCTCTATCTCGAGTTGGCGAGAGAGGTGGTGGATGAATAATTTGCATAATAAATTTTCACAATTAGTTTTAACTATTTCTCCAATAAACACACATAAACATGATAAAAGATGGAGTAGATTTAAAAAAAAAATGAAAAAAATCTAAAATATTCAAAGAGGGTGGGAGCCCTCAATTGAATATAGAAATCTTTTTTTTGAAGGGCATGGTTGGGATGAGAAGCTGTATAAATCATGATCTCTTCATGTTGCTGATTTAGTGATGTTGGTTACATAATTTTATATAATTTGATTATATTCATACTCTCCATGATAGTGTTTTAGTTGTTTAGTTTTTTAGTTGAGCGTAGTAGTTGGCCTTTGGCCTCTTAGTGGTGTTTTGTCTAACTTAACTTAATATAGTGGTGCTTTGTCTAACTTAACTTAATATGGCATTTGAATGTATGTATCCTCCTATAATTTTTTAATTTTAAGTTATATTATATTTCTTTTTTAAAATAAATAATTAATTATCATGATCTAAAAAAATAGAAGTTATTATTTTAATAAAGTAATTAAAGTGTTGAATTTGTAATATTTATATTCCTTTAACTTTTCTAAATCTTTATGTCAGAGGCATTTCATTACAAGGAAACAAGGATAGATTATTATTTTCACACAATCAATCGCCATGTATATCCCATGAATGTAATACTTATTTTCATAAATTTTTTTAGTGGTTAATATATTGGTGTGTGTACATGTACCATCACCCTAACATCTATTTGATCATAAAACATGCTCTGTAGATATCAATAGACGTGTGAGTAGTGGAGTGGTTAAACATGGGCATGAGCTTGTTGGGTCAGGTCATAAGCACATGAGGCTGAAGAACAGATGACCATACTTAATATGCTAATTACATAGGTAGTCATAAAAAGTCTTGCAGTGATTCAAATATTATGTATAAGTATGCTTTTTATCAATCCCATCTTTTTGAAAATAATGTGTCATCCATGGATATTATCTAGTATATTACTAGTTAAATGCATCTTGAAAGTCATCATTATTAGTTCTCCAAATGCTTGTAATCTTAGGCCATATATTAGCATAATCTTGTTGATCATACTTACCTATGAAATTAAAAATGGTTAGAATAATTATCGATGATACTAAAAAAGCCATGTGGGTATCCTAGACTCTTCAATAATATAGAGATTAAAGTTTGCAAATGCTTCTTACTAGATACTAGTGGAAAATAAAATAGGAAGCCCTATCTTTCGAAGATCCTCACCATCTTTTGGAACTTATTTTAATCCAAATTCAAGACACTTTGCTAAATTAGTGCCAAAATCCACTTGTGAATATTTATTTGATAGAAAATAAAATGCATAAATGTTATGTACCCCTCACGAGGTTTAAACTCAAGAATGTAACAACTATAATATTTCCAGTACTTGACTCTTTTCTCATTTATCAAACACTAGTTAGCCTTTAGTATTTGAGCAGTGATAAGGCAAATATTAATTTGTTTCTTATTATATTCCATCAAAGCTTCATCTAAGGATGTAACTCTAAGAACTCAAAATTTTACTTTAAGGACATGAGAGATTCATCTTGAAGTGGAGCATAATCTAGTCAATAGATGAATACTAGTATTTAAAATTTGTTACCCATGCAGAAAATGTGTTGGCATCTTGATCCTCATATCCAATGAAACCTTTCATTCTTGTGGGGCATGTTTGGGATCTAGAAAAAGAAACATAAACATGAGTAAACATTTTTTTATATACGTTATAATCAATCAAAGGGTAGAATGATTTTGATTGATTTAGATTCTTAGCATAATATACTCATCTTGCATCAACATATATTCCAAGTTTGAGTCCCTTCGAATGAACATGGTATGCCAATGCCTTTATACCAAAAAGAAATGTTTTTAGCTTTATAGAGAATATTTCCATGCCAATATAGAAAATTCATAGAACAGAGGAGGAGAAAATGTCTTGGAAAAACAACGATGTATTTTTTATTTTGTCAATTGATGTGAGAAATAAATTATAGGGAAAATGTTGACATGAAGTGCCAGGTACCTTTTGAAAGGGATTACATATCACGAGTATGAGTCCCTTTAAAAATTGATAAGATTGATAATTATAATATATAATATTTATATGAACTATATAATAAATATATGATAATATTATATTATTATATATAATTATTACATAATAATGTTATATGTAAGAAAATATATAGTATATGTCAAATAATAATAAAGGGGTCTGCAAATTATAGGGTGGAAGTATATTTTATTGGCCATTTTATATTGTCAAGGGCGGATGAAGATTTTATGAGAGATGATTTTATTGTAACATGAATCCACTTCTGATGTGTAGCTTGAATTAGTACAACACTACCATTGATGCAAGGACAAGACATTGAGGTCTTAGAGTCTATATTTAAGTTTCCATTCATCCATGCTACCAATATATTGATACCTATATCAACTACATTAGGGTTAATAACATATATAAACACCATAGTCAGACCCCTTGAAGAAAATGCAAGGCTATACAAAACATGTAAATAGTGAAAGATCTGAAGATTACTATAGTTGTGATGGTGAGAGGAAATTACAAGGCATTTTAGGGGATAAATTACACTAAGCAGATCGTATTGTTAACCAACTCCAGATTTAGGGCAGTTATTGGATTTACATGATCAACACCTATTACAAAGGGGTCCACATCTTGCAAGGTGGGAACATATTTGATTAGATGTTTTATATTTTCAAGGGTGGATGAGGACATCATGAGAGATGATTTGATTTTGGAAGGGATACACATCTCATGTGTAACTTGAATTAATGATGCAATGTCATCAATGTTAGGATAAGACATTGAGTTCCCAGAGTTTATCCTTTAACTTTTATTCATCCATGATGCTAATATATTTACACTTAGAATAATTACATTAGGATAATTAACATACAAAAACATAATATTTAGACCTATATAAGAAAGGATAAGACCATACAAAACATAAAAATATTGAAATATTTCAAGATGATTAGAGCGGTGATGGTGAGAGGTAATGACAAGGTATTTTAGGAGATATTTGTTTACCCTTATAATTAATTGGTGAATGGCAATTAACTCTATAATAATGTAAAATTGAAATCTGATCTAGGAACATAAATAAGACAAACTACTACAAAATTACAGTGATATATAAAATTCACAGAAGTTGTAAATTACTAATAATAACAACTAGGGTTAGGGTTAGAGAGATGTCCTTAAAAGATGATTTATTCAAACTGTATTATTCATTCATTAATTATAACTATTTAAAACTATTGAGAAAAATTTTCAACAATGTAATTCAAAGCAATGCTTCAATGTATTATGGGATAAATACATAGTATCTAGATAAGGTCGTAGTGTACTATTGTCTACTAGTGAAACTTTGTCTATGTTGATTATGTGCATAGCTTGTTTAGATGATAGATCACTTTCAAAATCAAAACCCTACCATACACAAGGAAAAAAACAATATCAAATTCTTAGGGATAAAAAATAGGAAAGTAGGATATAGTCGAACTATCTTCAAAAAACACCTTGTTGACCAAGTGTTGCCTACATAGTCTAAGTGGACCTCAGGCTGATGTAGTTCTCCCTTTAGGAAAGATCATATAAAATATAACTACTAATTTTGATTAGAATTTTTGATAAAGTATGACCTCAACCCGTAATAAGATAATGTTAACTTGTCTAATGACTATATTAATATAAAATAATTGTAGTAAGGTTCTTTGCTAAATAGATAGATGCTTTTGAAATTGCTTTTTCAAGAGAGTGCTAGATAGAGTAACCATGGGTTTCAAGTGAAACAATTGATGTGATCCTATAAGATAATATTTGAATCATTTTTGATAATCAACCTATTTTAGAGTGAGGGAAACCATTAGGAATCATGTCATTTTGAAAAACCAACAATTAGAGCAATGTAGGCAAGTCTAAACTTGTGGACAGGTGCACAATATATCCTTGGGGTCTACCTAGTGTGCACTTTTTTAGAATGGATAGAGGTTTATGAGATTGTAATGAATATGAAGTATCTACTGATTACGCACAAATATAAATAAATTAGGGAAGTCCAAAATTTGTAATTAGTAAATGCAATACTTTGAACATTTTCATATAGATAAATAGTTATCAGAATGGTTATTTGGCCAAATAAGGTAAAGATGTCAAGGATTAACATCATCAAACATTTTTTTAATTTAATTTTAGTAAAGGAAATATGTACACACTTTGTATTTGTCATGAAGATGTGTATTTCCCATTTTTGAGGCATATGGAGAACTGTTGAAATTGTAGTGATCAAGTCTAAATCTAAAGATCAATGTAGATGCTTGAAATGGAAAGATATATGATCCAAACCTCATAGAGTAATGTGTCATGTGTAAAGAGATGGGAATTGACAAATTGTTTATTTAAAGTGAAACCTAAAAATTGAACATCATTGAGCTCTCATCTAGTCCACTTGTTGAAATGAAAGTTAAGAAGTGAGAATTAGTACATAAATTGCTGAAGCACAACCAAGATGTGGTGTCATTAAAATAAAACATGGATCACTTAAAGAATAAAAATCACACCACTACAAATGGATCTAGATTCAAACTGTGAACTCTTGAAATTTTATCAAGTAGTGGATTCATACCACTCATGCAAATTAAGTTCTTCTGTGGCTTTAGAGTACTTAGAGTGTGGACTACTTCAACATCATGTTTGGGGGGATTTATAGCTCTCTCTTATTTTTTTCTCTCTTTTGGTGAGAGTTAGAGTATATTGCTCATGTTTCCTAGGTTCTAGCTAATAACACATTTGTAGGGGTTTAGAGTAACTTTATATTTGATGAGGTGATCAAAGACGATAACAAGATCAGAAAGATGAGTTTTGTGGCTTTTAGATTTAGCGACGAGGTCATCCACACAAGTTTCCACAATCTTATGGATAAGGTCATGGAAAATGTGGGTCATATCCCTCTAATAGGTAGCTCTAACATTTTCAAGGTTGAAGGGAATTTTAACGTAGTAATAGGTGCCCCATTATGTGGTGAAAGTTGTCTTATATATATCTTTGGGGGTAATGTGAATTTGATTATAGCCCAAAAAACCATCCATAAGGGACAACATTTCATAGCCAATAGTAGAATCGACAATGACATCTATGGAAGGTAATGGGAAGTTGTCCTTGGGATTAAAAAGATTGAGGTTATAGAAATAGATGCAAATGCGAATGACCATGGTGACATTTTTGTGAACAAGAACAATGTTTGAGACCCATTCTAAATAGTCCACAAGCTTGATAAATTTAGCATCTAGAAGTTTAATGATTTATTTATGGCATAAATTGGAAACTTTAGGGGGAATTTTCCATTATTTTTATCATACAAGTTTGGCATCAGGATAGGTGATGATGTTATGCACCACTATGTTGGGATCAATGTCGATCATGTCTTCATAAGACCAAGTGAAAGTCTCATGATATTTATCAAAGAATAAACTTAAGTTATCATTTTCAATTGGTGTAATTTCTTGAAAGATTGTGATAGGTCAAGGGCATTATGAGGTGCCATATTTGATTCTTGTAGTTTCCTTGATAAGCATATCATTTCCATCTTGGAAATGGTATGGAACGTTAGGTAGAGACAAAATAGGATTTATTTTAGGATCAATACTAGTGATGAATTTGTTAAAATGAGGGGCTTTATACTTGAAATTCCCAAGTTTATGATGTTGCCGAGGAAGTTGTAGTTCTCAGGCATGGAGTAATTCAAGGATGGCTTCATCACTAGGAAATGTGGGAAGAGGGCCATAATATTCCACATTTACTTTGAGATCAATAATTTTTTTACTATGATAGTTATATTCATAATGTATTTGACATACCTTTGTGGCCTTGGAATTAAGGGTGATCTCAAGATTAGGTGGAAATATAGAGGAAGGTTGATCAAATTTGATTAGTTAATCATTAGAATTATTGACAGGGATAGGATCAGATATAATGATTAGTTTGGTAGGAGGTATAAAAGATGTTAGAATTTCCAGAGGTGTAAGGGGTAAGATTTGTTCCACCACCCAAAGAGTATCAAGAAATGAATAATTAGCAGGAGGTACATGACCTTCAGGTGCTAACTCAAAATCTATGGAAATGGTATTGACATCATGGTTGAAATCATGTATTTGTGTTAAATTTTTTTGATATCTAAGTCTCATGATTGAGCTTGGACCATGATGTAATCATCATCATAAGTTGGATAAATTGTACATGCTTGTGATTTGGGAGGAAATTTGGAAGATGAGATGCCTAAATTGTTGAATTTATCTAGAGACATGACTAAAGGATCTTGAAATAATTTAGCCACTCCATAATCATTACACATGAAGTCATATTCTATGTAAGATGCTTCATGGTCATTACATTGAGGGGGGAAATTAGTGATCTCATCAATGAGAGGGATGGTGTGATCATGAGGTAATAAAGAGGGAGGTAGCCACTCTAAGATTTAAGGAGGTAGCTTAGTAGTATTATAGGTATTTTGCAAGTCATTAGGCTCATCGTCATTAGAATCAACAAGAGTGACATGTAAATCTGAATTCATATTGATGAATTTGGGTAAAGGAGAACTATTAATCTTCGAAATAGTGGAAATCCAATATTGAGATTTGGGATTTGGAAGATTAATAATCCATGGGTTAGTATTGACCTCATGTTTATACCTTTTACCATTATGAAGGAACTTGATACATTGGATGCCGAAAGAGGCAATATCCCTCATTCAATGAGTCTATGGGCATCCTAGGATTATGTTGTAAGATAAGGGTACATCAAGGACCATACGATTAGTTCATATAGTCTTAGGTCCAATAGTAAGAGGGAGCCAAATACAATCAAGAAACTTTTGATTAGTTTTGTCAAATCCATGACATGTTAAATGAGTTTTTTTGAGATGATCTTTGTTATATCCAAGTTGTTGGATGAGACAAAGAGATGCCACATTAATAATGGACCCTTTGTCTACTAATACTTTGCAAATGAGGGTGGTATTAATGGCTATTTTAATAAAGAGGGGTGGATCATCGGCTCGAAAGAGGATCTCATAATTGATCATGTCTTCTTTGAGAAACTCTATGGAGGGTTTTGAAGAAGGATAAATGGATTCAATGGTATGCACTTTAGTTGGTTGAGGCTCATGAGAAGATTTTTCCTCTTCTAAAATATACGCCTCTTCAATTTATTGAATTTTTTGCATGAGGTACTTATGATAATAAGGTAAGGTAAAAACTAACTCCATGAGAGTAATTTTTCAAGGCATAGAGTTAAGTTGTTCTAAGAAGTTCCAATGTGTTTTGGAAGAAGAAGAACCAACACAAGGCTTAGCAGGTAAAATAGTTTTAGGAGGAAGAGAAGTAGTTGGAGGTTCAGAGGAGGAGATGGTTCCTCATTAGTTTTCAAAGCTAAGTGAGTAGTAATGGTATCTTTGAGAAGTTATTTTTCCAAAGATGGTTTCTTAGGTTTGGTGATAAGATCTTTGTGGGCTAGTTTATGATGATAATTGACCTTAGATACATTTACATATTTGGAATTATTGTAATATTAGTCATAATCATTATAAATTACACAAATATCCTTGTTGGCTTGTTGAACATTCAATGTGTAAAAATATTTTTGGTTGTTAGAAGTAGAAGCTTTGGAAGCTTGTTTCTTTTGAGAAGCGTTAAGGTAATCTTGACGATGGATTTGAATCTTATCTTTGTGATTGAATGAATCCCCAATCATAAATGAAACATCAAGTTTTGTAAGCCCTTTACATATTTCATGGGAATGACCTATGTCAGCATAAAACCAACAAAATTGATTAGGATCATACCATTTAGCGTGATTATTGAGGTAAGTGAATGGTTAAAGGGTGATAAAAATTATTTCATTTGTTGGACCATTAATGGTATGTGAGAATGTTGGGGATTGTCAAATTTGGATACTCCTGGTTTGGGTTGATGAGGATTGAAAGTTATCGCATTAGTTGAATGTTGAAAAGAGTCTTTAATGATTTTTGTATTAGGTTCAAATTGCTTCATTAAGAAGTCTTGACGTTTACCTTGGTCAAGAGCTTCATTTAATGTTTAGGGGGCAAAATTTTCAACCTTGTATTGAAGTGAAGGTGTTAATGCGGTTATAAAAAGTTTGAACATTTTTTCATTAGTCATGTTGTGATCAGTATTATGAGCCAAATATTTCCATTGTTTGATAAAGTCATAAGCTGACTTGGTGAGAGATAGCTTAACATTGATGAAATGACTAGGATAATTTTTGAGAAGATCATTGTGTTAAAACTCTTTAAATAAAGGATTAACCAAATCCTCTAGTTTCTATATAGAATATTGAAGAAGTTGATTATACCATTCTAATACATCATTGGTGAAAGTTTTAACTAAAATTTTGGTTGTGATAAAATTATTAGTTTGGATCCACTCTTTATAAACATTGTTGAATGCCTTAAGAAAAGATGTAGGGTCTTTAGTCCCATCATATTTAATAGTTGGAGATATATTACCAATATCAATAGAAATAATAAAAGGGGTTAAAGGCTCATTTTGGATGTGTTGAAGCATATTATTGTGCATAATAGGTTGGGGGATGACATTCTCCATGGCATCTCTAAGAGGTGGAAGAATAAAATTTTGATTATTTTGAGAGAGAAGAAGAGGTTGATTAGTCATGTTGATAAAATGATGTTGTATTTTTATAATTTGGTAGGTAATAGATGTTTACATTATGTTCATTTGATGCACTATTTGTGCAAGAATCTAGGTTGTATCAATTGGTGGGTTGGTATTTTTAGGAGGATTCTTCAAATTGGTATTAGGGGGAGGATTACTAGGTGGTATATTCCCTATGAGGTTATTGGATAGACTTGTGTCAATTGCCACCACATTATAGTGAGATGTTTGAAGATGGGAATTATCTTGGTATGTATGAAAAATATCTGATCCACCAATCTCATCTTGTGGAGGGATTTGAACCATGTTTTAATCTAAAGATGAGGGAGGAGAATAGGTACTCCAAGAGTGATGATCCTCTTAGAAAGTAAATAGAGGAAGAAAATAACACCCCATATAGTGTCTAAATGGATTCAGGGTGTCTAAGAAGATTTTGAGAGGAGATTTCATGATGCTTGAAGAAAATATTTAAGATCAAGAAACAAGAATACAAAATAGAGATATATTTAGCTATATAGAGAACAATGCTGACTAATAGGTATAGAGTCAATTGGGTCGATAGAGTATGTGAAGAAAATTCACATAATAAGAAAATAAGAGAACACAGTTCAGCTAGTCGATTATGTGCTATAAGAGATGAAATTGAAACATGTTAAAGAGAGTACATAGTCATATGGGTCAATAGTGTACTGATGAACAAAGAACAAAATAGAGAGATAAAGAGACATAGTGAGATAGGTCAAATATGTACTACAAGCAAAGATTATGAACATCTTGTAAGAGATTGTGTCAACAAAAATGATAGTGTTCTGAAATAGAGAAAGGTTTTGAAAGATAGAATCTAATAAAATGAAATTAAGCACACAAGTAATTAGATCAATTTAATTGATCCAATTGAAACACACAGTACAAACCTTGCACCAATGCTGGCTAAATCAATTTTAAAAATACAACATATAATGATCAAAGAGAAATCAACAACTTGAAAGTAAATAATAACTAATTGGTCATTTGAAGTGTTATTAATTTATAATGAAATTTAATTTTAATGTCATAAGAAGTTGGCTATAATGAGGAATTAGAAATCAATCTAAGGCTGGTTTTAAGACATTTAAGCTAAAAGGGATTTGTTTTGGTGATGGTACTAGCTTGATATTGGGGCCTACCCACTCACATCACAATCCTATAGTGATAAGGGTGTTGTATGATTTGCCAATATATACCATCAACTATGTATTTATATTTGGCCAAAAATTTAAATTGACTTCCCCCTTGATGATGAAATCCAAGTAGGTAGACCTTAGGAAAATAAATGTTTAATGCTTTTTGAAAGTAAAGTGATTTGAACATGTGTGCAAAAGAGAAAAATATTGTGACTAAAATGGTAATTTAAAAAACCACCTATTTAATCTATGTTTTCTACTCTAAGCATGCAAGCAATTGAAAAAAAAGGAGAATTAATTACTAGTAAATATAGGTTAAGTCTTTGATTGAGAAGATTACAGAGTCAGTTCAGTTGACATTGTATGGAAAAAATGGATAATATATTTAAATGGGTCACTACTATTGTATAGAAGCAAGATCTAAAAGAACATAGTTGAACAGGTTGACTATGTCTTTTAGATAGAAGACAAGCTACATAATTATGTCAAACATGTTGACCCAGTTGGCTGTAGGGTTGAAATTTTATAGAGTAAAAACTCGTGAAAAATAATACTAAAAGGAAAAATTGAAATGACAGAGAGAAATAAATGAACCATGATGGTCTTGAAGATATTTAGATTTCAAATTTTTATGATGTGATGTTTAAATGTTGATTTAAAATTTTGCTGACAGGTTCAACTAGTTCAATGGAGTTCGCAAAACTTGTATGCTAAAGAATAAGTTACAAACAAAGTTGACTAGATTGACTATGTTTGTAGACCTGTATGCTAAAGAAGAGAATTGCAAACAAAGTTGACTGGTTTGACTATGTATGTAAATCTAAAACTGAAGAATAATACTATGCCAAACTAATCAATTTAGTAACCTGTATTTGGTAAAGACCTACATGAATAGAACAATCATTTTAGAGTGACTGTGTATTAAACATGTGAATAAAAGGTTATAACTATATTGACAAGTTTGATATAATATTGCAAAAATAGAAAATATAATATGATAACAAAATGAAAGTGTGAAAGAAAACCTACAAGGGTTTGATTCATGCCAAGTTCACTATAATGTATACAAAGGGAAAAGCAACTGATCTATTAATTAATCCTAGTTCAGAGAAGATAAATCCTACTTACACTTTTCATTGTTGATACATTAAATATTAAAGAGGGTTCCAAAGCTTCCAGTGAAGCAACACCATGAAATAACCCAATCTAGGTCTTATGTTTTCATATTCAAAAAAGTATATGTAAAGCAAAATTAAAATCTAATACAGTGCTCACCAAAGCTTGTGACACAAAATGGAGGTTAGTAAACATAAAAGTAAACATGCACAAGATAATCCTAATTAAGCTATGTATAGGTAAAACCCTAATGCATGGAGAGAACAATATATTTGAAAGTCATTACTAATTTTACTTCTATCTACTAAAATAGAGGAGTAAATTTAGAGATACTTACCTTGAAGATGAACCCGTTGAGACTCAATATCTACCTTGACCAAAGGTGCTTCGCAAGAGGTTGTGTTTTGTAAGGATCAATAAGAAAGGCCAAAACATCCAAGACTTTTCTACAAGACAAGATTTTTCTCCAAGTGTAAATCCTAAGATATAAATCCTCAAGTAGAATGGTGGAAGAGCAAATTATAAACAATCAAAAATGAATAATTAACTCTTTTTCTCTCTAAGAAATGATGAAATAAACGTGTATATATAGATGAATGTAACTATGTATTTGATACATAGGTTTAATTTTAATTATAATTTTTTTATGTTTTTAAAATAAGATTAAGTTTATTTTCTAGTATGTGTTTAGTTAATTGACTAATTTATAAACTTTTTATTATTTGCTTGTATAGATGGTTAGTGATATTTTGGGTAGTTCAACAGGCCTCAATTCTATTGTAGATCCCATAATTGGCACTAGTGTACCCTATACTTAGGTTTGGAATTTTTAAAACTACATATTTATTCATGTATATTTATTTTCCCTAAAATAAAAAAAACTATGTCTTAAGATATATATTATAGTCATATATTTTTTACCATGCTCATTGGATTCATACATTATTCATTTATTTGTTTTATATGTGATGAGGGATGATACGAGTTTCCCTCATAAATGAGAAAGAAAGTTTTCTTGATGTTGGGGTTACATCTAAGGATCTAGTATCTCTGTGTCAAGTCATGATTTAGGGACAGCTACTAGTGAAAACACATATTAAAATATATTTTTAGCTTCATTCAATTATATTATATGTCATATTTACATAAATGTATGCACATATAGATCTAAATATATATGTATGCTTCATAAAATTCTCCATCATGGGTGTATATGAATTCTCACATCCCTAGATAGCCATTTAGATGGAGTACGGTGAGTCTATAATCATCCTGAAAAGAAATTCTTAAAATTTTTATCTTTTTCAAAACATAATTTTTGTGCATTAAATTTTAGATTCCATACATGTTATGTAGACAAGATAATGTTTAGAGGTTATAGATCAAAAACGTGATGAGTCACATGATGAGAGCAGAGTCTCTCCTCGTATTGAGGCATCTAACACCCTTGGATCTACATCTATGGCAAAAAAGCATAATTTATTTGGAGGTAATGAGGAGTGGGAGAGATAGTTGTTGTGTTAGGGGTCTAGTTGTAGGCATAATCAATTTTATATGTTGATATGGCCCACAGTGTATGCCTATATGGAATATTTTGTAGATGTATATGTTATGGTCTACATTTTTTCTTGATATATGTCCTATTATTTATGTTTAATTATGGTATATAACTTTGCATATATACTATTCAACAAATAAGATTCATTTACTTATATGTATTTTATATTTTTATCATTTAATTCTTACACATATTATTAGTTAGTGATCATTATTATTTCATACGGGGATTTAAAAAAATCCACATTTTACTCTAAGTTAAGTGTTTCATCATTATGTATATTTTACAGTTACATGTGGTATTTACTATTTGCTTGTTTCATTTATATTTCATTACATATTAATTTCAACTTGTGATCAATTTAAACGATGTCTTTATTGATGAAGGAACATCTAGACAAACACATTTGTAATCATGTACGTATTCTTCTATGCATGTTTGTATAAGATTGTGTTGAGTAAGGAGTCTTGATAATGTTTAGGTTGTCATAAGTCCATTAATGTGGGAACATCAGAACATGCTTCATTAAATGATGTAAATATAATGAATTTTACTTATAATATCATTTTAAGGTCTTAGGAGATCATATGAAGTCCTTTTAGTCCTAATAATCCTTACTTGAGGAATTAGATGTGTATCTTAGGACTTTGGGGATTTTTCCTCCAAGTGAAGAATTCAAATATTTAAATGCTTAAATAGTGTTATTAAGGCAATAAAAACCTTTTGGAAATTTTTAAAATGAAATAGGAGGATAAATTAACTATTGTAAACATGTTTCACCCTTAAACTAGTCAAAAATTACCTTGAGGAAGAATTGTAATGTCTAAGGGAAAATTAGGCAACTTTGAAGTGGTTTAAGAATGGTGATGAGACCATAGAATTAACAATTATATCCATGAAAAAACACACTTTTTCCTTGCATAAGAAGTTGATATAAGTGTAGTTTCCAAACTTATGGTTTATTTATAATGAGATAGAGAAATTATGTCTTGGTTATTTCTTTAGAAACCATTGCAATCTTTTGTTAACTATTATTACTAATTCTTGAGGAAAGATGTTAATGTGTGTATATGCAACCCATAATGAGGTATATTATAATTTGATAATGAGGTACCAATCAAGGATCAACTTTGAAGTACATCATAATAGCTTCAAAGATCACCTTCGTCACTAAGCTCCCAAGATGGTCAACAAAGCACTATTATCTACTCTTGGGAATTGATCATTTCCATGAATGATATCTACATGAATGGTAATATAATAGGATAAAATAATGATATTAAAGTATTGACATGATTCAATGGGATTAGAGGAAGATTCTAGTCAAATATAAAGCATTTTGGTTGAGCTATAGACTTCTACAAGTGAGTTATGGACTTCATCGGGATTGTTATGGACTTCATTAGGCTTGTTATGGACTTTAATAGAACCAGTAAAGACTCATTTTGAAAAAAAAATATAATTAATTTTGATGATTACTTGGTACATCTAAAGATGATCAGGATCATTTTCAACTACCTCAAAACACTACTATTTATAGTATTTTATAGATAGACTTTTCATTTATAGACTGTACCTAAATATAGACTTGTATAATTTGGATAATTTCACTCTTATAATAATGTCTTTCTCCATATTTTATGGAGATTGAGATAAGCTATAAAACATAGGTTGTTATTATTGAATAAGGCATTGGTTGGAAGCATGAGATTATAAATTCAATCTCCCACAACATTGAATCAATCAATATCTCTTTCTCTCCATCATTATGAATAATTCATTCTAAACTTTTTGGCATAAAAGCTTGTGATTATTTATTAAAATCATCTTCCAAGGAATGAGTTGGCCACTCATTGCAAGGAAGATGGATCAATTTATTTGTGTTTACTTTTTTTGTTATGCAATTATCTATTTATTGTGAATCGTTGTTTTTTTCCTTTGTGTCATGTAAGCATCCCTTTTTATATAGTTTGTTGTGAACCTAAAAGTGTTTTATTTTTTTATGTATTTTTTAATCTAGTAATTTACTTTATATTAGAGTGATTTTCTATTTCTTCAAGTGTGGAGTTTGGTATAAGGGACAATTTTCCAAAGATCTATTTCTCCTATTGCATATTGCCTTTGGACACCAGCCTTGGATTGACATTATTTAATAAAGGGGATCAACAACCACCATCAAATGGTTGAGAAATTTTGGACTTTTATTTATCACCCAAACTAATCATATAAATGTTGAATTATTTAAATATGGGTCAAACTAATTGATAAGAGGCCTAAATCCTATAAATTGAGGCCTAATATAGCGATTTTTAGCATTGGAGAAGCAGTGGTGAGGGTTGAAATCATCCTCTTAAGGAAGATTCTTGAGGATATAAGCCTCTAGTAGGTTCTTTGTATATAGTAGAGTGTTTAATTTGTATGTAGATAAGTTATTTATAAGGAATAAATGAAAGATAAGGCCATTGTAATTCCTTTACATGATCTTAAGCCTTGTGGATGGTATGTTTTAGTCTCTATGTGTATGTTCTTTATGCATTTATATTGTTTTGAGTTAGAAGATTCTCAAATGATGATGATAAAGAGTGGTTGATAAAGTTGTGCATCTTGATAAAGTTCATAAACATAAATAAAAGGTGATTTGATACTATTTTAGTCCTTTTGATACTTGAGATTTAGATTTGATAGTGTTTCCTTTGGTTGAAGCTTGCTAAAACTAGGTTTTATGTACTAGAAATCATGCACAACTTGTAGCTAGGAACAAACCATGCATTATCAAGCCTTAATTTCAAAATGTAAAAGTTGATGGATGTTCATACAAATCTATCGAAGTTAATTTTAGGTCTTGAAGTGCAAATTTGTCCAAGTTATAAAATTATTTATAAATAGCCTACTTGTTGTCTTGAACAAATCTAAAGTTAAATATTTGAGAAAAATTTCATTTTAGGAAAAATTAAGGTTGTTTCATGGGTTTTAATAATTTATAAGTTTGTAAGGAGATAGTATAGACTTAAAATATAATTGGAAGTCATTCAAAATGGTTATAACACTCAAAAATGATGAACATGAGTCCTAGGCGTATCATACATTGTCCTTAGGGCTTGATAACAAATGGAACTCACTTTTATCTTTAATCCAATGGTGGAAAATTATAAAAATTTATAATATGATGTATTTTGGTATGCTATAGAGTGTGGAAGTGTTTTAAGGTTCATTATAAATGTTTCACATGTGTGGAGGTGGTGTTACAAGGTCATGTAGGGTTAATAAAGTGTGTGGAGGTGTTGGTTATAACTCTTTATTGAATGAAATAAGATGTTTTAAAACTATTTGAAACCTTATTTCAAGTTGTATATGGTGTCACTGAACCTTTTAAAACTCATGCATGATCAAATTGAAGTTAGAGTACGTGGTTCAAGCAAAAGTTTGGAGAAATTTAACACTATTGAAGAGTAGCTATTGAAGAAAGTTGAGTCAATTGAGCATTTCAGGAGAATCATGAGGGCTAGAAATGAGCC
The DNA here is from genome assembly GCA_037957365.1 of Torreya grandis. NCBI lineage: Eukaryota > Viridiplantae > Streptophyta > Pinopsida > Cupressales > Taxaceae > Torreya > Torreya grandis. Next base: position 2,263,626 of record JARHVA010000534.1, on the reverse strand, counting down.
ATCAGAGACCACACTTCCAAGGATGAGTCTTATAACAAAATATATGAATATTCTAACTTGACACAAATGAGACATGACAATGAGTTTTATCTTGTAACTAAATCTCTCTTAAAGGGTCAAAAATTGGTTAGTGTGGGCATATATTATAAATCATTACCTAAATTAATAAAAAATATACACAGATACATCAGCATGGGTGTTTTAAGGATATATTTTCCATTTATTGGTCTTTATCAAGTCCCAAGAGTGTTATTTGTAGTTGATCGGATGCATCCTTGAAGAGAATATGAGTGTCCCTGAGTGTGTAAACTAAGGAAACTTTGGTCATGAATTTTATGATAACCATGAGGGATAGAGATGAGATATTATCTCTCACACTTCCATGGATGAGCCCTCTAAGAAAATCCAAAATTATTCTCTCTAACTTGATGTGAGCGAGATGTGATAATGAGTTTTCTCTCACAGCCAAATCTCTCTTAAAGGGTCAAAAGTTAGTCAGTGGGGGATGTATATTTTTATTTATTATCTTAATAAATAAACCATCTATACATCACATATATATTGGATTTATAAGGTTATAATTACCATTATTCTATCTCTATTGGGATAGAATATTGAAGGTTATAGTTGATCATATGCATCCTTGAACAGAATTTGAGCATCTCTAAGTGTGCAAATTGAGTGAACTTCAATTGCACATTGTAATAGAATCATGAAGGCTAGAGATAATCTCTCAAACTCTATGTGAGGAAGATGTGAAAATGAGTTTTCTCTTGCAGCCAAATCTCTCTCAAATGGTCAAAAGTTAGTCAGTAGAGGATGTATATTCTAAATTGTTAGCCAATCAATGAGCCATATTCACTGACACATCTGGATGGAAATTTTAAGGAATGAATTTATGTTTTCCATTCTCTATTGGCCCTAGGAGTGAAGGTGTCAATTGATCAGATGCATCCCTTAAGAGAATCTCAATGTCCCAAAGTGTGAAAACTAAGCCAACTTCCATCATGCGTTATAGGAGAACCATGAGGGTTAGAGATGAGTCATTATCTCCCACACTTTTATAGATAAGTCCTTTAAATAAATATAGGATTATTATCTCCAAATTATGCAAACAAGATGTGGAAATGATTTTTCTCTCACAGTCAAATATCTCTTAAAGGGCCAAAAGTTGGTTAATGGGGCACGTATATTCTGACTTGTTAACCCAATCAAAAAAATATCTTTATATACATGTTTGGATGGGTATTTTAAGGCTATAGTAGTTGTTTTTTTTTCTTCATTAGGTCTTAGGAGTGAAGGTTTTAGTTAATCAAGCATATCAAAATATCAACATCTTTGAGTGTGCAAACTAAAATAACTTCCATCGTGCATTACAAGAGAATCATGAGGGCTATATAAAAGCCATTAAGTCTCAAAATTTCATGGATAATTCCTCTAAGAAACCCCAAGAGTATTCTCTCTAAAATAATGTCAGATAGATATGCCAATGAGTTTTATCTCACATCCAAATCTCTCTTGAAGGGCCAAAAGTTAGTTAGTGGGGCGTATATTCTGACTCATTATCCCAATAGATAAACTATCTTTGTCAGCACATCTAAACGGGTGTTTTAAGGTTATAATGGCCATTTTTTATTATCCATCAAGAAATAAGATTAAAGATTGAAACTGATCGAACACATCCCTTAAGAAAATCTCAACATCCCTAAGTGTGCAAACTGAGCCAACTTCTATTGTATGTTCTAAGAGAACGATGAGGGATAGAGATGAGATATCAACTCCCACAATTGCATGGATTTGTCCTCTAAGAAAATTCAATATGATTCTCTCTAACTCAATGTGAATAAGATGGGGCATTGAGTTTTATCTCACATCAAAATCTCTCTTAAAGGGTCAAAATTTGGTCAGTGGAGGCCGTATATTTTGACTCATTATCCCAATCAATGAACCATCTTCATCGACATATTTTATGGGAATTTTAAGGCTATTATGACCATTTTTAAGTCTCAATTAGGCCCTAGGATTGAAGGTTGTAGTTGATCTCATATATAGTTAGGTTTTTTCTATATTTCATTATTGAAGCATTAGTTTCACTTAACAACAAATAAAACAAACCTCTACAACATTACATATGCATTACAACCCAACTCAAAAAATTGAATGTAGATAAAAATAGTAGATAAATACCTAAAAATATAATTTCCATCATGGAAAAAGATACCCTTCACATCTTTATTTATTAACCACTCACCATTTTCACATATGTCACATAGTCATTAGTTGGAAAACACATCCCTATCATAGACCTTTTTCTCTATAGAGTGGGATAGAAACTACAATAATATGGTGAGAGCATTTTGTGTGTATTTGTTTTATTTATTAGATAAATAAAATATTCTCACTTTATTCATGTAGAATCATTGATTTGAGTTTAATTCATCTCAAAATGGTTGCATTCCTAGTCTTTGATCTATTCATGTTGAACTATTAAAATAACATAATATTTAAAATCCACAACCTAGTTTTACGTAAATTATAACAAGAGAAATAAACCATTCATTTATCTCTTATTTTAAGGAAGCTAATTATTTATATATTTAGAATACAAAACATACCTTGATTTGACACTAACCTTACATGCCTAGTTCCAAAACACAACTTTGATAAGAACAAAATCATGACAATGTGGCAAAAACCTACACAAATTCTAGGGAACTTTTTTTTTTGTCTTATTTTAATTTCTAACATTGATATAATTTATTCAATAAATGATGTAGTGAAAAATATCTATAGATAATTATTCATATTCCCATGGTGAAAATCATTAAATTGCAACATTGAGAGCCATAAACCTAAAAATTATTTATGGTTATGATTTGTTTTTTTAATTTTTAGTACCAAATTATTTTTAAAAATTAATGGTATTTCTTATTGAAAATTAATACAACTATATTCATCCTCCAACTTCAAATGTGGACAGTCAATTAGGCATAAAATGGAGGGCTCATTGTAGTAGATGGCAATACATTATTTTTTTAATTCTTTAAGATTATTGTGAATATTTAAAAGTGGTTTTATATAGTTTTTCCATGTCATTTTTGGTTTTGAACATCTTGTATTTTTATAGCTTGACATGCATAAAACATAGTTTGAGTATATAGTCATTGTTGCATAGATTAGAGTTTGACCATATGGTCATTATTAGGTCTTTTTTTAATAAGATGTGTAACAAAAAATATTTTTGTATATCTATCTCTATCATTATTACAAGTAATATCAATTTGAAAGGACAAGAGCCATAAATCTTGAAACTATTTTTTATTATTTATGAAAACAATGCATTTTTTTTCTAGGTAATGAGGGTTAAAAGTTCACTTCCAATTTATTAATCAAAACCAATTATTACAATAAGGCCACAAAATCCCAATAAATAAGAAAACTCAAACCAATAAAAAACTCACAAGCTAATCAAATCCACCAATGACAAACTAGATCAATAGACAACAACTAAAAATAAAAGGACCAAGAAGAAATATGCTAGAAAACCACAACCCAACCACTAGTCCTATCCCAGCGAAGTTGACCCATGACTTGAAGAACCCCTGCTCCCTACCATACTGATTACGCATAACTACCACATTCATTTCCCACCTCTGGTACCACCACATCACCACTACTAGCCAAACTGCCTAATCTCAATTTCTTAGGATCCTCCATATGCTTAGTTGTGACCACCTCCGTTAACTCAATCACCTTGACCAACTTATTCATTTTTCCACCTCGACCATGATGACCACCTCATCTTCCATGAGCACTCCTCTCGAGCATACATCCACCCAAACAAGGGGAGTATAAGGCATTCTCAATGCAGCCTCTCAAAGCACTGGTTATTGCTTGCCAATGTCACTAATCCACCTCTTAGAATTATTTCAAATTTTAATGGACAATTGGTGATAAAAAGGGTTCAAACACCACATTATTCGATATGAAACACAACTAAAATAATACTCCCACCTTCTTAGAACTAGAATTGAGATGAAGAAGCCAAAGCTTTCTTAGAAATACTTATTGACTATTTAATACTTATTAATTATGCTTACTTAGAATTAATAATATGTTTGGTGGTGTAAGATATTCAATCTTCCATGAATTCTCCTACATCATTTATCCATTTCAAATTCATATATTTCAGGTGGAAAAAATTCAAGGCGTATGCCTAAGAAAAATTTCAAACAACAAGAAGTAAAAATTGAAGGTCTTTGTTACCATTTGTTGATTGTCAAGTACCAATTATAATGACATATTTATAAATAACTCAAAAACCTTTACAACTACTATTAAAATAACAAAGATCCACTTGCTTATATGTTTAATTGAAGAACTAATTAATTATTTGTAACTCTGAAATTATATAAACAATTTTTAATCATTTTTCACATGTTTTTTTCCCAAACACCTTTTAATCATCCTTTATTATATTTAACATATTTATAATACTTAAAATATATTTATATACATACATTTACGTACTTTTATATTAAACATACAAATTTAATCTTCGGAATGTTAGAAATCTTCCTAATCTTTTTATATTAATACATTAGGGGTACCTTCATAAGGGCTCAACATTGATATATGCATTGAGTATATTGCAAGATATGGATACATCTTTGGTCAAGCGAGGCATATAAGAAGGGAAACGAGCGAATTCTTCGGTTCATATTGTTTTTATGGTAATTTCAACTTTGCGTGCCAGTGAATCTGATTTTGTCATAGTCAAAAGTCAGTTTGATCTATGTCAAATAACGGAGAGACAAATCCATGGTTTCTTTCCACGCATTTTCTCAGCATCGTACTCCTCAATCTGGTCAAATAAAAAAAGACAAATATATGGTTTCTTTTCGGGTTTATTCTCAACACTGTAGTCAGATTGTTATAGGTTCAATAAATATGTTGTCCATCAAGTCGAATGGATAACTATCACCTTTCCACGTTGGGTAAGAATTTATTTAGAATGGTTAGGTTTTGTTTTTTAAATAGATAATAATAAATGTAAATGGGTTATTATTTTCTAATAAATAGATCAAATAGAAAATGAAAAAAAAAGAGAGAGAATAGAAAGAAATAGGTAATAAAATTTAACAATCTAAATAATTATAAAATTTATTATTTAAATGTAAGAGTGAAGATCAAATTCGAGGAAAAAAAAAGAGTGCAAATTAAAGAACGAAATTCCAAAAACCTTACAAAGAAAACTACTAATCAATAATAGGAAGCATATACTAAGGTAGTGTGAGAGTGCTTGATGGAAGCACCTACGTGTAATTGCTCAAGGAAGCGGGAGAAACGCCACCACTAGAAGCCTTAGATACTAGCTACCATAACAACCTTCCATCATGGCATCTCAAATCTCCTCAATCACAAATTAACAAAGTAGCCAAAATAAGGAGGAAAACCTTCATTACTTAAAAAATAAATCGAACTAACTCCACAACCAGGGCTACCCAAACTCCTCAAATAAATTAAAACCACTTCCAATATCAAAAAAAAACTAGTGCCAAATGGCAAAGAACTGTGCAAAACCCCCCTTACATGAAGGATCTGAGGAGAGGCCAAATTTCATAAAGCCTCAAATGGGACGATGAAAGTGAGTCAAGCCTTTTTGAATTCATTCTTTTCATTCTTCCCAAGGAGCGTGACCTTCATAGTGCCAATCTTCATTAGGAGGAAGGTGAAGAGTTCCAAAATTAGCCAAGAAATCCATTGGAGAGTTAGTCTCATGATAGTTATGGGAGAAAGAAATATTCCTAAAGAAAGGAATGACTTGGAAAATATTTTGAATAATTAAATTAAGTTATTATTGATTAATTCTTCTTGATTTAACAACATTGATGATCAAGAGATAATCACCTTACATAATTAATTTCCTCAAATTACATTCAATAGTAACTCTCAAACCTCTAGAAAAAGCTAGTGCTTCACCCGAATTGTTTGAAGATCATGGAATGTTAAAGGTATAATAGGAAAGCACATGACCCTGATAATCTTTGTAGATACCTTCACGTCCACAAAGACCTAGGTTACTTTTGGAGCTCTGTCGAAATTTAGTTTGACAAAATTGATGCTAATTAGCTTCTATGAAGCCAACAGTATTTTTTTTATTTGAAGAGGAAGGTTAAAGGTGTCTTTCAATAAACTCTATTTTAAGAGAATATGATGATCTTGTCCAATGATTTTATTTTTAGGAGGCTGAACTTGAGCCTTAAAACCCTCTTTAAGGAGTCTCTAGATTTATAGAGTTTATTCAAAGAGGGAATGGTTCCTCAAGATTCTATTATTTCTTTATTTCCATAATTTCCTTATCATTAGAGATGGGACCATTGCCTAAATGCTTCTGACTTGATCCCTTCCCTCTTCTATCTAGTTAATAAGAAACTCTTAAATAAAGTTTGTTGTCATCGAGGCAAAATTGAAATAAAGGAGGATGTCGTTCAGGGTTTTAGAATTGATCTTACAAAAGACACATTAAGAGAGCCCTTGAAAACCAATCTTTTGAATTTTATCTTAGAAAAAATATTTTTTATTAATGGTGAACCATAGATTTACGTTCGCTTAAGGAAGCCCCTAAGTGATCCTTACTTTTTCCACTAGCAAAATTTGGGAGTTAATATGAGAGACTAACTTATTATAACCTTATATTAACGAAAAATTGCCTAAATGTCTCCATTTTATTTTAAGCCATTATAATACATTGAACTATTGATATGGTGAGATTTTATGAAGTTGTAGAAATAAATTAGAATATTAGAAACCTATGGTTGGTTGTCTAAATACACTTGGATTTTTCCATCTTCTCTATAGAGCTAAACACTTTGATTTTCATCCCAGTAATTACAAGCTAGGGGTCTTCACAAATTTGAAAATTAATATTCTAAAATGTTGAAGGAGGTGTGATTGTAGAGAGGGATCACACTAGACCAAGTGTCCTTCCAAAAGCTAACATATATCTCTTTTTTTGTTTTCGTAGTAACGGGAGTTAGAGATGAGGTATATACATTTTCAAAGTAAATTATAGATATGAGACCCAAACATCTATTTCTTTGTAGTAAAATATGGGTAAGATCATCTATGTTATGAAGATAATTTCGTAGGATCAAGAAACTCCAAGTATTGTCTTTGTCTTGATATATTCTCCAAACATGTTTTACTCTCAGAGCTACATTCATCTTGAAGAAAATTTTAATTCCATCTCCCACTATTTATTTAGGTGAATATATCTCTTCTTATTTCATTAATTCTATTTTATTAATCTCAAAGGGACCATTCCACATAAAATTTATTATAATGTTAGCTAATATGAATTTAACACTAACTAGAACTTTTGAGACTAACATCATGTAGATTGAATTGCTTGTAGGAGAGCTTGAATTAATTGTAGTTTTCTTACCCAAGAGAGCCATTTACCTTTCCAAGAGGCCAAATTTTTCTGGAAGGTTGTGACCATATTTTCCTAAAATTGCTTTTTGACCAACCATCAAAAAGGGGGATTTCCATGTATTTGATGGGAAGAGAACCTAAATAAAATCCTAGAAATAACTTCATATTATTTTTTCTATGATGTGAAGTGTAGAGGAGGAAAATGCTTGATTTCAATAGATTAACCTCATTACTTGAAGCACATTGAAACCAATCAATAATTTTCATCAACATTCTAACTTATCGAATGCAAGTAGAATTTCATAGAATAGTATCATCCATAAACTATCCTTGATATAAGTTTACATTCTTAGTAATGTTGAAGTTGCTAATAAGATTTATCAATTTTACTTTAGATAAGTCTCTACCTATAGCCTCTTCCATGATGATGAAGATGTAAGGATAGATAGTAACACTTTGACAAAGACCTCTTAATGTATTGAAATATCCAGCCATGACACTATTAATAAGAACTCAAATTATTAGATTAGAGATGTAATTTTTAATCCAATCACACCAAGCATTTGAGAACCCAAATTCTTAAGGATATTGAAAATAATGTTTCATTTTACCTTATCATAATATTTAGTTATATCAAGTTTTATGATCATGATCGCTTCCTTCTTCAATTTTGCTAATCAAATAATCTCATACAAAATAACAATGCCATCTAAAATTTGTTTATTTTGGACAAACCCACCCTTTTATTTTGAAATAAGAAGAGCAAGGAGGATTTTAAGACAATTCGCTAAGGATTTTGAGATAATATTATAGATGTCATTTTAAATAACTATGGGTTTGAAGTTGTCTAGCGAATCTACATTAGGTTTCTTGGGGATTACAACTGGAAAAGTGTAGTTAAAATATTTCAAAAAAGATCTCACTTGGATTTGGATTCATTAGCAGCTTTAATAATATATCTTTTTAACAATTTTACCTAATGTGTTTGAAAAATCCTAGAGGGAGTTAATTAGGGCCTAAGGATTTTTGATTGTCCATGCTACAAAACCTTAAATAGATTTCTTCCTGTATAAAAGGCCTCATTAACTCAACTTTCTAATTATAATCAATAATTTCATGGATAAGATTCACAAATACCTATTTTTCCAAATCATAATTGAGGGTGGGTGTTGGCCCCAAATTTTGGCTAAGTATTGTCCATTTTGGTGTGAAACTAGCATGCAATGGAAGGACAATAGCATAAAACTTGAGAGGTGAAAAAGCACCATGGCATAGAACCTATAGGTCATAAGAGGACACTGGCATGGATGGACCAATGTGAGAGGACCCAGTCAAAGAAGAATTAGTCATAAGGAACTCGAGGACTTAGGACTTAGAATTGAAATGAAAGACTAAGAGAGCACATGGGAAGCAGGAGTAGATAAGGGGATGATTCATATGGGACACCTAGACCTTATTTATAGGAAGTTTTGCATCAACCCGTAAGGAGAGGAACACATGATAGCAAATATCTTGTATAGAGCATGGATATAGGAGGTGTAAAGGCCAAGATCCTTTAGAGAAGATTTTGTTTAACACCATGATTCCCAATCTATTGGGAGTTCATTGGATAATTACTCGAGTCATAAATTATTTTAAACACTTGGTCGGGGATAAACAATTATAAATACCCCTCTTTTAAGGGACTACAAGAAGGATGATGAATGGATGTATTGTTGATGTTGATGTTGATGTTTAAGATTAATATATGAAGTTGTAGGTTTTATCAAACTTCTTATGTTCATGATGAATGATCTGTGAGTTACTTATCATGAATTTTGGTGTATCTTTTCTTTTATAAGAAGTAACTCTGAAACTACAATGTTACGAATATGTGTAATTATGGTAGTAAAACATAGAACTCCAAGGATTGTAATAGTCTATCTTTGCATTTATGGAATATCTAATTAAATACATGTTAAATATAAAGAATATAATTAAGTATTATTGAGAAACAAAAACCTATGGGAACTAGTCTTAAGCAACGCATTTTGAGTGAGCGTGCAAGACCTCAAACATGCATGAAAGGGCCAATGCACTAGCTCATTGGTCTAGAATTTAGCACTAACACTATTTTTACATTAGAAAACCCCAATATTTTGGTTCATTTACTAAGACCTAAAGCATTTTATACTCATTCATGGGAAATGTTTGAGTGCATTACTCTTGAGAATATAAAATAATGGATTATAATGTTGAAGATAACTTTGTATTTCTCTACCTTGAACTAGGAGTTTTGGCACGGTAGTGGGTAGAGCAGAATCTCTATAGCACATTGTATGCAACATTATTTATTGATATCTCAGTTCACTTACATGTTTGTCTCTCTACATATGCTCAAGGATGGTCCCAAAACCTTGGGAGAAGAAGACCTTGGACCCTAGAGTGACAAAGAGATTTAGCATGACTTTGAACCCCATGGATGTGAGCTATCCATATTTGGTGGAAAGGATTTTTGAACAGTTGCATTCTAGAGTATGTTGTAACCACCTATTCATGTCCTAAAGAAGCCAAGTTTTAGTTCCTCTAAGAACTACATGGTCATTACATTAGACATTTTGCATTAGAAATCCAATTTTTTTTTGTTCATTTGGGACTTAAGACTATGCCAATGAAGGGATAAATATTTCGGTGCATAAGCCACATAATTGGGAGGGGAGGAGAAATGCATTAGTAAACTATTATGGGTTCATAATGGTAGCTAGTCAATGGGCATTATGAAAGTGGAAGTATGATGAAGCTTGAAAAAGGATTATAGGAGTCATTGGCATGGGAAGAGATTGGGAAAACTCAAGAAGTGTTGTCAAGATCTATAGGGAAGAGAAAATACACAAAGAGGACCCCATCACTTTTGATTCATGCCCTATGCCTCTAATATCATATGAAGGAGAAACTACTTGGATGATGTTGACCAAAGAACCCAGTCTGAACCAACCAAGCTCCCTAACCATAGTGTGATCTCATGATCTTGATTTAGATGAAGTACACATACATAATTGAGACTCAGATTGTGATGAATTAAAAACTGAGCCAGTATGGGATACTAAAACTCAACCATTTTACATACATATGGACTGAATAATTTTCTTCCCCCCTTTAAAGGTAATTAGGGATGCCTGGAGGGCCTAGCCCTCAAAGTGGATAGAGTATATGCACAAGTTTGGTTAATCATCTATATATCATGCCCCATGTCATGAGTGTTGATGGTGGAGGCATTGGAGGAGGGATAGGAGGAGGCATAGGAGGAAGTAGTGGACTTCCCCCTCAACGGATAGGAGCTAAAAATTAACAATAACCACTAGTTCAAGAACCTCAGCCAAAAAAGGTGTATTATGAAATGATGACTCATTTAAAAAAATATTTAGGCATGGAGAATGTATTTGATCATGTCCACAAATGTGAACTTATTTGTATAACATGAGTCATCACCTATTTTGAGTGCAAGGCCACACAATTTGCAACTACACTTTTAGAATGCATGTGTAAATGGTATAGGAAGTTTGACCCTCAACAAGAAGTGGTTGAATTTTATCAACTTAAAGTAGGCTTCTTTCAAGATTTTGACATTATTGAATTTGAACAACAAAGCATAGTTGTACTAAAGGACATAAATTAAGGACTTATTGAAAGTGTGTAAGAGTATGATGAAAGGTTGAATATGTTTTTTTATAAACCATCACTTGATATTAACATTACTCATAATGCATAATAGTTTATGGGAGGATTATTACCACCTTTTTAATGAATCTTATCTCATAATACATTCACTAACCCACATGAATCCTTGGAAGTTGCCCTTTATGTTGAAGTAGATAGAAGTGTTGATACCAGGGTTAACCCATTTATAAAATCTTAGATAGATTAAATGGTGTCAAAGATTAAGAATTTAATAGCCAATAGTGCACATGATACATGTAGTGGTGTTTGGTGCACTGACTAAAACTCTGATGGGCATATAAGGAACTACTACTTGCACAAGAATATTCATGTAGTTTTCAAACAGATGTGTGAAATTTTTCATGAAGAACATGCTGTACATTCTTGCCTAATTCTACAGTGAGTAACTCACTCAAAGGTATCTGACTACTAAAATATCTATGAGGCCTATACTTATGAGACTAATGACTATCAATTGATTAGTGACATTCATGAAGTATGAGCATACAGTATGTGCCAAACCTCTATAGAAAATAATTATGATAATGGTGGGTACCATGGCTAAGGTAGAGGATGAGGAGATGGTCACTTCCCATCTAATACATGTTAAAAATGTGGATCCCTAGATCACTATCAGAGAGATTATCCAGAATACCCAACATGTGCTTTTTATAAAAGGGACCACAAGCTGGAGAAGTGTCCTAACTTGTATGCAACTATCACTAAGGAGAAAATTGAAAAGGGTACTAACATGATAAAAGTTGAGAAACCACATTGGAATGAATGTTTAAGAACACCAAATATTCAATAGTTGAATATTACCATATGCAATACATAAGTCCCAATCCAAATCTAAACCTACTGAGAAAGTGCAACATGAAGAACCATGAGAAAGAAAATATCTAGATGCTAAGTAACAAAAAGATGTCCTCTAGGATATAATGACATTAGTGTGAGAGCTCCAAGTTGAGAACCAATTTCTAAGAGATAGAGAACCAATCCAATGTGTTGATATGCATAAAGTAATTAAACTACAAAATATGGTGCATGATGAGTTTCAGGAACAGTGCAAATGCATGATAGATGAGGACATTATATCATAACTAAGTGTTTGGCTTAGGAATTAGGTGGAATTACCAATTTAGGTTCAACCTCAAGTCACCAAATAGATTGAGGATTATTTCCTAAATCATGCTCAGTGAGGGACACTCCTCTTCCCTCTACTCCTCCAAAAGATATAGAGATACTAGTCAATGCTTCTATAGATGGATGGGTAATCGAAAACATCCTAGTTGACATCGATGTAAAATTAAATGTCCTTACAAAAGATGCTTGGATAAATATGGCTATTCTAGTGCTAAAACCTTCACCTCATGTCTTGTTTACAGAAAATAAGACTCGCATGCCACCCATTGGAGTCCTCAAGAATAAAATAGTTAACATAATTGGAGTACCCTTCAAGGCAAATTTTGAGGTTCTAGAACTAAATGAAGATGATGATTACCCTGCTCTATTGAGAATACATTGGTGGTATGAGAACAATGCATACTTGAGTTTCAAGAAACATTACATGAGTTTTGTAAATAGTGATCAGTGAATTATTATCCCACTAGATCACACACAAGGACCTCCTTGCATAAAGCCTATTAATGTTGATGAAGATATAAACCACATATATAATGTTACTACAAGCAATAATGAGCTAAGATATCCCACTCCAAATGGCATTATATGATGTTCTAACACTCAATCTCTTTCTAAAACTACAATAAATACTTTTAATTGTTAGGCACATGGTGACTATGACCTTACTGAAAAAGTGTGTAGTACCATCAATAGTCAAGAGAATGTCCCATGCCCATTTAATAAGAATCACAAGTTTTTTCATCTTACCAAACTAGTAATGAGAGGACCATTGGTAGGCCCACCATTAGAAAGACTAGATGAAGCTCCATGATTCTATGGACAAATAGAGGTATGTGACCTCATATAATGCCTTGAAGCATTCTATGATACTGAAAGTGGTCGTATGAGATCATTAGTGCATTTATTTGATGGAACCACCACAAGGTGGTGGTGCACCCATCATGAGAAACTCCTTGATTGGGATCAAGTACACTCTACTTTGCATCATCAATTCCACTATGACAACAATGTCAAGGGATAAATTAGTTATAATGGCATACAAACACCATAACCTCACATTGAAGCATATGAAATAATGTGGAGATATGAAGTGACATAGTTATCGAAGTACTTATGGTTCCATGCATTTTATGAGACATTACGCACTTGGGCATAGGCATAGTATGTTCATGAAAAGTGACACATGGGTACCAGTTTCTATTATCTATTGAAGGAGAACATGAAATTGGCACTATCCTATTCTTCACCAAATATGGATTTGCATCGCACTCTCCAAGCCATGTGTGAAGAGGTTATAGGTGACCCAAGTCCCTTGAAAGAAAATTTAAGAAGTATTCATCATAACCCTGAGGATGCCCCGCACCTCTTCAATGAATCATTAGCACAAGTTTCCATGCCATAACTAGTCCTTGATCATGAATGGTGTAAAGAAATACATTTAGGCAAATAAAAGCTAGTGTTTGACATGGAAGAAGGTAAAGGATCCAAATCACATGACCCTTTTTCAAGCCATTTAGATGTCCCTACAAGCTATAACACAAGAGATGTTCATGATAATAATACCAATCTAGACAACCCTTACAATGGGTCCATTTAGATTGTTCAACATAATATTAGGATAGAGCAGGAACCAAAGATGGTTATAGTAGGAAAATAATAGACTGAATAGAAATTTCAAAAATATTTGATTTACTAAAAAATATCGAGATGTCTTTCCCATAAATTATATAGAAATGAAGGGAGTTCACCCATCCTTGGAAAAAATGCATATCAAGTTAGTTGAGGGTGCTCGACTAGTTAGAAAATGGCCATATAAAAATAAATCCCAATATATAGGCATGAGTCAAAGATGAAATAGACATCATGCTATGCACCAGAGTAATCACCCCCATTGATGAATTTGAATGGGTTAACCCCATGGTGATTATTATCAAGAAGGATAATCGCATCTGTATTTACATGGACTAGTGAGTGCTTAATATATCCTATGTCACTAATCCCTTCCCTACACCATTCACAGAGGAAATCCTTGAAGGTGTTGCTAGATGTGATGTATATACCATCACAGATGGATTCTCATAATACCATTAGGTCTAAATAGTTGAAGCGGACCAACCTAATATAACATTTACCATTAAATGGGGGTATTTTGTGTATACTATCATGCCGTTTAGATAAAATAATGCCCCAATTGTGTTTTGTAATGAAATTACTTAGATATTTTCATAAAATGATTTTATATTTCATAGAATAAGAAAATATGAGAGATTACACAGTGATAATTGATAGCAAAATAGAATATTGGATAATATAGCAAAGCCACTTCGAGGGGGAAACCTCCACAATAATGAACTAATAGCAGAATGCTTCACATGATGCTTAAAGACTAACCACTACCTCCTATTTGTAGTCTACTTATCCAAGGTTATTCCATAGGCTGCCCTATCTAAGAACATAGAGAAATGTAATAAGTAAATAAAAGAGGTATGTAAGCCACAATTCGGCCACATATCCCTAAACACACCAATGGTTAAGGGCATAACAAACCCTTCCTCTTTGAAACCATGTTGTCCTCAACATTATGGCAAATCTGGATGCTTCTGCACAAATGCTTCATCCTCCCAAGTGGCATCTTCACATGGTAAATTCTTTCATTTGTTCAAGTATTCTATAATTGTTCTAGAACGTAATTACTTGGTGCACCATTGAAGGATCGCCTTAGGATCAAGAATAACTTTACCTTCCTCATCCAATTCTGGTAATTCTATTTGAATGGTAAATCTGTGTCTAATGAATTTCTTCATGCATGAAACATGAAATACTGGGTGTATGCAAGTGGATGAAGCAAAATACAACTTGTAGGCCACACTACCAGTTTTTTGTAAGATCTGATAAGGCCCATAATACTTAGGGGACACCTAGTTATCCTTTTTTTATTAATTTAATGAAATCTATTTATATGGATGTAAGTGAATAAAGACCCAAGAACCAATGTCAAAATTCCTCTCACTTCTATGTTGATCTAATTTTTGCTTCATGTGATTCTGGGCCATAGGTAAATTTTCACATAAACTTACAAGGATCTCCTATTGATGGTGAATATGTTCATAAACTACACGAACCTTATGATAGACCTTCAAGGTTAATGTGATGGATAGAGGGTGGTATCCATATAGTTCCATAAAAGGAGAAATTTTGGAAAAACTATGAGCAGAAGTATTATACCACCATTCAACAAGTGGTAGCCAATTAACCCATTTATCCTGTTTATTAGAAACAAACCAATAGAGATATCCTTCTAGACATTTGTTGACTACCTCAGTTTGTCCATAAGATTGAGGATGATAGGATGAACTATGAGCCAATTGAGTGCCTAAAAATGAAAATAACTTAGTCAAAAAATTACTAGTAAAAATGGGATCTCTATCCATGACAATGATCTTAAGGGTCCCATGTAGTTTTTGAACTATATTGAGAAAAGCAGAAGCTACTGTACTAGAAACAAATGGCTGGGATAATGAACAAAAATGAGAATACTTAATGAGATAATCTACAACAACCATGATAACATTTTGACCATCAGATCTTGGTAACCCTATAATGAAATCCATAGAGACCTCTTCCCAACGCTGGCTAGTGATAGATAAAGGTTGTAAGCCCTAGAGTTTTGATGGTTTCACCTTTGTTTTATTGATAGATCATACATCTAGCCACATATTTTTTGAAATCCCCCTTAAGACCTTCCTAAAAAAAATCCTAATTGATCATGTGATAGGTTTTCAAAAATCTTGAATGACCCCCAATTGGAGTTACATGAAGTTCTTGAAGGATTTTTTGTTTAAGAAGAAAATTCTTACATAAGTACAATCTATTTTTATACCATAATACATTACCTTTCCATGTGAATTTTTCAAATCCATCCAAACCTTACTAAATTTTTTGAATCAAATCATGAGCAGTACTATCATGTTCCCATTCTGATCATGCTTCCTCTAGACAATCTACCTACAAAATGGTTATAACACATAGCAATGCCTCAACTGATTCATCTTTTTTGGATAGTGCATCTACCACCACATTGTCCTTGTATTTTTTTTAGACTATTTCAAAATAATAGCCTAGCATCTTAGTTACCTATTTTTGTTGTTCTTCAGATGACAACCTTTGTTCTAAAAAACTATCATGATCAGTTTTTCCCTGAAAGTGGTGACCCATCAAATAAGGTCTCCATTGTTTGACTGCATGCAAAATGGCCATCATTTCCTTCTCATAGATGGGCTTGTATTTATTTTTACACTTGAGTTGATGAATTTTAAATACCAGTGGTCTGTCTTCTTGCATGAGTACAACACCCATACCATACCCAGATGCATCACATTCAACCACAAAAGCCTTAGAAAATTAGGAATGGCCAATACTAGATTAGTGCACATAACCAATTTCAATTATTCAAATGCTTGGGTAGCTACATCAGTCCACTGAAAGGACTCTTTCTTTAACAAAGAGGTAAGTGGGGCTACAATACTACCATAATTTTTTATAAATCTGTGGTAATAACTAGTAAGTCCCAAAAATCCATGAAGTTACTTGAGTGTCTTAGGAATTGGTCAGTCCACCATTGCTTGGATTTTTTCAGGATTCACTTTCACTCCTTCATAAGACACCAAATGACCCAAATATTCAACCTCACTTGCCCCAAAAGTACATTTGGAAGGTTTGGCCTACAATTCATTTTACTCCAAAATGGAGAGTACCTATTTTACATGTTGAAAATGGTCTATCCAATTTTTACTATAAATGAGGATATCATCAAATAATATGAAAATAAATTTCCTTAAAAATGGATTAAAAACAATATTCATCAAACTCTAAAAAGTAGATGGTGCATTTGTTAGGCCAAAAGGCATAACCAAAAACTCATAATGGTCCTCGTGAGTCTTGAAAGAAGTTTTGGATATGTCTTCATCATGGACCCTGATTTGATGATATCCAGAACATAGATCTAACTTGATAAAATAAGGAACACCATTCAATTCATCTATAAAATCATCAATGATAGGAATTGGAAACTTATCTTTGATAGTGTACTTATTGAGTTCTCTGTAGTCAGGGCACATCCTCCAAGTGTCATCTTTCTTTCTTACCATTACAACTGGTGATGAGTATTCACTTTTTCTATGGTGAATGATTACTGCATCCAAAATCTCTTATACCATCTTTAAAATTTCACTTTTTTGGGCATAGGGATACCTGTATGGCATGATGTTGGGTGGTGTACTGCCAGGAATAAGTGTGATAGCATGATCATGTGTCTAGCTAGGTGGAAGTTCTTTTGGTATGTGTCCAAAAACAACATAATTAGCATCAATTATTTTTTGTAAATCAAGAGGTGGAGATGGATGAGTTGGTTGTACTTTTATAGAAAATAAGTGAGCTACAATTCCCTCAGCACCCTTATGGAGAATCTTTGTCATTTGATGGGAGCTAACAAGTTGGTGATATTTATCCTTTAATCCTCTTAGCTCAAACATCTTTTCTTTAGAATGAAAATGCATGAATAATTATTGAAAATTCATCTCAATAGTTCCCAAAGTGGTGAGCCATTGGAGTCCCAGAATAATATTAGCTCCACCCATCAAAATAGTAAACATAGGAGAATCCAATAAGTGGTCTCCCATGGCCAACTTAATACTATGACATTTTTTTGAATAGCTGATAGTACCACCATCTACAATCATAACTTGAAATTCTATAGTAGGATAAATGAAATAGTTCAAATGAGCAACCAACTTACTGTGGATGAAGTTGTGTGTCCTACCAGAATCAATCAAGATAGTGACCTTATGTTTCTTAAGGAAACCCATCACCTTAAGAGTTTGGGGAGTACTAATACCTGATAGGGCATGGCATGAAATAGTAGGTTGAGAGTCTTCATATTCCTCTATAGTAATTTTTGCATCTGCATCTTATACTTCTACATCCTCTTCATCATCATTGGCACTTTCAATGTAAAATAGCTTCCTTTCAGCACAATGATGGTCTTTTCTCCATTTGTTGTCACAACCATAACACAACCCTTTGCCTCGCTTCTCCTCAATTTATGATTATGTTAATTTGGTGGGCTATGGAAATGATGCTGCTAGAAAGTTGCAATCACGACTAGTAGCGAAAGTTTTCCTTTTGACCATCTCTTTTTCTTCTATCACACATGCCTTAAGGATAGATTTTGATATAGATGTTGGCCTAAACATTAAATCATATGATTAATTCATGATAAATTTGAAAATTTCTAGGTTTTATCAAACTTATTATGTTCATGATGAATGATGTGTGAGTTACTTAGCATGAATTCTAGTGTATCTTTTCTTTTCTAAGAAGTAAATCTAAAACTACAATGTTACGAATATGTGTAATTATGGTAGTAGAACATAGAACTCCAAGGATTGTAATAGTCTATCTTTGCATTTATGGAATATCTAATTAAATACATGTTAAATATAAATAATATAATTAAGTATTATTGAGAAACAAAAACCTATGGGAACTAGTCTTAAGCAACACACTTTGAGTGAGCGTGCAAGACCTTAGACATGCATGAAAGGGCCAATGCACTAGCTCATTGGTCTAGAATTTAGCACTAACACTATTTTTACATTAGAAAACCCCAATATTTTGGTTTTATTGCTAAGACCCAAAGCATTTTCTACTCATTCATGGAAAATGTTTGAGTGCATTACTCTTGAGAATATAAAATAATGGATTATAATGCTGAAGATAAATTTGTATTCCTCTACCTTGAACTAAGAGCTTTGGCACAGTAGTGGGTAGAGCAGAATCCCTATAACACATTGTATGCAACCTTATTTATTGATATCTCAGTTCAATTACATGTTTGGCTCTCTACACATGCTCATGGATGGTCCCAAAACCTTGGGAGAAGAAGACCTTGGACCCTAGAGTGACAAAGAGATTAAGCATGACTTTGAACCCCATGGATGTGAGCTATCCATATTTGGTGGAGAGGATTTTTGAGCAGTTACATTTTAGAGTATGTTGTAACCACCTATTCATGTCCTAAAGAAGCCAAGTTTTAGTTCCTCTAAGAACTGCATGGTCATTAAATTAGACATTTTACATTAGAAATCAAAAATTTATTTGTTGATTTTGGACTTGAGACAATGCCAATGAAGGGATAAATCTTTCTGTGCATAAGCCACATAATTGGGAGGGAAGGAGAAATGCATTAGTAAACTATTATGGGTTCATAATGGTAGCTAGTCAGTCGGCATTATGAAAGTAGAAGTATGATGAGCTTGAAAAAGGATTATGGGAGTCATTGGCATGGGAAGAGATTGGGAAAACTCAAGAAGTGTTTTCAAGATCTATAGGGAAGAGAAATTACACAAAGAGGACCCCATCACTTTTGATTCATGCCCTATGCCTCTAATATCATATGAAGGAGAAACTACTTGGATGATGTTGACCAAAGAACCCAGTCTGAACCAACCAAGCTCCCTAACCATAGTGTGATCTCATGATCTTGATTTAGATGAAGTACACATACATAATTGAGACTCAGATAGTGATGAATTAAAGACTGAGCTAGTATGGGATACTAAAACTCAACCATTTTACATACATATGGACCGAATAATTTTCTTCCCCCCTTTAAAGGTAATTAGGGATGCCTGGAGGGCCTAGCCCTCAAAGTGGATAGAGTATATGCACAATTTTGGTTAATAATATATATATCATGCCCCATGTCATGATTTTTGATGGTGGAGGCATTGGAGGAGGGATAGGAGGAGGCACAAGAGGAAGTAGTGGACTTCCCCCTCAAGGGATAGGAGCTAAAAATTAACAATAACCACTAGTTCAAGAACCTCAGCCAAAAAAGGTGTATTATGAAATGATGACTCATTTAACAAAATATTTAGGCATGGAGAATGTATTCGATCATGTCCACAAATGTGACATTATTTGCATAACATGAGTCATCACCTATTTTGAGTGCAAGGCCACACAATTTGCAACTACACTTTTAGAATGGATGTGTAAATGGTATAGGAAATTTGACCCTCAACAAGAAGTGGTTGAATTTTATCAACTCAAAGTAGGCTTCTTTCAGGATTTTGACATTATTGAATTTGAACAACAAAGCATAGTTTTACTAAAGGACATAAATTAGGGACTTATTGAAAGTGTGTAAGAATATGATGCAAGGTTGAATATGTTGTTATCTAAACCATTACTTGAGATTAACATTACTCATAATGCATAATAGTTTGTGGGAGGATTGTTACCACCTTTTCAATGAATCTTATCTCATAATACATTCACTAACCCACATGAATCCTTGGAAGCTGCCCTTTATGTTGAAGTAGATAGAAGTGTTGATACTAGGGTTAACCCATTTATAGAAGCTCAGATAGATTAAATGGTGTCAAAGATTGAGAATTTAATAGCCAATAGTGCACATGATACATGTAGTGGTGTTTTGTGTACTTATTAAAACTTTGATGGGCATATAAGGAACAACTACCTACACAAGAATATTCATGTAGTTTTTAAACAGATGTGTGAAATTTTTCATGAAGAACATAATGTACATTCTTGCCTAATTCTATAGTGATCAACTCACACAAAGTTATATGACTATTACAATATCTATGATGCCTATACTTATGACACTAATGACTGTCATTTGATTAGTGACATTCATGAAGTATGAGCATACAGCATGTGCCAAACCTCTATAGAAAATAATCAGGATAATGGTGGGTGCCATGGCTAAGGTAGAGGATGAGGATGAGGAGATGGTCACTTCCTATCTAAGACATGTTACAAATGTGGATCCCTAGATCACTATCAGAGAGATTATCAAGAATACCCAACATTTGATTTTTATAAAAGGGACCACAAGCTGGAGAAGTGTCCTAACTTGTATGAAACTATCACTAAGGAGCAAATTGAAAATGGTACTAACATGATAAAAGTTGAGAAACCACATTGGAATGAATGTTTAAGAACACCAAATATTCAATAGTTGAATATTACCATATGCAATACATAAGTCCCAATCCAAATCTAAACCTACTGAGAAAGTGCAACATGAAGAACCATGAGAAAGAAAATATCTAGATGATAAGTAACAAAAAGATGTCCTCTAGGATATAATGACATTAGTGTGAGATCTCTAAGGTGAGATCTAATTTCTAAGAGATAGAGAACCAATCCAGTGTGTTGATATGCAAAAAGTAACTAAACCACAAAATATGGTGCATGATGACTTCCAAGAACAGTGCAAATGCATGATGGATGAGGACATTATCCCATAACTAAGTGTTTGGCTTAAGAATTAGGTGAAAGTACCAATTTAGGTTCAACCTCAAGTCACCAGATAGATTGAGGATTATTTCCTAAATCATGCTCAGTGAGGGACACTCCTCTTCCCTCTACTCCTCCAAAAGATATAGAGACACTAGTTAATGCTTCTATAAATGGATGGGTAATCAGAAACATCCTAGTTGACATCGATGTAAAATTAAATGTCCTTACTAAAGATGCTTGGATAAATATGGCTATTCTAGTGCTAAAACCTTCACCTCATGTCTTGTTTATGGAAAATGAGACTCGCATGCTACCCATTGGAGTCATCAAGAATACAATAGTAAACATAATTGGAGTACCCTTCAAGGCAGATTTTGAGGTTCTAGAACTAGATGAAGATGATGATTACCCTACTCTATTAAGAAGACCTTGGTGCTATGAGAACAATGCATACTTGAGTTTCAAGAAACATTACATGAGTTTTGTAAATAGTGATCAGTGAATTATTATCCCACTAGATCACGCACAAGGACCTCCTTACATAAAGCCTATTAATGTTGATGAAGATATAAACCACATATATAATGTTACTACAAGCAATAATGAGCTAAGATATCCCACTCCAAATGGCATTTTGTGATGTTTGGACACTCAATCTCTTTCTAAAACTACAATAAATACTTTTAATTGTTAGGCACATGGTGACTATGACCTTACTGAACAAGTGTGTAGTAACATCAATAGTCAGGAGAATGTCCCATGCCCATTTAATAAGAATCACAAGTTTTTTCATCTTACCAAACTAGTAATGAGAGGACCATTGGTAGGCCCACCATTAGAAAGACGAGATGAAGCTCCATGATTCTATGGACAAATAGAGGTATGTGACTTCATATAATGCCTTGAAGCATTCTATGATACTGAAAGTGATCGTATGAGATCATTAGTGCATTTATTTGATGGAACCACCATAAGGTGGTGGTGCACCCATCATGAGAAACTCTTTTATTGGGATCAAGTACACTCTACTTTGCATCATCAATTCCACCATGACAACAATGTCAAGGGATAAATTTGTTACAATGGCATACAAGCACCATAACCTCACATTGAAGCCTATGAAATAATGTGGAGATATGAAGAGACATAGTTATCGAAGTACTTATGGTTCCATGCATTTTATGAGACATTACGCACTTGGGCATAGGCATAGTATGTTCATGAAAAGTGACACATGGGTACCAGTTTCTATCATCTATTGAAGGAGAACATGAAATTGGCACTATCCTATTCTTCACCAAATATGGATTTGTACCTCACTCTCCAAGCCATGTGTGAAGAGGTTATAGGTGACCCAAGTCTCCTGAAAGAAAATTTAAGAAGTATTCATCATAACCCTGAGGATGCCCCGCACCTCTTCAATGAATCATTAGCACAAGTTTCCATGCCATAACTAGTCCTTGATCATGAATGATGAAAATAAATACATTTACGTAAATAAAAGATAGTGTTTGACATGGAAGAAGGTAAAGGATCCAAATCACATGACCCTTTTTTCAATCCATTTAGATATACCTACAAGCTACAACACAAGAGATGTTCATGATAATAATACAAATCTAGACAACCCTTACAATGGGTCCATTTAGACTTTTCAACATAATATTAGGATAGAGCAGGAACCAAAGATGGTTATAGTAGGAAAATAATACACTGAAATAGAAATTTCAAAAATATTTGATTTACTAAAAATATCGAGATGTCTTTCCCATAAATTATATAGAAATGAAGGGATTTCACCCATCCTTGGAAAAAATGCATATCAAGTTAGTTGAGGGTGCTCGACTAGTTAGAAAATGGCCAAATAAAAATAAATCTCAATATATAGGCATGAGTCAAAGATGAAATAGACATCATGCTATGCACCAGAGTAATCACCCCCATTGATGAATTTGAATGGGTTAACCCCATGGTGATTAGTATGAAGAAGGATAATCGCATCTGTATTTACATGGACTACCGAGTGCTTAAAATATCCTATGTCACTAATCCCTTCCCTACACCATTCACAGAGGATATCCTTGAAGGTGTTGCTAGATGTGATGTATATACCATCACAGATGGATTCTCATGATACCATCAGGTCTAAATAGTTGAAGCGGACCAACCTAATATAACATTTACCACTGAATGGGGGTATTTTGTGTATACTATCATGCTGTTTAGATAAAATAATTCCCCAATGGTTTTTTGTAATGAAATTACTTAGATATTTTCACAAAATGATTTTATATTTCATAGAATAAGAAAATATGAGAGATTACGTAGTGATAATTGACAGTAGAATAGAATATTGGATAATATAACAAATCCACTTCGAGGGGGAAACCTCCACAACAATGAACTAATTGCAGAATGCTTCACATGATGCTTAAATACTAACCACTACCTCCTATATATAGTCTACTTAGCCAAGGTTATTCCATAGGCTGACCTATCTAAGAACATAGAGAAATTTAATAAGTAAACAAAAGAGGTATGTAAGCCACACTTCAACCACACATATCCATAAACACACCAATGGTTAAGGGAATAACAAACCCTTCCTCTTTGAAATCATGTTGTCCTCAACATTATGGCAACTCTAGATGCTTCTGCCCAAATGCTTCATCCTCCCAAGTGGCATCTTCACATGGCAAATTCTTCCATTTGATCAGGTATTCTATAATTGTTCTAGAACATAATTTCTTGGTGCATCATTGAAGGATCACCTTAGGATCAAGAATAAATTTACCTTCCTCATCCAATTCTGGTAATTCTATTTGAATGGTAAATCTGTGTCCAATGAATTTCTTTAGGCATCATACATGAAATACTGGGTGTATGCAAGTGGATGAAGCAAAATATAACTTGTAGGCCACACTACAAATTTTTTGCAAGATCTGATAAGGACCATAATACTTAGGGGACAGCTTGTTATCCTTTTTTATTAATTTAATGAAATCTATTTATATGGATGTAAGCGAACAAAGTCCCAAGCACCAATGTCAAAATTCCTCTCACTTCTAAGTTGATCTAATTGTTGCTTCATGCGATTCTGGGCCATAGCTAAATTTTCACATAAACTTGCAAGGATCTCCTATTGATGGTGAATATGTTCATCAACTACATAAACCTTATGATGGACCTTCAAGGTTAATGTGATGGATAGAGGTTGGCATCCATATAGTTCCACAAAAGGAGAAATTTTGGAAGAACTATGAACAAAAGTATTATACCATCATTCAACAAGTGGTAGCCAATTAACCCATTTATCCTGTTTATTAGAAACAAAACAATAGAGATATCCTTCTAGACATTTGTTGACTACCTCAGTTTGTCCATAAGATTGAGGATGATAGGATGAACTATGAGCCAATTGAGTGCCTAAACATATAAATAAATTAGTCAAAAAGTTACTAGTGAAAATGGGATCTCTATCGCTGACAATGATCTTAAGGGTCCCATGTAGTTTTTGAACTATATTGAGAAATGGAGAAGCTACTGTACTAGCAACAAATGGCTAGGATAATTAACAAAAATGAGAATACTTAATGAGATAATATAAAACAACCATGATAACATTTTGACCATCAAATCTTGGTAACCATGTAATGAAATCCATAGAGACCTCTTCCCAATGCTGGCTAGTGATAGATAAAGGTTGTAAAAGCCCTAGAGTTTTGATGGTTTCACCTTTGTTTTATTGACAGATCATACATTTAGCCACATATTTTTTGAAATCCACCTTAGGACCTTCCTAAAAAAAATCCTGCTTGATCATGTGATAGTTTTTCAAAAATCTTGAATGACCCCCAATTAGAGTTGCATGAAGTTCTTGAAAGATTTCTTGTTTAAGAAGAAAATTCTTACATAGGTACAATCTATTTTTATACCATAATACATTACCTTTCCATGTGAATTTTTCAACTCCATCCAAACCTTACTAAAATTTTTGAATCAAATCATGAGCAGTACTATCATGTTCCCATTCTGATCATGCTTCCTCTAGACAATCTACCTACAAAATGGTTATAGCACATAGCAATGCCTCAACTGATTCATCTTTTTTGGATAGTGCATCTACCACCACATTGTCCTTGTATTTTTTTTAGACTATTTCAAAATAATAGCCTAGCATCTTAGTTACCTATTTTTGTTGTTCTTCAGATGACAACCTTTGTTCTAAAAAACTATCATGATCAGTTTTTCCCTGAAAGTGGTGACCCATCAAATAAGGTCTCCATTGTTTGACTGCATGCAAAATGGCCATCATTTCCTTCTCATAGATGGGTTTGTATTTATTTTTACACTTGAGTTGATGAATTTTAAATACCAGTGGTCTATCTTCTTGCATGAGTACAACACCCATACCATACCCAGATGCATCACATTCAACCACAAAAGCCTTAGAAAATTAGGAATGGCCAATACTAGATTAGTGCACATAACCAATTTCAATTATTCAAATGCTTGGGTAGCTACATCAGTCCACTGAAAGGACTCTTTATTTAACAAAGAGGTAAGTGGGGCTACAATACTACCATAATTTTTTATAAATCTGTGGTAATAACTAGTAAGTCCCAAAAATCCATGAAGTTACTTGAGTGTCTTAGGAATTGGTCAGTCCACCATTGATTGGATTTTTTTAGGATTCACTTTCACTCCTTCATAAGACACCAAATGACCCAAATATTCAACCTCACTTGCCCCAAAAGTACATTTGGAAGGTTTGGCCTACAATTCATTTTACTCCAAAATGGAGAGTACCTATTTTACATGTTGCAAATGGTCTATCCAATTTTTACTATAAATGAGGATATCATCAAATAATATAAAAATAAATTTCCTTAAAAATGGCTTAAAAACAATATTCATCAAACTCTAGAAAGTAGATGGTGCATTTGTTAGGCCAAAAGGCATAACCAAAAACTCATAATGGTCCTCATGAGTCTTGAAAGAAGTTTTGGGTATGTCTTCATCATGGACCTTGATTTGATGATATGCAGAACATAGATCTAACTTGATTAAATAAGGAACACCATTCAATTCATCTAGAAAATCATCAATGATAGGAATTGGAAACTTATCTTTGATAGTGTACTTATTGAGTTCTCTGTAGTCAGGGCACATCCTCCAAGTGTCATCTTTCTTTCTTACCATGAAAACTAGTGATGAGTATTCACTTTTTCTATGGTTAATGATTACTGCATCCAAAATCTCTTATACCATCTTTAAAATTTCACTTTTTTGGGCATAGGGATACCTATATGGCCTGATGTTGGGTGGTGTACTACCAGGAATAAGTGTGATAGCATGATCATGTGTGTAGCTAGGTGGAAGTCCTTTTGGTATGTCTCCAAAAACAACATAATGAGCATCAATTATTTGTTGTAGATCAATAGGTGGAGATGGTTGTGTTGCTTGTACTTCTATATAAAATAAGTGGGCTATAATTCCCTCAGCACCCTTACAGAGAATCTTTGTCATTTGATGGGAGCTAACAAGTTGGAGAGATTTATCATTTAATCCTCTTTGCTCAAACATCTTTTCTTTAGAATGAAAATGCATGAATAATTATTGAAAATTCATCTCAATAGTGCCCAAAGTGGTGAGCCATTGGAGTCCCAGAATAATATTAGCTCCACCCATCATAATAGTAAACATAGGAGAATCCAATAAGTGGCCTCCCATGGCCAACTTAATACTATGACATTTTTTTGAATAGCTGATAGTACCACCATCTACAATCATAACTTAAAATTCTATAGTTGGATAAATGAAATAGTTCAAATGAGCAACCAACTTACTGTGGATGAAGTTGTGTGTCCTACCAGAATCAATCAAGATAGTGACCTTATGTTTCTTAAGGAAACCCATCACCTTAAGAGTTTGGGGAGTACTAATACTTGACAGGGCATGGCATGAAATAGTAGGTTGAGAGTCTTCATATTCCTCTATAGTAATTTTTGCATCCGCATCTTATACTTCTACATCCTCTTCATCATCATTGGCACTTTCAATGTAAAATAGCTTCTTTTCAGCACAATGATGGTCTTTGCTCCATTTTTTGTCACAACCATAACACAACCCTTTGCCTCACTTCTCCTCAATTTATGATTGTGTTATTTTGGTGGGCTATGGAAATGATGCTGCTAGAAAGTTGCAATCACGACTAGTAGCAAAAGTTTTCCTTTTGACCATCTCTTTTTCTTCTATCACACATGCCTTAAGGATAGCTTCTGATATATATGTTGGCCTAAACATTCAAACCTCATATTGTATGCTATCTTTGAGGCCACCCAAAAATAGATCTATCAAATTTCTCTCAGTGGTATTTTCCACCTGTAAAGAGAGATTCTAAAATTGATGAATATAATCCTTCACTGGTCCTATTTGCCACAGCTTGGCTAATTGGATAAAATAGTTCTCAAAGACATTATTTTGATAATGAACTGTCAAATCCTCAGTGAAAATAGTCCATGTAATCGGAGCACCATTATTTTTATTTTGAGCACATAACTAGCAATACCAAATGAATTGCTTAAGTTTCATATACAAGGATGCCACCATCACCCTCTGAGAACTAGGGGTTTGATTCAACTCAAATAAACACTCAATTTAGTTCATCTAAGTGATAGGATCCTTAACATCAAACTTACACATGTCCACTTTTGGAAACATCAATTTCATACTAGTGTGGGAGTTATTGAGAGGAAGATTTAAATACTGAAGTGGAGGGTTGTTGTGCTGAAACTAAGATGTGACGGAAACCAATTGCATAGTGATATGATGCAATTCATTTTGAACTCTATTAATCTCTTCGTGCATCCCTAAAAAATTAGCTTGGACTACAATAAATTCATCATGCCTCACCATATTTTTTATGTCCTCTTGAAGCTAAGAAATCATCGAATCTGAAGTTCTAGATTCCATGTCATTAGTAAGAGTCTTAGGAGTTTCTAGTGTCCCTTTTCTTCCTCGAGTTGAAGGACCTACCATAAATAAACCCTGGGAGGGTTTTGACCTCAAAAAAATTCTACCAAGAAATGGTACTATTGCGATCACCTTGTCAAGATGAATCCAATGATTACCTTTCTGTACTAGAGTAAAATTTTTGATACCAAAAATGTGTACCAATAGAATACACTATTATGATCATCTTGTCGACATGAATCCAATGACTGCAAGTGTGCAAGGGGAAAAAAACTCTACTCTTTTTTTAAAATATTTTTTTTCAAAAAAGTGTTTCGAGCAATATTGCACTAATAAAAATATTTAATTCTTCCTGGATTGAAAGTTATGTTTTTTCACTTTCATTACTCCTAAAAGCCATGCCTCGCCATATCTAAAAAAAAAAACTGCAAGAAACTTGCCCAAATTGAAGCTCTGATACCACTTATAATGAAATTACTTAGATATTTGCATAGAATGATTTTATATTGCGTAAAATAAGAAAAAATGAGATATTACATAGCAATAATTAACAGTAGAATAGAATAATAGATAATATAGCAAAGACACTGCAAGGGGGAAACCTCCACAATAATGCACTAATAGTAGAATACTTCACATGATGCTTAAATACTAACCACTACCTCCTATATATAGTCTACTTAGCCAAGGTTATTCCATAGTCCAACCTATCTAAGAACATAGATAAATGTAACAAGTAAATAAAAGAGGTATGTAAGCCACAAGTCAACCACACATATCCCTAGACACACCAATGGTTAAGGGAATAACATGTTTTCATGAATAAAAATTATAGATTTTAAGGACTTCATCCACAAGTTCCTTTCAAAAGTGACACCATATTTACAAGGAGAAATAAAAAAGCAGGCCCATCGACCACATACCATATCCATGTGGAGCAGTGAATTGAATGAAACCCGCTCTATGAAATCGCGCTGACTTTTTTTACATGCCGAGAAAGAAACATTTTATACCCAGACGACTATAAACCATGTTATTTTTTTATGGATATATATTTGGCTACATATTACAATAGCTTAAAATTAGCAAATCTAGATTTGCATTAGATATATATATATATATATATATATATATATATATATTGGCCATAATTTTAATCTTTCTTTATTTTCGGTAGATTTAAATTATTATTATTATTATTTCTGACTGTTTATTTTAGTATTAACTTTTTTTGGGACTACATTTAGATCGAAAAAGGTTATGATTTTAAAACTCAAAACTTTCCAATTATATATGATTATAAATTTAATTTATTTATTAATAAGGTTTTTACAAGACTTTTTTCCACTGAAAATGACTCATCCATAATCAACATTAACTTAAAGTAGATTTTAGAGTTCACCCACTTTCAAATCAAAAAACCAATTGTTTCAAAAATGTCCTTCAACCTAGAGTAATCACATCAGATCATAATTAAGAAAACAAGGAACCTCTTTCAAACGTAGGATTAATACTATACACACTAGATATAGTACTCTTCCTCTATTAAATTATATATCACTTTGAGTTAAATAATATAAGAAATAATCTTTTACAGATCAAGAGAGATTCGATACACACAAAATCATTCCCTGTGGATTCATTGCTGAAGATATAACTATTCATATATTTTCACAAACCAAACGTTCCTCAAGTGTATTTTTTGATGGCATTGTTGTTGAGATACAGACACTAAAGAAACATTCTTAATAAAGAAGGAAAGAAGAAGCAGGGTGATGGCATTAAGGGGAAACACTATTTAATGATGGCCCTCAACCACTCCCAATCACATATGCAGCGAACCGAATATATTAAACATCTTTTATCATAGTTTAACCATTTATTAGTGGTATCCTCATTAGTTTTCATTAATATGTTCATCCAATGTTTTGATAATTATCTTACAATTTCAACAATTGTCCAACAATACAATCAACATAGTTAACAACATGGAAGATCTATATATATAGATAGAATGCCACATGTCCTAACCTAAAAACTTATACACTAGCAATTCATTTAACAAGTTTAGGCTTAACCATCCTCCTATCCCTTTCATGGCTGTAAGATTGTTGTCATGCCTAGACCATACAGTGAAATTGTCCAACATTAATGTTAAACATAATTAATAATGATTAATGATAAATAATAAATAGATTAGACAAATTTATTGTTTAAATGAAAATTGGCTTAAGCCCTACCCATGAATACACTTCTGATGTAAATTAGTTTAAAATATATAATTAATTTAGAGGCTTATTATGGTTGGGTGAAGCCTCAAGATTCATTTCATATGAGACAAGAAAAAGAATATTCCATTTAAATCCATCCAAATGTTGACATGTGGATGTTAGGTGGTTTTGTCGGTAGTCAATGGGTTTTCACCGAGGGTGGTCCTTGGGTTTTGGTGGGTGGCATCCAGTTGTCAACATGCATGGTAATCGTCTTATGTTTCACATAATCGACAAAAGGCATTATCATACAAAAAAATCATTAATGGCCCTATGTTTAGAAAAATAATCCATGGTATGTAATGAAGCAAAGGAAAAAATATGCTCACAATTTAACGTCTACGTTCGACCTCAAACTGATCACTTGAGAAAAACACTTGGGGAATGATAATAATGTAGATCGACTGGGACATTTAACCTTGCTTCTGGTTTTGTGCAGGTAGGTGATAAACTCAAGCTGAATTAGGGGTCCAACAAGATTTTAAGGTGCTCTTATTTCTCTTTTTCTTATTAGTTCAATTGATTACAGGTAGACTAATTGTTTGACACCTAAATTATTGTTGATGGATTTCTCACTAGCATAATCTGAGAAGACAAATTGTGACTCCTCACAAGCAAAGGTATTTATCTAATCTGCATCTATTGCTCCATTTTTACCATTGCCTTGCTTTGTTAGTATACAGATAACAATTTAATTTTATTATTTTCCAGTGCATGCCTAGTCATCGATCTTTGTGAACATAGAAAAATATGTAGCTCGCTCTGCTGAGTTTGTTTTAAACATTTTGTTAAAAAATAATGAACAAATTACAAATAAATTTAGAGTATGATAGAAGCTAAACTCAAGAAAAATAATTTATAATTTTTGAGAAAGAAGCTCTATAAAAAATATATAGATATGTATTCAAGGCTTATAATATCTATGCTAAAATAAATTTAAAAGGGAAGTGTATTTTCCTATAAAATAATGAGTTAAACTCCCCATGCAGAGGCCACCTGCATAACTAGAAAACATTCTGTTGAAATAAAACCTTCATACAAGATTTAAAAATAATACACACACACGAGGAAAATAAATTATAAGGATCTAAAGAAAATGTTTCAGACAATTGACATATAGGAAAATATCACCACACTTGAATATCATTCAGTGGGTTGGTCAGTTGCAGGGGTTAATGAGCTTGGGGAAACATGCAAAAGAACAAAGGGGAGATACAGTAAGCTCAATTCTAATTGACAGTGTCGGTTGATTGTAGGCACCACATTTTGTGGCAGTGACAGTGGCATTACAAACATACCAATCAACAAACAAACATACTTCACATTTCACCATAGCTACCAATGACAATTACAACCTTTTAACCACAAAATAATGGGTAGATAGAAACTAGATGTGATGGAAATCCAATCTTATTAAATAGTCACTCAAATGTATTAATCAAATCAAGTAACATATATTTTATACTAATATCATTTCAAAGTTTCATCTAAAGATGATTGTTCTCAAGTTCCCACTTATCTAGCCAACTAGAACACATATTCTAGCATTAATTAGATTGACTAGAAACAAACATAACCCACTACATCACACAAAATATCATGACACCTGAGATAATGCATACTTATTTACCAAATCTATGTTAATAGTTTTTATCAACCATCCACTAGTGTGCACCCATCCTCAAGCTATTTAGTGGCAAAAATCAACCTCTGTTAGTCAAGAGGAATCCCCTCAACAACTTCATGTTGGGTTAGCTGTAACAATTGAAAAAAGGAAAATGTCATCTTTTATGCAAAAATTGAACCTTGTGTTATGTGAGATAAAGTTGGGAGCCTTAGTTAAAAGACACCCATTGGTTGTATTTTAAGATAACATAAAACATATTAAATACGTGGACCAACACAAATCATGTACAATTTATTATCCAAGTTTCTATTTTATGACATTAACATCATTTCTTTATGAAATGCCATAAATATATTTAGGTAAATTTATATTTTAAAAATACATATATAATAAAATATATAATATAATAATACAATATTTGGAAATATATAATATATAACATATAATATATTAAAATATACTATAATATATAATACAATATATCTAAATATAATGTAATATATAATATATTATGATATATGGTAACATATATAATATAATATATTAAAATAGATATTAAAATATAATACTATAAATAATATATTAAAATATATGTTACGTAACATAATATATAATTAAATATATAATATTTATATAAAAAATATATTAAAATATATATTATATAATCTAATATACTATACTATTAAAATATCTATTAGATTATATAATACTTATATATTAAAATACATACATATATATAAACATAACCTTAAAAAATATCTATTTAATAATAATTTAATTATTAACATTAAATATTCATTATATTATTACAAAACAAAAATATACAAATCGTCCAACGTTCTTTGCACCTTCCGGGCAATTGCTAATATAACTAGCACTTACAAAATAAGTGTACACGTACACTCCAATGCTATATAAGGTTAAGAAAAATAAATCACCTTTAATATACCCCCAAAAAAGATCCACATCACCCAAGGTTAACTACTACGTTAAATAACTAACACACCATTATAAGGTTAATTATTAAACTAAACAACTTTAAAATTATTAAAATAAAATAAATTATTGTTGTTGTTGTTGAGGGGTCATTTAATTTGTCACCCTAATGATGCCTTCTCACACGTAGAGTTATATATTAAGGGATCCTGCCCTCTTTGAATATTTTATTCTTCTTAAATATTTTTTTTAAATGCTCGTTATAGAAATCGGTAACCTTATCGAGTGCTCTCACCACCTTAAGATGGATAAAGTTGTTAGCTAGGCAAAGTGAAGCTATAATGTCTCTTGAAATAACATTAAGTGTGAGTGCAGCTTCATATGTCAAATCCATGAGAAGCATGATGGGCAAAGAATATTGAAGATCTTAACTAACACTGAACAACACATGATGCATTGCTTTAATGACCAATAAATATTTTGAAGTACTCTACCTCTAAGACTACCTTTTTAATTTTAAATTTAATTTTATAATATTATATCAGATAATACATTTATTTAAAAATAATGATAAAAATTTTACATTAAATATTTGAAAAAATAACTTCATTTATATCTTTGTAAAACTTGAAAAAAAAATCTATACAAAAATATATAAAATTTATCTAAATTTCGCTAGACATTTCAATTAAAATCATGTATCAAATAAACATTTTTAAGTTATAGATTTTTTTTAAAAGGAAAAAAAAAAATCAATAATCTAATATTTTATAATAAATTGGATTTGAGAACGAAAATAAAAATTGTGTAAGAGGTTTTAGTTTGTTATAGAGGGAATATCTGAAATTTAAAACCTATTATTATTATTATTATTATTATTATTATTATTATTATTATTATTATTATTTTATATTAAATTAATTAAAATTTTAAATTAAAAAAATTCAAAATATATTCATTTCAAAAATACAAATAAATCATTCTAAATTTTATTGATAATTTATTATATCAAACTTTAATTTTTTTATCGTTATTTTTATATAAAAAATTAATTTTTTAAATTAAAAATTTAATTAAATCTTCTAAATTTTCATACTCTAAAATTCAAAAAAAAACTAATATATAATATAATTGAGAAAGAAAAAAGAAAACATCAGCTAAGCTCATATATTAGAGTAGAATGATATAGAAGCATAAAGTTTTAAAAGCTTTAATTTAAAATTCAAGGAGCTAACAAGCTAAAGTTTCCTCCTAAAATTAAATTCAAGGAGCTAGCAAGATTAAAGAATTGGAAAAAGGTAGTGTGTTTTTTTTTTTTTAAAAAGATATTTTGTTTTTTTAAAAGGAGCTACCAAGATTAAAGAATTGGAAAGAGGTTTTTTTTGTTTTGTTTTGTTTTTGTTTTTTTTTTAAAATAATGAGTTTAAAGTTATATAAAAATAAATTATTTTATTTTATTTTTTTAATAATAAATTATTGATTGAATTGAACTTTAGATTCAAAAAGTAATTTTTAAATACAATCTCTACATTTAATATTTAAAAATTTACAAACAAAAAAAAAATATATTATAAATATATGGACCAAATCAATTTTTTTCAATTATTTATTTTTATAGTTTTTAAAATAAACACCAAGAAATTGAATTGTTTTTTTTTTTTTCAAAAAGTTAATTTCATAAATCATAATTTTTATAGTTCAAATTTAAAGTGTGTTTTTTTTTTTAAACATTTGCTTCAAAACTTTTTGTATAATAGAATGTCATATTTATGTGTTCTTTTACAATTAAAGGTTTTCATGATTTTAAGTGATTATTATTGTATTTTCATTTTGTTTTTCTTTCACTCTACATTTTCTTATTTTAAATAGTGTGTATGTTTATTTTTATTTAATAAATAGTTTTGTGTTTGTATGATAAGGACTCAACTCATTTTTTTTTTTTTTTGTATATCATTATATTTATTTTTTATTTTTCAAATACTAATTTTAAATATTTAATTTAAATGGATTAAAACTAGCATACATATCTTATAAAAATCTATGTAAAATACATCAATAGATATCATTCTCATACAATATAGGTGTCTCAAGAATGATATCTATAAGTATATTTTACATAGATTTTTCTAAGATATATATGCTAATTCTATTTTATATGGAAAGACATAAATTATGATAAATATAAGGAATAAATTATTTATCCTTAAATTATAAATTATCTTAGAGTAATAATTTATAGGGTAAATAATTATTATAGGGTAAATTATTTACTCTTAAATTCATTATAGGGTAAATAATTTATCCTATAAATTATTACCTATCCATATATAAATTTAATATATATAAATCTTAGGATAAATTATTTACCCTTATATTATAAATAATGTTAGGGTAATAATTTATAGGATAATAATGTATATGGTAATTCATAATCTTAGAGTAATAATTTATAGGGTAAATAATTATTGTAGAATAAATTATTTACCCTTAAATTCATTATAAGGTAATAATTTATAAGGTAATTCATAATCTTAAGATAATAATTTATTGAGTAAATATGATAAATCTTTGGATAAATTATTTACCTTAGAAATCTAAGGATAAAATATTTATCCTACAATAATTTAAGGTTAAATATTTATGTAAATTATTA
Source organism: Torreya grandis (assembly GCA_037957365.1). Classification (NCBI taxonomy): domain Eukaryota; kingdom Viridiplantae; phylum Streptophyta; class Pinopsida; order Cupressales; family Taxaceae; genus Torreya; species Torreya grandis. Next base: position 2,227,556 of record JARHVA010000534.1, on the reverse strand, counting down.
TAATATATTAATTTTAATTACAGCAATGAAAATTAAAATAATTAGATTTTGTACACTAATAACAACTAAAATATATATATTTTGTATACATACCAGAAATATCCAAAATTTAAATTAAATGCTCATAATTTTTTTTTAATTAACTCAGCTTCAATTAATTAATTGCTAACCCACTCACTCCATTACACCCTTTCACCTCCCCTAACTATCACTGTAGGGAACACCTATCGGTGTAACTAAAATAATAAATAATCTCTCTAAATTCTCTTTGAAGTTTAGTCCCTTCTAAATTCTCTTAGAATCACAGTCCCACATTAGTAAAAGATCTCATATGGCTCTCTAGAATCTATAACATGTCTTTGACACAAGGGTCTCTCTAATAAGGGTCTCGGTGGTAGAGTATGCATATGTGGTAACACTTAGAATTAAACCTCACCTGCACTAGTGACTCAACTTAAATTTATGGGGTGTTAATAAATTTTTTACGTGGAACTATAACTGGTGATTGTTATATAACTACCTATGGGATAGGTATAGTATACTCATATGGAAGGCCCTCGATTGTAACCACCTGATTAGCATGTATATAATTGAGGAATATGTGTATGCTAGATGGAATGGCTTGAATTTATTGTATACATGGCCTACCCAATAACATGTCAAATGTCCTTGCACTAGGTACGACTAATTTCATAGTGGCCACATGTGTTGGCCCAACCTGTAATGGGAGTATAATCTCTGCAATGGAGATCTTAACATGGCCACTAAAACCATGAATAAATATATCAGTCATAGAAAAATCATACTCTAAGTAACCCAAATGTTGTAGTATTGTAATGGTATACATGTTAATACTTGACCCATTGTCAACCATGACACTCTAAATAGGATGATGATCAATGTAGGCTCATTCAAAGAGTGCATATAAATCTTGATCATCATCGATAATATCCTACTCTAATAAAGTGACGAGAGGTATAGATGGCACTTTAATATGATACACTGATGATATTATGTAAGTGGTGTGTGTCTTTTGTAGTAGTGTGATAAGATGTCAGTGGTGGATGTACCTGATATATATAGTGAGCCTCATTAGCTATATGTTTTGGAAATGGATTCAAAAATATATTCATTATCTTAGCTTCTATTGGTTTAGCTTTAGGTGCCTCTATAGGTGTGCTAACATCAATGATATTAGCCTCTATCAAATCTTATATCTTATGTCTAAACTGATGCACATGTTTGTAGTATGTCTTGGTGCCTTGTGGTAGTCACAGAATACACTAGAATCATAGTTATTTAGAAGAGGCCTAGTCATATCAACCTATTTGATTGGAAGGAGAGATATGACATTGTATTTCAAGAGCTACTATAAAACACATGTCGATGATTATGGAATATTTGTGAAAACTCTCCATGGAGGAGCTGATAAAATCAAGCAAGGAGGTTACTCTAAAGCTACGTTAATTATGGCCTTTTGATTATTCATATTTTTAGTGGGCCTTACTTTGTATGGGGAATTATTATAACTCTTATTAGTTGAATCGGATCCAGTTGTGTACCTTAATTTTCCCATAGAGAGAAGCTCGACTTGCCTTTCTTTCAATATATGGTATAAATCTGTGAATGCTATAAAATTCTTGAATAATATAGCTTCATGCAATGTTGGTAGTAAATTTTGTTTGAATATGTCTTGGAGTTCTCTATCTACCATGGGGCTAGTCATCTTTGTTAATATAGTTTTATATCACAAGATATATTTTAATATAGGTTTATTGGATTTTTGCTTAAGTTGAACCACTTGAACATAGAAACCTTATCATTGGTGTTGATTGAAAAGTTTGATAAAAACATATTTTCCAATGGATTGAATGCTATGATGAACTAATTTAGAAGATCATATAACCACTTTAAGGCATAGTCTATTAAATTGTGAGGGAACACCTTAATAAGAAGCCAATCATTGGAAACATACTCTAAACATTTTGTGTGGAAAGCTTGTATATGGTGTTTTGGGTCACCCTTACCATCATGAAAACTAAGCTTGGGTGCCACAAATCTAGATGGCAAAGGATTTGTTGCTATGTATTGTGCAAAATAATTGTCACTATAGCGTGTCCATGTTAACAAAGCCATTATATATAAAACACCTTATATACATGGTTAAAGTCATAGGGATTACTCTTTAAAAGGGTATTCTACATTTATCATAGTTCAGATCAGGGTATTTTGTAAATATTTGTTTGATGTAGACTCTTTAATTTGATTAAGTACAAAGCTTTTCAGAGTTATTTATAAAATATGAGTTGGGACAATAATGATATATATGAAGTAAATATATATATATATATATATATATATATATATATATATATATATATATATATATATATATATATATATATATATATATATATATATATATATCATTTTTATAAGTTATGGTTTAAGTTGGGACAACAACGATATATATGAAGTAAACCAAAAAAAAAACTATAAATTTTTATTTTTATAAGTTATGATTTATGTGTGGCCAAAACTATCAACATAGTTTTCATGGGTTTTTATTATTAAATTTCTTAAATAAATGAATGTTTTATTTATGAACTTGAAGTGATTATAAAACACTACATTTAACAATAATTTATTTTAAAAGAAGTAGAGAATATTATATATATTGCTCATCATTTTAATCAAGTAATAATATGAGTTATTTACTCATACACATTCAGAAACATCCTTACAATTTAAATAGTATAAATATAACATTATAAAATAAAACATAGGGTTCACTTCCTACTAAAATGGAAGCTAAAAATAGTTTGTCCTCTTCTCTTAACATTGTAAAATCATAAATGCAAGTAATAACACATGCATTGTAATACTAAAGTTCCTTGCTTTTTGACTGAGTTTCCAATGCACATTTTAATATTGAATGAGGATATTATTTGGTGCCATGTTCCATCTAGTAACCCTCATAGTGAATGCATGCTATCCATAAAGGGGTAATGAGGAATTGTCTGACTACTTTGGTGATAATTCACTACTAACCTATTATTCTCTGACCCAACATTTTTTTCTCAATTGATAACAAGTCATTATTTCTTTTTATTCATAAATCCAATTTTATAAACTATTGAGAAAAGAAGAATTGTTCCCACAATGTTTCAACAATTAACGTCAATGAATTGAGATAAATAAACACAGAAAGGTTTAAAACTTCAACCAATAAAACATAACCAAGTAAACAGAGGTAAAATCACAACAACATAAATCCAAGATGAAAAACTAAAGTTTGGAAAATATCATAGTGAATATAGGGTTCCCAAACCCATATCAACATGAGATCTATTGTTGTCAAGGCATGTAGCACATGCATAATAAGAAATAGTCTTGCATACAGTGGAGACATTTAACCCCGCAGGAGATAATATCCCTAAAATACCTAGTTTAGGACTTAGCCACCTCTCCTATGCCTTGACAGAGGCCTCAATGCTACGTAGTTAAATAATGTTAATGAACCTAATGAAAATACCATATGTGAATCTCTATTCTTCTCCTTTTTCAACCCACCCAGAAAAATAAAAAGGGATGGAAAAAAAATCAAAGGGAAGGATTAAACAAGTTTAAATAAAAAAGTCTAACCACTCTTTTTAAAGATGCAGGGGTCCATAAAGGAGATTTTCCATAATCAAAATCAGATCCAAAAATTATAAGATTAAATATCTTCCTTCAATAAGGGAATCAAATATAACCTAGTTACAAAGAAGGATCATAATATCAAAACATATATTTGTATGAAATCTATGATAAACAAATGAAAAAGAGTTCATTCAAAAACAAGTTTGGACGTTACCTTATTTTTAGCAATATGCTACTCAATTCCTTTCCCAATCTGCTTTATGTTCTTAATATTTTTCTCTTCCCTCCTCCAACTGAATTTGTGTACTCTTTTATTTAATCGCTGATTTCCCTTTCTATAGTTCTTAATATATTATTAATTTATTTTATCTTTTCCTACCCAAGATATGCTTGAATTGAATGATGCATGTGCATTTTTTCTTCATGCTTTTAATTCTATCATCTGTCTCAAGGCTTTGAGTCTAATCATTTTAGTCTCAGGATGAGAATTAGGATGGGCATTATTCGTTTCCTCACCCACTCATGGATAATTGTTGTTATTTTTTATTCTCCAACTCTTCTCATTTATTATTCTAACTATTAATCATAGCATTTTATCTACTTAATGATAGTTTATATTATTCATTGGGATGAAGGTCTTCTCCATTTTAATTTTGTCTTTAATGTGGTCATTTTATCTATTTTACAACATTTACATATTAGTGATCATGAAACATATTCCTTTTTGTATGTCATTATTCATTATTTATTTTTCATGACCACAAGCTTTTACAATCAATCCATATCAAAGCACAATAAGTTCACATGTATTCATTTGTAAATGACAACTTTCCAATATATAAAAGTGTCATGTAACCCACTATCTATGAGGTAAATATGTATTTTTAAAGTTCATGTTGCACTATGTTGAATCAAATACAAACCAAATGGACAATGTGCAGAGCCCATACCAAGTCATCTAAACATTGGTTTATTTTTCTAACTTTCTTATTTCCTAAAATAAATCAAATTCATCACAGTACTTCTTTGATATAATAAGGTGAATCCATATTCCTGGTAATCAATGGAATAAATCATAGTCCATCATGACATAACTATTTATATTAATAACTTAAACACCACAACATCATGCAAAATATAAATAGAAGATATCATTAAGAAATAATGTGTTCATATACATAATTACAATCTCATAATCACACTTATAAAAATATGTATCCACATGACATATCAATATATAATTTTTTCTTACTCAACATCTAGATTTTTGTAATCAAAAGATAAAAAAATAATTAAATTCATAAAATAATAATGAGGAGGATGAATCCCATCCTTACAAAATATAGGAGTCTTAGGGAAGGGCACTACATACTCCCCCATTCAAGAAAATTTTCCAAGAAGTTTCACATAAAAATATGAGGATAAAGATAATGTATCTCTGAAGTATCTTCTTAAGTAAAATAACCTAGGTTCTATTGGTCCCATTGGGACATCACCTAATCAACCTCATAGAATTAAAGTTAAAGTAATTATTGGTCAATAATTCTCATAGGATCTACCTCTAATGGATCCTCATCTATATATAAATAAGACCAATCAAATGCATGAGATGGGTTAGGTATGTACATTATTACTATAGAAACATGATAAACATCGTGAATCCTATAGATGTTAGGTGGCAAGGCAAGTTGGTAAGAAACTATATAAAATCACTCTAAAATCTCAAATGGTCCTACAAATTGTGGTGATCTATTAGGTCTACCACCAATATATCATACACTCTTATGTGGTTTCACTCATAATAACACCAATTATTTAACCTCAAAACTTTCATTAGTCCTATGTGAATCCACGATTTTATTTTGTCAACCATGTGCCTCATTGAGGCACTACCAAATCTACACAACCTTTTTTTCCATATATTTTACCATATTAGGACCAATCAAAACATGGTCCTTGATTTTTCCCCAACCCAAAGGATTCTTACAAGGTTGTCCATACAACATTGCATAAGAGGCCATGTTAATTGAGTTGTGATATATGTTATTATACACAAATTATACCAAGGGTATATAGTTCCCCTAATGAGACTATTGGTCCATGACATTTGTTCATAGCATTTACTCTATGAATTGGCTATCCCTCTTATTTTTCCCATTCATTTGAGGATGGCATGTTGTAATGAAATTCAACTTTATACACAAGCTACCTAAAATGTGGTTTTAGAATAGGATGTGAAAAAATAATCCTTATCTAAAATTATCTTGAGTGGAACACCATATAACCCCATAATCTAAGCCACATACAATTGGGAAATATTGCCTATCTCATAGGTGTCCTTGGTTGGTAATAAATGTGTGACCTTTGTTAGTTTATCAACAACTACCAAAATGTTATTGTATCTTCACTGAGTAAGTGGAAATGTAATGATAAAATCTATGGACACAACATCCCATTTCCATGCAGGGATGTCATGAGGATACAAAAATCTTATTGGGTATTGATGTTGTGACTTCACTTATTAACATTTTAAGAATCATGCAACATACCCGACCACTTCTCATTTCATTCCTGGCTAGTAACAAAATGGTCATAGACTTGTATATAGTTTATTCTCCCTAAGATGAGTACAATAGAAGGCATTACATATGATTCAAATAAGATCTGATTTTTTACTTCTCCACCACTTGGCATATAAATGCACTATTGTATAATTAAATTCCATCACTTGCCATTGAATAACCACTTGAGTCAATACTTGTTAGTGGCATTTTATGTCATAATTTTTTGGTTATTATATTAACTCGCCCAAAGGTAGTGACATGAAATAAAAAATGAGGTTAAGTATGATTTTTTTCTGCATTTGAGAGGGGAAAATCCCTTGTATGATTTGATATTTTTGGTGTTTTTGTGTACTTTTAACTAGAAATTACATAAAGAAAACAAAAATAGAAAAGGAAAGAGAAACATAAAATAAGAGAAAGGATGCAAATAAATAGTAATATATGGGAAGCCTACAACAAAATAAATGTAAATATTTACCTAGATAATGTAGTTTAAATACAAATGGATTGGAAATTTCAACAATGGAATCTTATGTCCACATAAAGGGTGATAAATTCATACTTCAAATAGGAGAATGAAGAAATCACTAGAAGGGTTTTTAGACACAATCTTTTATGGAATTCCTTTGTATTTCAAGCTAGAAATGAATAGAATCACTTTCCTCCTTTTGGACAAGGTTTCATTTGGCATCAAATGGTCCTATTTTGGAATCTTAATCTCTTGTGAAAATCTAAATAAAAAGTAGAGGATAGATAGAAGTTTGCAAAAAACACAAATTCATTTTGTCAAATAGATCAAGCATGCATATGACAAAGAGATCGTCCACCAAGATTTATAACATGACAAACTATATTATCAATATTTTTACATACATTAGAATGAATGGTGAAGTATTAATAAGCACCTTCAACTATGAACAACAAAACATATTCTTCATTTAAAGAGCATTAAAACTTTCACAACATATAATTTTCTTATTTGTAGTGTGTATTCAAATTTTTGGAAATGATTACATGTACACAAAGTTAGAATTTTTTTTTCTTCTCCTTGTTTTGCCCCGAAAGAAATCCTCTCTTTTTAACTGAAAGAAAAATACTAAACCTTTTTATAATTATAATTCTACTTTTAATAAGCTTATACTTGAACCAAAAAAATTACATAACTACCTTTTTAACTAAACTTATCTTTAACTCTAAATTAACTCAAATTAACTTTAGTTGACATATTATCATGATTTTATAACTTGCACTTTACAACATTCAATTAATTTAAAAAGTTTATATGACTTAAGCTTATAAAGTCATCTTATGTTGGGTTTAGATTTGAATTCAAAGTTTGAACTTAAGACAAATCTCGAAGCCATGAAGTAACATCATTGAGATGGTCTTTGCGCGAATCATTCTTCTTTTCTCCACTGGACTCAGATATTGCCCACAACTTTTGATTTATTCTCAAATATGTACTGAAGATTGTACCCGAGCCTTGATTTTAATTATTATCAATCAGACATTGGCATTTATTTGAAATGTTGCATTTGTTTTATATATGATTATGTCTGCATATAAGTTAACAATAATTGCCTCTTTTTTATAGATATATATTGCATTTAAGAACTAACATGGAATTGATTTGCAAAAGATGGCGTAGTTCTTGAACAACAGTTTCTGAAATAAATTTCAAAGATAAAGATTTCCTATTAGCATTATTGTCTATCGAGGCAGAACTTAAAGCTCGATCAAGCCAATAAAAAGCACGTATGTTGTCACTCATCAGAAGATCCTCATGTACAGAAACTACTCCATACAAGACACAAACGACTCATCCTCCTGATATATTAGTAACAGTGAAGATTCTTGATTACCTTTCTTCTCATTTAATGTGATGTTTGTTTTTCAATAAATTCTATGTTGTGGTCCCGATCCTGCATGTCACATTAAAAAATGTCTCTTTCAAATCATCCACCTTGCTTGAGCTTGCAAACAGAATTATGGAAATTCAAGACAGATTTTGAAAGTCATTTAACATTGCAAACTCGAGCTAAATGGAAAAAAATATTTTGAAAGGTGCCTAAGTTGTTAATATGGTTTGAAAATCTCTGAATACATTTTAGAACTTTTCACAACAAGATTTTGAAGCATAACAGCCACCCGCATGTCATTACCAAAAATAACTTAATTGATTCCACGACCAAATTCATCGATTTCTTTTAGCTTATCCTAAAATTGATAAGCTTCGTGAGATGTTTATTGAATTTGTTGATGCCTAGCTGCATTTTTTTTTTTTCACATGTTGCATTTTATTCTAGAAATAAAGCCTTCGTGACCAAATTGGGTGAAAATCCCTATATATACATTTCAATATTTTTTTAATGTGGATGAAGGCTCCTCTAAACTAGTCATTTAGTGATTTACCTACAAGGAATTACCATAGCCAGTGTACCTTGAACCATTGCATCAAAAAGAATGTAAAGATGATCCATTACATAATGGATAAATATTGATATTAATATTACCACTAGCCATAGAACATTGCAAATCCTTTAGATATTTTTAGTCTCCATCTTTATGCTCTGATCATAAAATATGACTATTGGTGAGGCCATATTTGTTAAATATATTAAGATCATTCTCAATTTTCAGCTTAAAGAACATAACAATGTATAAATTGGAGAACTTCAAAGTTTCAAATTTTGGGTGATAATTACCTAGTACATTAGGCAATGGATTCAATCTCCTTACATTGAAAATTTTTACTTCCTCTATCTTTGAAACATGTCTAATTGATTTTAGGAGGGAAATTAGGTGTGTTGTCATGAAATGTGAAATTTAACAGCAACAATACTTAACCTCAATATATTAAGGTTCCTCTAAGACATTTTTTTACCAAGCATCTTAATTTTGAAGTTATAAAATACAACCTCTCATCTTGTCTTGCACAAATGACATGGAATGTAGATGTGGCCTTCTACTTAGTGCATCCACAAAATTTTTCTCCTTTGCTTTATGTAAGTAATGTAAAATTTCATACTCAATGAAAAACTCTATTCAACTCCTTTGTATAGCATTCAAATATTATTGAGTGAATATGTGTGTCAAGCTTAGGTGGTCGGCTTTAAGTATAATTTTTTGGCCATCAAATTAATGTCTCCACATTTGTAATACATGCACCACTATATTAATTTATAAATAATGAGTCCTATAATTTAGCTCATAATCCTTGAGCTTCCTTGATTCATAGCAAATTACTCGACCTACCTGATTTAAGACTCCACTAAGACCTTCGAGAGATGAAAACAGAAAACAAGGGAATCTTTATCCATGTATGGTACTACTAGAATAGGGGTTGTTGTCAACATCTTCTTGAGCTTATGAAACACTGCTTCACATTAGTCAATCCATAACAATTTCTTTCCTTTTCTCTAGAGGGATGTGATTAGGTCTCTAATTCATGATAAGTTCTCAATGAATATTCTATAGTACCCTGCAAGTCCCATATAATTGAAAATTTTAGGGACATTTCTCAATGATGGCCCCTCCATTATGGTCCTAATATTTGGTATATCAACATTAATACCTTTCCTAGAGACAATTTGACCTAAGTATTACACTTCTTCTTGGAAGAACATGAAATCAAACAGTTTCTAATAAAATTAGTTTTACCTTTAAACACTCCAAAACATGTCTTGAATGCATCACATTCTCTTCCTTAGACTGAGAATATATGAATATATCATCAATAATTATGAGCACAAAGTTTCCTAGGTACTCACAAAAGACATTTTTCATGAGACTCATAAACATATCTAGTGCATTTTTTATGCCAAATGACACCACTCCAAATTCATAATGACCATATTGGATGCAAAATGTTGTCTTGGATATGTCACTCTCTTTGATGTTAATATTATGGTATACTAATTCTAAATGTATCTTAGAGATGATTCAATCTCATATCATTTGATTAAAAAAATCATTGATCCTTGGTAAGGGATATCTATTTTTTATGGTCACTTTGTTCAATTACCTATAATCAATGCATAGTTTGAGTGATCCATCCTTATTATTTATAAAGATGATTGGTGCTCCTCATCAAAATATGCTAGGTCTCACTAATCCATTTTCAATCACATTTTGTAGTTTTGCTCTCAATTCATAAAATTTGGGGGCTATTATCCTATATGGATCTTTTAAAATAGGCTCTATTCAAAGCACTAATTTTATGGATAAATTTATCTTAAGTTGTAGTCATATAAACCCCTTAGGGTACACACAATAAAAAATTATCAAGATTTAGATGTCACTTAAAGATAGGTTTTATCACCATCATATAAGATTCTAACAACATATATTTAATAGTCACTTCTTTTTTATAGCCACTTCTTATTAATTGCTTAAGTTGCATGGCTTGACAAACCTAAAATATATGGATATTTTGATCCCATGAATTTCTTAGGCCTTATCATCATCATCAAATAACTTCACATGTTTCTCAAAGGAATTCATCACTACCTTATGGTCCCCTAAGAAATCCATTATGATTACTACATCATACAAGCATAGAGTGGTGCAACAAAGGTTCACTTTGGTGATGAATTTTCATAAATTTAAATGACAATTCTTTACCACAGACTTGTAATGAATTTATTCTCACCTGATGCCATATTCACACTACCTAAGCCCTCTTTTTCATGTTTTTTGAGCCACACTTTCCAAAAATTATTGATGAAATGAAAAAAAATAGTGACACCTAGATCTATCAAAATAAACATAATAATGAAACGAGTCTTACCTAAAATTTCAACCATGTGTAGTAACTTGGTACTCAGCCAAGTGTATATCAACAACTACATGGATCTAGTGGTTTCATCCATCATCTTATAAATTCTTATATCTATCTTGAAATGCTAGAATATGTGGATGTTGTGTAAATTTTCATATAAAGTGTGTCCCACCATAAATGAGACACTCTAAGGTGTTTTAATTATATTACCCCTTCTTGGGGAACACATTGCTAGTCTCACCCTATTTATTTTTCCCTACATACTATTAACATTGATGTTATTTTTCACTCGTGGCTCTAAGGAGTGGAGTCTCTAGTTGTCTTCCTTGATGTTGATCTTTTGGGCAATATTGATTTCCATGCTATTACTATTTTTGTTGCATTTTATGAAGCTAAAAACTATTATGTAGATAGGGATAAAATGCTTTATTATGTATCTCTTTTTAGGCCTTATATTTATTATGGAACCTGAATCTTGTGACTTAATATTCTACCATTTAAGCCTTTCTCATAGTGTTTGTGAGTGTAGTGGCTTCAAAAGTTTATACACTATTCCTAATGGTAGTTGAAAGTCCACTAAGAGATTTATTAACTTTTTTGGTTCATCAAGGATTTATACCAAATAAATAAGCAAGCTTAAGCAATGCACTTCATATTATTCTACCATATTTTTCATTTTTCCAAAGGTTATAGAATTCATTGATTCTTTCATTGAAATAGGTGTTTGATAAATAATGGCATTGGAATAATTCATCAAACCTCATCAAAGTGACACTAGACATTTCCAAGTTCTCCATTCTCTCTTGGTAGTCCCACCACATGGTCACTTCATGTATCAATTAGAATATGGCAAACCTAGCATTATTATTGATGAAAAATATATAAGCCCAAAGTATCCTTTCATACCCACTAGCTAAGATTTAGCTTCCCTACCAAATATTCATCCATTTAACTTTGGAGGAATTACTTTATTTAGTTCACGAGTGAATTTTTCAATACTTTGATGCATTTCACCGCTACCATAATATCCCTCAGTGACCTATCTTCCATGAGCTAGGTTTGGGTATCTCTCTTGGTGAACACTATGTTCATGCTCCCACTCATGGAAGAGTTTATGATTTTCTCCCATTCCTTTATTTTGTCCTAGATGCATCATATTCCTGAATTCACTAAGCATGGTAAGTATTCCAAATCAATGTGAAGCTCTGGTACAACCTCTTATCTATCTTTAGAATATTCCTTAAGTAACACAACTTCAACCTAATGTTCACACTCTTTTCCCCATCTAACTTGGTCACAATCTATCTTGTATACCTAAAAGTACAAGATAGAATACATACAATTTAATTTTATGAGGTAAACCTTCCTAAGGAATTTAAATTTTAATTATTAACATAACTTAATAAAATGTATGGTTAGTCCAAAAAGGCCAAACATGATAAATCATGTTATGATGCCAACATGTATCACCCCCATGTGTTACTCTGAAACCTACCAAAAAAATTTATTTTTGAGGTAATAAAACATGATTACAATGCTATAGAGTTACACAAGTACACACATAAATTATTTTCACAAAATTATCTCATGATGATTTTCATAATTAATTATATCATATTAATATGGGTAGGATAATTGCCTATAAATGAACTAGGAGATGTTAGGCTAAGATCTTAGGTTTAAGAATATGGACCCAAGTCAACAAATTACTTAAGTTGTTCTGGTCATAAAACAAAGCCCAATGATAACTTCAAGACATTTGATAACATATAAATGCCTATAAAATTAATTATTCTATTAATTTAGTGAAAAATACTTATTAATTCCCACCATTAACTAAACTTCATTTATGTTTCATTTCCTAAAAATAAATTCCTACCAAGTATTTATTTTTATTAAAGGCATTTGAAAATCAACCATATCTTTTTTTTTTCCTTTTATTAATTTAATTAATATCCACCTTATCACCCTTGTCATGACTTAATTTTTAATTAAGCCAAAGGCTTATACAATGAGCGAAGCTAGTAGATTCATCTCATATGAGAGACAAAAAAGTAGATACTCTTTTTAGCCATTCAAATAAAGACACATTTTATGGAAAGCTCAATTTTTTATAGCTCCTATTTCTATGGTCAATTGTTTAGGGAGGATAGAGGGAAGGTAAGTAGTCTATTACTGTGTGTGTGTAGTTTTATTATAATTATCTGGATGTGCTTTTATTTCTTGGATCCATCTCTTCCCCTTAGCTTTAGTTTCAATTCTTTTAGATCACATTGTGTGGGATGGATTCCTCTTTCAATTTTTTGGGATTTGGAGATGCATTTTGTCAATCTATATAATCTGATGTAGGGTTTGATGGAGCTTTCAGGTTTTAATTCTCTCACTGATCTCTATATGGAAAACTTGATGGTTCTATTTCCTTCCCTATCCCCTTTTATTGACCCTTTTGATTCTCTTCTAGCATTAGCAGCGTAAACTATCTGGTCCTAGACTACACCAAATCAGATTCTTCGGTCCTTAGTTCCATGTCTACATCTTCATCCATCCCAAGTGGTGGGGATTGCACTAACTTTCAATTGGTGACTGGGACTACATCTGCCCCTTCATTATAAGGGAGGTTCCTCCAAGTGTGGCTCAATCAATCAAATAATAGGTAGGTATTTGGGATGATTTGGTATTAGCAAAGATTACTTAATCTGATTGTTAATATATGTAACTTTAATATATATATTTTTATAGAGAAGTGATGTTTCTCTTGTTTATGAAGTGAGAGATAAATATTTTACATAGAAAATATATTAGCATCCACAACTAACCACATGAAGAAATAAGCAAGAAAAGATATGAGGTAGTGGAGAACAAATGAGAATTCAAAAAGACTAATCATAAACTCAACACCATAAGAAATGAGATCACGTTCAACTTAAAAGTGACTTTGGCACATGAATAACCTACAAATCCTTAATAGTAAAGTGAAGATGGTCAATTATTTGTGCACTCCAATTAAAATGAAAAAATCAAAATGAATTATAGATAATAAATAAATTATGTGCACCTATAATGGCAGAATCTCTAGTGCCCCTCTTAAATTGTTTAGAATGAATAACTTCTTTAATAAAGTGTCTACCCGCTACAACAAACTGGCATGAGATTTATGTTGTCTATGCCTCTCTCAGAGATGCCCAACAAACCATTGAAATTTTTTTTCAACAATGATAGGTGGTTGTAACCATGGATGAAAATAATAAGAATGTGTATTTGAGAAAAATAATTGAATAAGTGAAAAGATGCTAAAAATAGAGCACACAAATGCATGAAAGTAGACAAGGTTGAATTAGCAAACCCCCATGACACATTATAAATTATAATGAGTACAATTATCTCATACATTAAAAATTTACCAAATAAAAATAAGGAAAACACTGGGTTTCACCATAATAGATCCAAATAAGGAGATTGTCAACCTATAAGAAAATCCATCATAAATCATGAGAGATTATCCAAAAACAAGGGAGTGAAAAAGTGTTTCCATAGAAGAAGGAAATTTACTAAGAGAGGTGCCTTGATGGAGACATGACACAAACTATAAGTGTGTTAAAGTGCCAATGCACAAACTAGAATAGATCCATGTCGTGGGTTGATGGAAGAGTGTAGAAAATGGTAAAAAATTCTATCATGTATGCAAGAAAAACACATAAAATGATCAAATACCAAACACAATAATCTATCAAGCACATGTAAAGGGCATCAAACTCAGTCAAAAATACATCTAAGATAGTGCAAAGTGAAAGAATGGCATAAGAAATTCAATGTAAGATAAGAAAGAGTAATGTGGGCCAAAGCTCAGGTAAATAAGACATTGATCATATCCAAAAATGCATCCAAAATTGTACTGAGAGAGAAAATCCATCTTGGTTATTGTATATCCCTCCCTCAAATTTGGCACTTTACATTTTAGTGTATTTTTAAAAAATGACACCAATATCAGGCATCAAAAAAAAATACTTTTGAAAAAATAGCACTTGCTTTCGAGTTATTGATCAAAAGATATAGTTTTTACAAGGTTATCCTATCATAAATGGGTCAAAAATAAAACATTAGACCCAAAAAATATTAAATGCTTGGAAAAAATTAAATTATTTCTACCAGATCTAGAAAAAGTGAATTTGAAGTAAATTTACAACAAAGTAAAAGATCAATATTCCACATAGATCAATCTTCCATGCTAATTTTTCACTTTAAATACAAGATCTAATTATTATTTTTAATCGTGCATAAAAAAATTGCAAAAAAATAGAATTTTAGGTTCAATTTTAGAGCCTAATATCTCTTTGGATATTGATAAGAATCTTTATTATGATGATTTTATTTAAACCTCTCGAAGTCCTCTTTCCATTAGTGAAATTATTTTTTAGAATAGGACACCTATGTGAAGAGAAAATTGATCTGCAAGATAGTCATGATCTTTTAAAAAAACTTCATAACTTCTCCAAAAAAATGTATGGCCAACACAACAAATCTAATCATCTAAAATACAAATCATTATCACTAATTATATCTAAACATAATAGATATAAGCATACTCAAAACCATAAACTCTCCACAATAGAGTTGTTTTGAATATGAATAAATAAAACTTAGATCTGAAAAGTAACCATACAACTTATCTAAGGAGTAGACAAATAATGAACAAAATGGTAGTTGAAAAAATGGAAGTTGGAGACCACTTTGACACCATGAAATACTTCACAACACTCTTCATCCAAGATCTCTCCAATACACCATTACCACAACCATGAGTACTTCAACATACACACAAGGATTAAAACCATTTTTTATTCATAAGAAGCATGTGAAAAGCATGTATAACATAATGTAGATACTTTGATTAAGTATACAAGGAGAAACATGATTCAATCCTAACTAACTAATGTGGGATAAATTCACACAGAGGACAAAACTAGCAAAAGGATGAAAACCTAGCTAGAACCTAGCAAACACGACTAATATACTCTAACACATAGGAGAAAAAGATAAAATCCAAAAGAAAAACTCCCCTCAAAAGAGACAAAAGAAGAAGAGAGAGTTAAAAATCCACCCAAAGATGATGTTGAAGTAGTCTTCACTCTAAGTACTCTAAATCTACAAAGGAACTCAATCTGCACGAGTGGTCTAAATCCAATACTTGATAAAAATTTAAGAATTCATAGTTTGAATCTAGATCCATTTGTAGCAATGTGATTTGTATTCTTTAAGTGAACCATATACTCTATGAGGGTTGGATCATATATCTTTCTAGTTCAAGCATCTACACTGGTCTTTAGATTTAGACTTGATCACTATCAATTTCAACACTTCTCCACATGCCTCAAAAGGGGGGAATGTACATATTCATGACAAAGACAAAGTGTTGAAATTCAATTAAAAAATGTTTGATAATGTTTGTCCTTGACATATTTACCTTGCTTGGCCAACTCACCATTCTGATAACCATTTATCTATATGAAAGTGTTCAAATTATTGTATTTACTAATAATAAATTTTAGAATTTCCTAATTTATTCATATTCATCCTTAATCAGTATATACTTCATTGTCATTATAGTCTCAGAAGCCTCTATCCATTCTAGAAAAGCACAAACTAGGTAGACATGGATACATTGTGTACCTGTCTACTATTTTGGACTTGCCTACAGAGCTATAATAGCTAGTTTTCAAAATGGCATACTTCTTAATAGCTTTTTCATACTCAACAATAGGTCGATTATCAAAACCAATTAAAATATTATCTTATAGGAGCATATCAATTCCTTCACTTAAAACCCCTAGTTACTCTATCTAGCACTCTCTTGAAAAAGCAATTTCAAAAGCATCTGTCTATTTAGAAAAGATCCTTACTACAATTATTTTATATTAATATAGTAATTACCCAAGTGAACATTATTTTATTACATGTTGAGATCATCCTTTATCAAGAATTCTTATCAAATTTACTAGTTTAATTTTATATGATCTTTTTTAAAGGGATAACTACATTGGCCTAAGGTCCATTCAGACTATGTAGGTAGCACTCAATCAACAAAGTGTTTTCTAAAGATAGTTCGACCATATATTACTTCCCCATTTTTTACCCCTAAAAATTTGATATTTTTTGTTTACTTGTGTAGGTTAGGGTTTTGCTTTTGTAAGTAATCTATGCAACTAAACAAGCTATGAACATAATCAGATAACATTCAAATAGAGGCAAACTGATCCAAAAGTTTAGACTGAACACATAATCAACATAGACAATGTTTCATTAGTAGACAATGGTATACTACGACCCTATCTAGATACTATGTATTTATCCCATAATACATTGAGGCATTGTTTTGAATTACATTGTTGTAAGTTTTTATCAATAGTTTTAAACAATCACAATCAATGAATGAATAATACAGTTTGAATAAATCATCTTGTAATGACATCTCTATAACCCTATTTGTAGTTGTTATTAGTAATTGACAAATTATGTAAATTTCGTATATCACTTTAATTTTATAGTAAGTGTCTTATTTATGTTCCTAGATCAGATTTCAAGTTTACATTACTATAGATTTAATTTCCATTCACTAATTAATTATAAGGGTAAACAAAATCCCCCAAAATACCTTGTCATTTCCTCTCACCATCACCACTCAAATCATCTTGAAATATTTTACTATTTTAATGTTTTGTATGGCCTTGCCCTTTCTTCTAGGGGTCTAAATATGATGTTTATGTATGTTATTTATCCTAATGTAATTGTTCTAAGTGTAAATATATTGGCATCATGGATGAATGGAAGTTACAAGATAGACTTTGACTTTGGGACCTAAATGTCTTATCCTAATGTTGGCAGCATTTCATGATTGATTTAAGTTACACAAGAGATGTGTATTCCTTCCACAATCAAATCATCTCTCATGATGTCCTCATCCACCCTTGATAATATAAAACATCCAATCAAATATGTTTCCACCTTGTAAGTTGTAGACCCCTTTGTAATAAGTGTTGGTCATGTAAATCTAACTACCCTAAATCTGGGTTTGGTGTATGATACGAGCTGCTTGGTGTATGATATCCCATAAAATGCCTTGTCATTTCCCCTCACCATCACTACTAAAATAATCTTGATATCTTTCACTATTTACATGTTTTGTATGGCCTTGCATTTTTTTCAAGGGATCTGAATATGGTGTTTATGTATGTTAGTAACCCTAATGTAATTGATATAGGTTTCAATATATTGGTAGCATGGATGAATGGAAGATAAAAGATAGACTCTAAGACCTCAATGTTGTGTCCTTGCATCAACAGTAATGTTGTGATGATTCAAGCTACACATCAAAAGTGGATTTATGTCACAATAAAATCATCTCTAATGATGTCCTCATCCACCCTTGACAATATAAAAATGGTCAATAAAATATGCTTCTACCCTATAAGTTTCATACCCCTTTATTATTAATTTATATAAATGATATATTTCCCTATATATAACATTATTATGTAATAATTATATTTAATAATATAATATTATTAAATAATTCATATAAATATTATATATTATAATTATCAATCTTATCAATTCTTGGATGGGATCATACTCATGACATGTAATCCCTTTCAAAAGGTACTTGGCACTTCATGTCAACATTTGCCCCAAAAAATTTTTGCTCACACCAATTGACAAAATAAAAAATACACATATTTAAAAAAAATGCATTGTTGTTCTTCCAAGGCATTTTCTCCTCCTTTGTTCCATGAACATTCTATATTGGCATGGAAATCTTCTTTATAAAGCTAAAACATTTCCTTTTGGTATAAAGGCTTTGGCATACCATGTTCATTCTAAGGGACTCAAACTTGGAATATATGTTGATGCAAGGTGAGTAGATTATGCTAGGAATCTTAAATAATCAAAATCCTTCTACCCTTTGATTTATTACAACATATATTAAAAAAAATTGTTTACTAATGTTTATATTTTATTTCTTTTGCTAGATCCCAAACATGCCCCACAAGAATGAGAGGTTCCATTAGACATGAGGAAAAAGATTCCAACACATTTTCTTCATGGGTAACCAATTTTAAATACTATTCTTCATCTATTGACTAGATTATGCTCCACTTCAGATGAATATCTCATGTCTTTAAAGTAAAATTTAAGAGTTCTTAGAGTTACATCCTTAGACTAAGCTTTGATGGAACATAATTAAAAAAAAATTAATCTTTTCCTTATCATTGCTTGAATAATAAAGGCTAACTGGTGTTTGATAAATGAGAAGAGAGTGAACTACTTGAAATATCATAGTTGTTACATTCTTGAGTTTAAACCTCGTGAGGGGTACATAATATTTGTGCATTTTGTTTTCTATCAATTAAGTCATCAAAAGTGGATTTAATCATTGATTTAGAAAATTGTCTTTAATTTAGATTAAAATAAGTTCCAAAATATGGTGAGGCTCTTCTAAAGATAGGTCTTCCTATTTTATTTTTCACTAGTATCTGATAAAAAGCATTTGCAAACTTTAATCTCTATATTATTGAATAGTCTAGGATAACCACATGGTTTGTTGAGTATCATTGAGAATTATGTTAACTATTTTTATTTTCATAGGTAGGTATGATCAAAAAGATTATATCAATGCATGGCCTAAGCTTGCAAGCAGTTGGAGAACTACAGATGATGGCTTTCAGGATGCATTTAACTAGTAATTTACTAGATAAGATCCATGGATGTCACATTATTTTTAGAAAGATAGGATTGAGAAAAAACATACTTATACATAATATTTGAATCACTGCAAGATTTTTTATGATGACCTATGTAATTAGTGGCTTAAGTATGGTCATTTTTTCTTCAACCTCATGTTCTTGTGACCTAACCCAACTAGCACATGTCCATTTTTAACCACTCCACCACTCACACAACCATTGATATCTATAGAGCATGTGTCATGATCAAATAGCTATCGAGGTGATGGAACTTGTACACACACCAATCTCTTAACAACTAAAATTTTTTATGAAAATAGGTAGCATATGCATGGGATATACATGGGGATCGATTATATGAAAAGAATAATCTAACCTTGTTTCCTTGTAATGAAATGCCTCCAACATAAAGATTTAGAAAAGTTAAAGGAATATAAATATTATAAATTTGACACTTTAATTACTTTATTAAAGAAATAACTTCTATTTTTTTGGACCATGATAATTAATTAATTATTTTAAAAAAAGAAATCTAATATAACTTAAAATTAAAAAATTATAGGGGAATACGTACACTCCAATGCCATATTAAGTTAGACAAAACACCACTAAGAGGAAAAAGGCCAAATACTACGCTCAACTACAAAACTAAACAACTAAAACACTATCATGGAGAGTATGAATATAATCAAATTATAGAAAATTATGCAACCAATGTCAATAAACTAACAACATGAAGAGATCAGGATTTATATAGATTATCATCCCAACCATGCCCTTCAAAAAAAAGATTTATATATTCAATTTAGGGCTCCCACCCTCTTTGAATATTTTAGATTAATTTTAATAAATGTACTCCATATTTTATCATTTTATGTGTGTTTGTTGGAGAAATAGTTAAAATTAATTGTGAAAATTTATTATGCAAATTCTTCATCCACCAGCTCTCTCGCCACTTTTATATAGAGAAGGATGTTAGTTGCACAAAGTAAATCCATAGTGGCTATCAGAGAATGGCATCAAGCTTGAGATCAGATCCATTAGTTAAATCTATGAATAGGGCCTTAAGAATCATGATGGGCGAAGAATATAAGAACTTGACTAACATTAGACAATATATGATGCATTACACGAGTCATCAAAAAATATTTTGAGGTGTTCCACCTCCAAAAATACCTTCTCAGCATCAACCTAAATCTATAACATTATATCAGATAATAATTTTTTAATAAAACAAGGGTAGTATAACGGTTAGTCCCTACCCTTAAATTATGAATTATTTGTGTTTGAGTTTGCATGTGTAGTTATAATTAAAAATTGTTTTAATAAATTAAACTTGATAATAAAAAAATTAATATCCTATAATTTCTTATCATAATTTGAATTTGATTATCAAGAGTACTTTTGAGGAGGTCTTATCAAACTATCTATCTAGACCAAAATATAAATATAATAGTAGCTAGGAAAAGTTGAAAAAAAAATGTGTAAGGTTGAAAATGAACGTGTTGATGTCATGTTAAAATTGCAATGGCTTCTAATTTGTAGAAAAAATGTTCCTTTTATGTTATAGCTTTTGCTATTTTTATAGAAACTTGTTTTTGCTTTATTATGAATTTTGCTTAAGTTTAATGGATAATTAATTTTCTAAGGAAAAATATAATGTCATGAAAATATCTCTCTAATTGCATTATTTTCTAGTGTCTTAGAATGAAATAATTATATACAATACAAAATGAGGTGGTAATAGATTTTTTTGTGTAAAGGGTTTATTACTAACTAAAATTTTCTTTACCATTACAAATTTTATGTCTAAAAACTAAATTAAAACATTATTTATCATTATATATTTCCATGCCTATATAATTTCTATCTTATTCTTTGTTGTAGATTTATTTCTTGTTACAAATTATATTGTACTATTCAAATTTGATCATTACTTCCCACTCCCCACTACCTACCATGATGCTTTATTTAGTTACTAAAGTATGTATAAAGGAAAAACTGTGATGCAAAATTGGTAAAAGAAACAAAAGACAAACATAAATACTATAAAATTGATCCCTCAACTTCAAAATAAAATCTCTGAAAAATGTAATAAAAAGAGAAATGATCTTCTTGTAATCACATTTTATATTATAGTGGGTTTTAGACTAATTTTTTAATCCTACCTAAATAAGCCATGATGATATATTTTTAAGCTCAAAATCTAATATAAAATGACATGAAACAAAAGTCAATGAAGTTATAATTAATTTTGAATTACAAAAGGCAATGGGAACTAACTTCATTACAAATAATACATAGTGATGTATAATGTTTTTCATGACTGATAACAATCAGTGAGTGCATAGGTACATCTGATTGTCACCTAGTACCTTCCATAACGTAGGGGCCTATTATAAATAGCTTAATGGTAACACCTCCAATGGACTAGATTATGCATTTACCATGGAGTAAAATTTAACATAAAATAATAACTCATTAACCTAAATTCTAATGGAGGTTTTATTAAAGTTGCTAACAAGGCACCCAAATGCTACTTGGAATTGTCCCACCTATATCACATGTCTAGCAAAGGCAAATCAAAGTAAAAAAAAAAAAAAGTAATCTCATCAGAGGTTTTTATGTTTTTATTTTTAACTGTAAATTACCTACCTGCCTTTATGAGTAAATGGCCCACTCAGTAATATTTTAGTCTATGTTTTCATCAAAGTGTTGTAAATAGCACAAACACATGATGGATTCTAATAGCCACCACCATGTGGATCTACTACCTAGGTAATGTTGTTGTGTTTGGATTTATTTTATTTTTTTATTTATTGTTTGTGTTGTAACCTTATATATTTTTGATGGTAGTAAATAAACATGTAGTATATTAAATTTTTCATTATGCAACCTTGTTGGGTTACAGGACGGTTCATGGGAAAAGATCCATGATATGAAACTAGATCTATAAATTTACCTAATAGATGGTGGGTGGATAGTATTTGAATAAAATTTCTTACTTTGAGTTCTTGGCATTTATTTTACTTGTGATCTAGTGGGCAAGTGGGATTGGTAGTGAAAGGATCAAGTTGTACCTAAAAATGGGGCACTCGATCCATCATGATCATCATCATTGTACTAGGAATCTGTCTTTCTTATCTACTATGATTGATGCAATCTATAAATATGGAGGGGGGTTTAATTTTATAAATAAAAATAATAATGTGGTGAGGAATATGATTTGTAAACATGCATGAAGAATGGAATGCAAGATGCAGATGAAATAACAAAAATATTACCAATGGATGGAGGATTGTGTTGTTACAAATCCTATGTGTCCTATATTTATAGAGATCGGCATGTTTGACATAAATAATTTTTTTCGTAAATCAAGAGATAAAATATTTGGGAGGGTTAATGGCATCGTTATGGGAAGCACTAGAAGATGTTACTCAAAATAATGGTAACAAGCAACAACCATTTCAATTTTTTATTCAATCCACATCATCTGCAACATCATGCTTTTTTGAGATGAGTAACAATGCCTAAAACTATTTGTATTCATCCTCAATTGTTGAGTAATTTTACTAGACAAATAGTAAATGTGATGCTAAAATCACAAAATACATAAAAAGGATACAAATGGGCTTCTTGTATGGCCCAAGGTCGATAATTGTCTGAGGATTTAGTTAAACGTATAGCTTGTATCTGCAAAATCATACTGTCATTATGAATCCCTCAATGCCTAAAATCATCATTATATACATTTGTGTTCCAAGCATACCATTGACATCCTCTCATTGCAGAGAAACATTAAATTCTATGGAATATTCCCAAGTAATGGCATAAGAAATATGCCATTATTTATGCCCAAACATAAGCCAAAATTTTGTAAAAATTTGTCATATCTTTTTTTAGATCTCTCATTGACTGATAGTCTTACAAGTAATGAAAAAGTGATTCCTTGGTCTCTTCCACACGCAAGGAAAATAATATCAAAACTTCTACACAAAATATTTAAATAAAAAAATATTTCTATATTTTTCCAATCTTTAAAAGACTTATCAAACAAAAATATATAAAATCTACCCAATTTGAGGTGAGGTCAACATTATCCCCAAATAAGATCATGTGCCAACTAGACATTTCAAGGAAAATCATGTGTCAAGTAAACATTTTTGTCAAATGAATTTTTAAAATTATTGATCAAGTACTTTTAGATAGATTAAACTTGAGAATAAAACTAAAAAATATATGTAAGAAACTTCGACTAATTATAAAGGTAACATTTGAAATTTAAAACCCTATAACTTCATTAGTCATTCCTATTTATTATAATGATATTATAAAAGTAAAATATTCATTTTTATTTTATTGAATTCTCTTGCCAAAGGAAAAGAGGAAAATGTTGAATCACATACAAAGGATGCAAAATGGAAGGCTATCACTGAAGAAAAGCTCAAGCTCCATCCTAATAGTATTTAAAAATTCCTCTGAAGAATCCCACTCAAAACTGATCCAAGGACACAAAGATTGGATGGGCCCGAGAATTCAGACCCCTGACTTTCTACTACTTTTTTCTTTTTTTCTAAATGTCTATTTATTTTTATCTCTTTTGATTTAAGCACTATTATATCTAGCTTCTAAATCTTTTTTTCTCTATCATTGTAAGGGGTAAGCAATAAGGGGTAAAGATTGGGACCCTCTTCTCAAAAGCTCTTCAATTATCCACTCCCTTTTGCGAGGAATCCTCATCCTCCTTGCTTCCTAAAATAGAGTTTATGAAACTTTGTCAAGCATATTTTAGAAGCATCTTATGCATTTGCACTTGGTGGTATTGTCACCACTTCTTCTCTGATTGTGGTTGATGGTCATTCAGAGTAAATGTTGTTTGGTGAAAGTCTTGCCTCCTCAATTTTGGGGGCCAAAATCATATATCTGGAGGGTGGCTCTTTCTTTTGGATGCTTCCACCTTTGGTCTCATACATGGCCAAAAAAAAATTTGGTTTATCCTCAACTTACCTACCTAACCAAATCCTTGAATCTTGGTGGTTATGTTTTTTCCACCGGAGGTGGCACCATTTAGGCTTAGTCTCAAACTCTTGCTAGCCAAATATTTGTTTTTAGTCTACAAATTTTTGTAAATTTGGATATTTTCTTGTTGCATGGTGCCTTATGGTCATTCTTTTGTCATCCTTGGATAGTTTCTTGCATGTATTTTGTGCCACTTTATTTTCTAAGATTAGGGTTGTATTTTTGACTTTATTAATCTTCTTGAACTTGCAGGTTAGTCATCATTTTTGACTTTATTAATCTCTCAGGCGTGTCTTTTTTAATCTAATGTTATTTTCCTGATTAGAATATATGTAAAGAATATAGATAGCTTCATTTTATTTTCAAATGGAAATATCTAATGTTATTATAAATCTCTCAGGGGTGTCTTTTTTAATTACTTCTTAGAATTATTTAAAATTATAGGGCAATTGGGATACATTACTACTTCATTTTTGATATCCTAATTCATAATAACTTTCTATTTATAACAACCACCATTTTTAGACAGCTCAAAAGATAAGAACCTATACCTTTGGAGAAGAAATTGATGTGGGAAAAAGAGATGGACTGGATAGTATCTGTTAGTTTTAAATGGTTGTTGAAATTTGATTTTTAGGGCTGAATTTGAAATGTCTATTTAAATTGTAAGTAGTGCTTAAAAATTAATGAATATTATTATTTTTGTTTATGTCTCATGGTATGGTAAGCAAGCCTCAATCAGATTTGTATATAGATAGACTTTATTTTAAATATTTGAGGGAAAGCCTCTTTCAACTATGCATGTCTTCTGAAAGTTTTAATAAAAAGTCTTCATGTATTTAGCTATTTCCCTATCCTTTTACTTTTTCTCATCAGCTTAGATTTCCCAAGTGCATACTTTGCTAGATCAGACTCTTAATTTCATTTAGAATTTTTTTTGAGCAGATATTACCAAACCTACTTTCTTTTTTATTCTGATTTCAGTGATCTAAATAAAATGGTAACTTTATGTGGATTTTTGGGCTTTCATCTATCTTATTATTACAACCTTGTATGTAAATCTCAATGGGTACCTTGGCATTTTATTATGATGCCCTCTATTGGTATTTGATTTTCTTTCACCAAAATACTTTTTTCTTAATTTTAGAAACTATGCCTAATCCTTTTTCATATTGAATTCTAAGTTTCTTAGGTTTTCTCACATTTCATATATGACTCACTCCTCCCCTAGATGCTTGGTGCTATACACCATTGTTTAAAAGTGAGCTCAGAGCTCAAATTTAAAGTAAAAATTTCTACAAGCAAAGCGAGTATAAAGCATGGGTAGCATGGGCTAAATAAAAATTGTTTAATTAAATTTTTTCCTACTTTTTGCATGGGCAGCTAAAATTGAATTATTTTTGCCTCTCTTTTCTCACTTATCTTTTCTAAAATGGAATTGTCCTTTCATTTTTAAAAGAGTTGATATTTTGGATACAAATTTTCATGTATTTTTCATAATTCATATTTAAAGCTTTTGATGTTCTTTTTATGCAAGATTTGTTTCAAGCTTTTTTAGAATGGAATGTTATCTATATTTACTCTCTTGTAATCAAAGGTTGTTTGATTATAAGTGGTCATCCTTTTGATTTTATTTTTATTCTCTCAACTTTTACATTTGTTTATTAGAATTGTGTTCACCTTCCTTCTTGTATAATAGATAGTTATGTGTCTGTATGATAGGGAGGCAACCTATTTCCTTCTTAGTGCATCACTATATTTTTATGTTTATTTTTTCCTTTCGTTTTTTTTTTCAAGCATTAAATTTACATATATTAACACTAGAATAGGAAATAAAACCAATGATTTATAAAGATTATCTTACAAGATAAATCTATACTAGTAAGAGATCTTATATTTTGACTGTGGTATGGATGCAAAGATCAGACACATGAAACCATCAAGAAACTTATTTCAATTATTCACTTCTTTCTTAAATATTAATTTTACAAGAATTTTAATTTATGTCTTCAACCTCAATTTCAAAGTCACAAAAATACCTATGATTCTACTCAAGAATCATTAGATGTGAGGTGAAAAATCTCAACATCCTCACACACACACACACACACTCACACACACACACACATCCCTAATGAACTCTCTTGATGGTTTGATGTGTATGCACTTTGCACATGCATAAAAATCATAACATGGGATCTCTTACTAGTGGGGATTTGATATTGTCTTGTAATAATAATTATATGTGTGTTTATGTGTGTGTCAATAGGAATCCACTTGCCATAATGAGCCCTTCATTTCAGACTTGATCAACAGTCTACACTTAAAGTTAAAGGATGAATACAATTACCTTATGTTATTAAAAATACATGGCATGATTTGGAATGTGTATTATTATTTTTAGGAAACTAGGTTCTAGTTCATAAATAATAAGGGGGCTGGAATAAGGGTAAATGTAGTTTAATATGAAAAAATCTAGATTTTTATTAAATAATTCACATGAGGAAAATAAATAATCTTATCTAAAAACAAACTGAAATAGATGATTCAGAAGTCAAAAATTATGGTGTAGGACTGGGACACTATCATAAATCAATACTTAGCTTTCATTCAGAGAAAGGATAGGAACACTAAAAATAGGACACCCTAGTGTTTGGTGTTATATTCTAGTTCTTGTAACTATTATCCAAACTAGTCATAGAGGTCTAAACTTTTTGGGTTTTGTTCATTATCCTTGTATTGGTCTACCTATGAAATTTTAGATCTTGATTGTCAACGGAGATCCTTAAGATTTGATTCAATATTCTAACCTTAAGTTTGTCTACACACATAAAACAACAAATACATTAAAATAAAAAAGAGGAAAATTTGAGTTAGGGAAAGAATGATCATACAATCTAGAACCCCTACTATCATAGTCATTTCCTGCATTAACCTTCAAGCTAGGGTCTCGAATCAAATGTAATTCTCCTTTAGGAAATGTGCATGGTAGATGCAAGATTAAACTTTTACCTAGGCCCTTGATCAAGCATGCAAGTCTATGTGTGATGAAAAATGTTGAGCTATGCTATTAACTAATTTTTATTATGTAATGTGCTAAAATAGTAAGTGATAGATATAAAATGCCTTGTGTAGTCCTTTATATAGGAGATTCTTTATTTCAAATTTTAGAGATTTATTCACATTTGGCCAACATTTAAAAACTTAAGGATGAAGCTAAGAAAGGGGATGGGACTCATTAAATGAGGGAAACTGACCATTAGAGCTCAAAATGACCTTGAATAGGAGTGTTGGAAATGGGTCACCCTAGGGTCCAACACTGTAGTCCAATCTTAGTACTCCTATCCTATGGGCTGAGGACCTGGGGGGATGGAATAAAATGGAAATTCTAACCTAGCTAAGTTGTAATGACCATTTGAAAGGCTCAAGATGACTGGAAATAGATTATAAGGTGACTCAATCATGAAACAAGACCAATATGAGTAAAATCAAAGACATGGTTAAATGAGAACAAAAGCTCATATTCTCCAGTCAGAGTCTCTTATGAAAGGACTGTGAAAAGACAAGATATGTGTGGTTGCTTAACTAATTTAGGATGTATACAACATGCCTACATTATAGGACTCGAGGGTCATTGACTAAGATGTGTTGGTCCACCAGAGATCAAGTGGCAGATGGGGAAGGTTGATAGGTCATTAAATTAAATTAATGGAATTTATTTTGATTTTATGTCATTGGCAAGGTTGTGTCAAACCTACTTTTTTTTTTTTTCACAATAAAACATTTGTTTTTCTATTCAGTGTGATAGTGAAGAGCTATTTTTTTATACTTATACGTGTATAGAATAGGGATTGAGTGTAAAACCATTATGTGGGTATGGAAATAATATTTTGCATGTGTAAATTTTTTAGATGACACTAATACTATTTTTTTGCAATAAAGTTTGTAGTGGAAAATATCTTTCAATGGATGTCTCTATCCTTGTGGAAGAAAGTGTCATTTTGTAAAGGTGACAGCCATAAACTTTGAAAGTATTCCTAATTATAATTTGGTTTTTTGGTCATTGGTAATGAAAAAGTCTATTATTATTTAAGATGACAATAGAGATTGAAAATGGGTTTTTTATAGTGTGTTTCAAATGTCATGTAGATTTCATAGCTTAACATGCATATATTATAGTAAGGTCATGTAGTCATCATCAAGTCAATTTTTAATAAGGTTTTTATTGAAAAATATTTATGTATAGTTGTATATTTATCTTTATCATTGTAGTGAAAAGTGATATAGATCATATTCATAAACTAACTTAAAATGTGGCCCATTGATTAAGTATGAAATAAAGGATTCAATATATTATGTGAAATTAAGTGTGGTTAGGTAAATTTGAGTAGTATTTTATATTATTTTTCATAGGGTTACACTCTCCTCTATCATTGATTCAATGTATTCCACTATTAGTTTGGTATTTAATGAGGCCTAAGGTTCTCTATACATCTAATAACCATATAATTGTAAATATCATATTCCATTATGCATGATTATATAAATAATATAGTTATGGTGAATGGAAACAACAAGGAACATCTTTAACAAAATTCTTCTAATAAGCATGATCTAAGTTTAAATTTATGGTCTTTCATTAGAAGAATTAGAACTATTAATTCTTAATTAGAGGTGCATAAGGAATTGATTGTGATATATAAATTCATTTTTATTTTAGTTGTGTTTCCACTAATTATCTCCACCCTGTTTATTTAATCATGCATAATTAAATATGATTTGTGTAATTATAGAGTTATTGTATTTTTTTTAGGGTTCAGTAAATTGAAGAAACATGGTTGCTATATTTTTGTTTTTTGTTTTTTTCTTGGGGCAGGTTGGGGGTGGGGCAGTGAAGGTGGGGGATAGGTGGAAATGGGGTGTCCCAAATACAAAGATACAGAATGAATATGTGTCATTTTTCCTTTATAATTATCCTATGTTGTTATTTTTTTACCTATAAAGATGGAATGAAAAGTTGTCATTGATTACACATAGAGGCCATGGAAAAAAAACAATATAGAAATTTGTATACTTATATAAGACAAAATTTAATATTTAATTAGATAAAAAATAATGAATAAATGTTAACAATGTTAATATAAAAATAAAATATTTAAAAAGTCATTTTCTTGGTTGGGTATTTCATTTTGAATGTTTGTTTTTTTATTCTTTTTTAAATTGAATTAAAAATGTGAAAATTGCTATTTCATTTTTTGATAACCATATTTATATTAAATTTAGTTGGACAATTATTCATCTACTCATGTACCTTAATTCTAATGGTGTATTTGTCCATGTATCAATACCTACACCCCCATGTCACTTGGTAACTATGTATTTAGAATTATCCTCATGTTTATTTGGTTGTTCAATTGAAAAAATGTTATAACAATAGAGGTATTAGTATTGTAAATCTAGTGACAAATCAAATATGTTCAATTTTATGCCTTTCTCTAAATTTTGGGACTCTAAAAAAATTGAATTTAAGGTCTACGAGTGATATAAAAGGGCAAGTTGTGAAAAAAATTTGAATAAATGATAGAGATACTTTTTCTATAGATACTAATTCTATTTAGAAAATATTTGCATCCCTAATATATGGCAAGGATGTAAAGTTTTTTATAATGTGATGTTTTTAAAAACCTAATAGTAGGCACTCTAGGGTAAATTTTATATCTTGGATTAAAATGACAGAAAAAGGCTTAGAAAAAAAATAAAATCATGACCTGCAAACCTATATAAAACATTTTAAAGAATAAGAACATATTTGGTATGCACAAGAACCACACATAATCCATAGTTGTATTAAAATTTTAAAACTTGCAAACTAGGTGGATGCAAGGTAATGGGGAAAAAATGGGGGGCTTCCAGTGCCAATTTTTTTTCAAAATAACAATACTTGAAATTTAAGTGACTTTTAGATAATTTTACACCAAATTTTATGATAACGTAAGAAGATGAATTGTGACATTTTGAATTTAGTTTTTGAATGTAATTTTTTTAATACCTAGATGTAAAATTATGAAAAAATGATGCATTTATGACAACGATATAATATTTTTTTGAAAACATTAACTAAATTTCATGTGTATGAACACATTTTTAGGAGTAAATGAATGAATTTTTGTATAAAATCACATATATAAATATAAAAAATGTCTAATATTGTTGAGAATATTTTTTATTAATTCTTAAATTAATATATGTTTTAAATTAATTTTACTAGTCAATAAAGTTATAAAATTAAAATCGCAAGTATGTGAACACAACTTTTTTATAAAATTCATTAAAAACTTCTATTTTAAACATATCCAATGAGGTGTAGATTGTTGAGATATAAATTATATATAAATTTGATCAACTATCAAAAAATCAATTTAACTAATTGTAATGATATAGTATAAACCATAATGACGTATGTTATGTATAAATTCAATAATGATATAACATTAAAAAAATTATATATTCAAAAACTACATTCTCCTACCTACAAGCTTACATAATTTTTTAAAAAAACTACTAATTTAAATTTTTTTGTGGAGGTGAAAAAATGTATAAATTTATAAAAAGTCATGTTGGTTGGTCTATGATAGGTTTTTGGACAAGGCTGATACCTAAAAGCCTAAAACCAAGTTAGTTTTAGAGGAAATTTCATGATTTTTAAATTTGTAGTTATTAAAATGGTATACACCCTTTACATGCCCTTCAGAGAAAGGCATACACATTTTATGAAGGGTGCACACCCTCTAATGAAGCATGTCTACCATTTTTAAAGGGTGCATGCCCTTTTATTAAACATGCATGCATTTATTATAATAGAAAATGCTCTATATACATTTGGTCATTGCCAACAACTCTTAAAAATGACATTCATGGTATTAAAAATGGCACACACCCTTTATAGTTCCATTAAATTTCATATAAACTCTTATTCTCACAATGTTTATTCCATCATTTTACATTTTACAAGTTATAAACTAATTTTTAAAACTGACAACCTATAAGTTACGCATTTATTTTATCTTGATTATTATAAATTCATTAAATGTTTTTATTTTTATCCTACTTGGACTTAAAAGTGTAAATATATATCATGTCTTCAAACAATCACCATAAAATACTGATAATGGAGATACAAAGGAATAAATTGAATTGAAAAGAGAAAAATCAATAAAAAGGAAAGAATATAGGAGAGAAACTATAAGAGATTCTAGATAAGATGAAGATACTTCTTCCATGAAAATTAATGTTTAAATTAAAAATAACATGCCCAATTCAATGGAATTTAATTTAGAGACATTTTTAGGTAAGGTAAGAGTTAATGAATCCTTATTGAATGATGAAACTCAATATGTAAAACACATAACCAATGAATTTGTATTGAATGGTGAAACACACAGAGAAATAAAATATAATTAAAAATATATCCAAGATGAACTTTATTATCATGATGAAAATGAACATCATGTAATGACCCTAATTGGACTCTCTCCAAATGAAGAGGAATTTAATTCACATGTAGAGTCTAATGTTAACATAGAGATAAATATCTCTTCTATGGTTGAAGTGCTAAAACCATTAAATTTAATAAATATATAGATCATGTGCCTACACCTTCAAGGATAATCCAAGAAACACCAAGATATTTGATAAAAATAGATGAGAAAATATTAAAACCTATGCAAGGTAAAATTTCAAAACATACGATTAAACCTCATGCTCAACTTATATGGGATTATAATTTGAGAATAAAAGCCATATAAAATTATGTCAATTATTTTTAAAAATGATGATAAATCAAAAATTGTGTCATGTGATACATAACTTATGGTTAAGAACAAGTAACACAAAGGTAATAAATAATGCAATATTTAATAATCTAATTAATGTATTTAATGTAATAGGTAAGAAAACTTGAAAAAAGATAGTAATGTTGCAAGATGATTAAAAATAGTCTATACTGAGTAATACAACATATATAAGATGATTTTTTAGTTAAACAAGTACAACCTTGAAATTGAATAAGAAAACTCTAATTAACGACGTAGGAAGAAGAACAAGACTTGATGACCCTTTGCTTGTTAGGAATTTAGTGTTAGATTCCCATGAAAATATAAGGTTTTAGTTGAATCAACAAGACATTTGATTGAATTTTATTGGCATAAAATCACAAGTGTCTCACCTAATATAAAATATGTTTCTAAAAGAAGAAAAGGCTCAATAAGCTATGAACCTCATGCGAAAGACTTCTTTAACATTAACAAACATGATTCTATAAGAAATTTCATAAAAAAATATTGGATAATTGGTAATTAGCAAAAGGTTATTTGAGATGTGTAATCTTTCTAAAATTTTACCCTAATTTGGATTTAGAAACCCTTATAGGATATAAACTAGTATGCATTTTAGATATATAGATATGGAATTTAAGCATGAATCTAAAAGTAAAATCTTGAAATATAATGAAATTATTTAAAAGTGGTGAATGTTAAATATATTAAGTACAAAAAAGGTATGAGTACTTTTATTTTATAACTATGTCTATAATCTAAAATTAGAAAGAAAACTGAAGCAGGGCTTTGATTTGGTAAATTCATAAAATAGATTTTTGTCTATGCAAGGTTGATTCCATAAAATATGGGTCAGTATCAACTATTGATATTGACTTGAGTGGTTTCTAGTGATCTATTCCAAAAAAACAAGTTCATGACCATAGATTCACCTTTGAATTTTTATTTAATTTTTGTATGTATGATGTTGAACCCTGATGATGCACACAACTGAAGAATTCAACACCCTTCACCTTGAAACCCTAGGTGTGTTTGTGAGAGTAAAAATCTTGAATAAATTGATAAAGTGTAATGGGAAAAGATAACCCCAATTACCTCCATTTGATTATTTATTTTTGATTAAATTTAGGAAAAATCAAGCCACATGTAGATTTCCCACCTAGTGTGATCATGAAATTGTGGTTCTTTACTATATGTATTCATCTAATGATTTGACCTTGATAATTTAAAATAGTTATTTTAACATGGATTTGGTATGCTTCAAAC
Organism: Torreya grandis; assembly: GCA_037957365.1. Lineage (NCBI taxonomy): Eukaryota > Viridiplantae > Streptophyta > Pinopsida > Cupressales > Taxaceae > Torreya > Torreya grandis. The sequence goes on along the minus strand of JARHVA010000534.1, from coordinate 2,193,715 downwards.
TTATTTTGTGATTGATCCTAGTTACTGATTCTCAATTTGGCAAGAAAAAGGTATATTTTCTTAATGTGCAATAATGTATATATGTAGACTAGATAAGTATTAATCCCCTATCATGTGAATCCTTGATTTATATATAAGTCCAATTGGATGCTTTCTCATGCCATCAACATGTTAGGTATATGGGATGACCCTAATTAATGTTTTTATTTTAAAAATTAGTCATTTTTTGGAGAGGGTTGGTATCACCCAACTCAAGTCAGTATTGACTGACAATATTGACTCAATCTAACCTTATCTACCCATGTACATTTCAACTAAATTCAAGGTTTGGATATGCTTATACAATATGGTAAGCAAGTTTGAAATAAACAAAGATGTTCTTTTAGGTTCTTAATATCATAACGTAAGGATAACACTCATTAGGTATCATGTAGGTATAAGATAATGTTAGGTTATGATAATATTTAAGGGTGCAAGTCATGCATGGTAAATTTATGTCAAGATTATCATTTTCAAGTACTTAATACCTTATTTTAGTATCTATAAATTCCCCCCTTTTGTTATAACAATAAAATTTTGATGTGTGTGTGTGTGTGTGTGTGTGTGTGTGTGTGTGTGTGTGTGTGTGTGAGTGTGATATAAAGTTCCAATTGTGCATGTTAGTCAATAGATAAACCTGAAACAAACATGTAGTAGTCAATGTATAAGGATTGAATATTTTAAATCTTAATTTATTTATTGTTGAAAATTCAAGGAAGGAGTACACTTGTGTGTTGATGAAAACCATGTTTTCATTGAACTTTTCTATAGATAATGTTTATTTATTAAAGCATTAGATAAATTTACTTTCAATGAAACTTTTGAAAAGTGATTCCTCTAGTTGAACCATGAATAAATTATGCTTCCTTTATGAGGCATATCAATAATTAAGGTGAATATGCCCTAAATTTATGTAACTGAATAAGACCTTAGGTTTGGAAGATAACATGCACCAATTTTCATAAATGTGGGGAGATGTACACAATTTATTAGCCCAAATAAATATGTAGAAAAAAAAGGGAACCAAATGAGAAGTTCATTGCAAGTAATTGAATGGATATTGAGTGTCACTAAATCTCAATGCACATTAACTATAAAAACATGAATCACCATTTTAGATGGATTATATATTCAATTTTATAGTTTTGCTCAAGTTTTATCCATGTAAAAAATATGCATGATCAAAGAGAATAAATAGTGTTCATTCCCCCATCATGACCACAGTTTAATTATATAGTTGCACTCAATGTAGAATAAGTTTTTTGATCAAAAGAGAATGAACAATGTTCATACCCCTATCATGACCTAAGTTTAAATATGTGTGAAGTTGAATGGAAACTATCTATCATTCAACTTGTAAACCATAATATTTTTTGTGCATGAACCATTATCATGCCTCTTGAGTATACCAAATGATATAGAATGGTATGCATCTATATGTTGAATTTGAGAAAATGTATCTCAAATGTATGTGTGTGTGGAAACCTAAACCTCTTATTTCTTAAAAATGTGTACATATTCAAGTGCATATGCACCCAAGTTTGTATGAATTTATACTCAAGTATTTATAAATTGAGTGAATATGCATGACATATGCCCCATAATCTATTACTAATGTGCCAAAATTTGTCATGTAATTACACCATATAATATCTGAACCATTCTAAGTCTATGAAATTTGTACTCTGCTATGATTTTATGTGTCAGATGGTGCCCATAGCCCATGATCTTATTTAGTAATAATGTGATTCTTTATTTTTTATATTTTTCATATTTTTCATATCAACCCCTAATGTATGTAAGAATGATATGTAAACATTTTTAGTTGATTTAGTGGCAATAATGACTCATTTGATGAGCCTATGTGATATTATGACCTGTATAAATAGTGGATCATATTAGCCAAATGTATACTTGATATCTTCACTATTTTTAAATTCTCTCTTAATGCAAGTAACCTGAATAAAGTAATATTTTAGAGTGTTGGACATATGTGTATCGTAAGATTCAATATGAGATTATGCTCTTGATTATATAAAATGTATATGAGTACGTGTCTTGGAATTTTTAATTTCCATATTAGTTTATGAACCTATTATGTATCAAAGGCCTTGTCATCATTTCTAAGTAAATTTGGTGATGGGATGAACAATTTCTTGTGCATGTTTTCCAACTCATTATCTTGTATATCCCATTTTTTTTAAATATTCAAGCTTGAAACCATATTTGTTAAAATTTATGTCATTGGTTCTACAAGCAATATTTTTACCAAGTGTTTGAATATTGAGAGTCAAATATTTGATATGATTTTGAAGGGATTACAATTGAATTTTCATAACCATGTTGGATACAATGTTTCTTAGATCATGGTTATCTATGAGGTGCCCCCTATCTTTTCATATAGTGGTTACATGGACCTCCTTAAAGGTAAAGTAGTTATCAACACATTGAGGAGAGGTGAAAAAATAGATATAAGAATCCATAAGAGGAAGGTAGTTAGGTTTTAGGGATGCTTAGGAATGTAAAATAGATAAAACCCTAAATATTAATGGATACAAGTGGAAGGATGACCCCTAAAATATAAGGGAACATAAATAAATAAAATTCAAATATGAGAAGCCCTAAGAATAAAATATAAAACCCTAGAATGATGAAACCCTAAGAGAAACCTATCATTTTGACATAGTTCAATCCATGTACAGGTTCACTAGTATATTTTATCCTAATTATTAAGATAAATTAAAACCCAAATTTATTTTTAAATTACATACAAGAGAAACTATGAAATGAATTAAATAAACATACATAAGTTAAACATAAAGATGCACAAAATAGGAGACACCAAATTTAACGTGATTCACTCAAGATGGGCTACATCCACCAAACTTATCTAGTATATTATTTCTAGCAATATAATAGAGAAACGAATCTTATAATAAACATTTTTACCTCTCTACCTCTTTCAGCCTCCTCTTTGTGTGCAATATGTTTTTAATTTCATCTTAGCCATGTAACAATACATTTTAAGGTCAAAAAGACCTAAACATAACCTCTACCATCAAATCTGGAAACTTTTAACCAATGGCCCAGATTGACTAAAAAATTACAATTTTACAAGATAATTTTAATTAAAAAAATTACTTTGGGGGTGCTACCCCCAAACCCCTATTAGGGCATGTGGCCCCTAGACCCCCCATCATGGGCTCAACCCCGCCCCCCCCCCCCCCCCCCCCCCCCCCCCCCAAGGGGGTTCCCCCCTTGCAAACCCCTACACCATCATAGATACAAAGAATGGGATCTAAAACCTAGCTGAAATAACATCATATTTTTAACCTCTGACCTTGAAAGATAGTTAGGCTCCACACCTAACACTAATTTGGATTTATAAACCCAAATATGATAAAAACTATCTTATGTAATTCAAATAGATAGATATGGCATTTAAGCATGAATTTGAATGTAAAATTTTGAAACAGACTATAATTATTTGATAAGATGCATAAGCTAGCTAAATTTTAAGTACAATAAATGGATGAGTATTTAGCTTTTATGATTGACTTTCCAACTATGATTGTATACCAGAAGTGGAAGATAGACTAAAGTAGGCATGTGATCCATCAAGTTCAAGAACTGGGTTTTTTGTCTATAAAGGGTCAATTTTATAGAATTTAACTGTCAATATTAACCTAAGTGGTTGGTAGTGACCTATGTTTAATAATAATTATATGACCATATGGTTAACTTTTCTTATTTTTATAAGCTCTGTATGTGTGATGTTGTACTCTAATGATGCATGTAACTCTATAAATAAACCTCATTCACCTTGAAACTCTATATATGTTTATGAGGGTTATAAACTTATAAGATTTATGAAATTATAATGGGTCGAGCTAACCCTAATCACCCTCATTTTATGATTTATCTCTTTCTATATATTCAATACACTAAGGAAGAAAATCAATGCATGCATAGTTCTCCCACCTAATGTGATTGTGAAATTGTGCCCCTTCACTATATGTATGCAACTAATAATTTAGATTTGATACTTAACAAATACCTATTTAACTTGGATTTGGTATTATTCAAACTTTACTTATGATTGCTCTTAGTGATTAATTCACAAATTTGAGAAGAAAACCATAGATTTTATCAATGTGTAATAATGTATAAATGTATGCCATATAATTTCCAAGTCCCATATCAATTGAGGTCTTGATTTGTATATAAATGAGTCCAATTGGGTAATTTATCATGCCCCAAACATGTTAGGTAGATAGGCTAACTCTAAGGAAATATTTGATTTTAAAAATTAGTCATTATTATAGGAGGGCTAATACTGATCAGATTAGGTCAATATTGATTATACATATTGACCAATTATGACAATACCAATATGTTAATTTAGTGTCTATGTAAGGCAATAATCAGGGTTAAAATAGACAATGAGGTTCTTGCAGGTTTGTAGCAATAAAATGAAGGGATCAAGCACTTAAGGTAGCATGTAAGTGTGAGAGAATGGCAAGTTATGACCATATTTGAGTGCGCAAGTCATGTGTGGTAAATGTATGTCAAACTTATCATTTTCAAGTATTTAATACCATATTTTAGTACACATATCAAAATCAACCAAATATTGACCACATTTTGTAGTAACCATGTTGAATTTACTATGTATTTTGATGTTTTTATTCATATATGTTGTACTTTACATACTGGTGAGATTATGCAGGAATGTATGGTGGCTTGTCCACCTAAAAATTTAAGAAATTTAATCCCAAGTCTTTTGTGTTAAATCCCTAAGGGTTAATTTTATTTTATTTTTCCCAATAATGTTTATGTGGAATATGTAACAATTGTGGTGGGTTTTCATCTCTAACCTACTACATACGGAAGGAAATTTAAAATTGTTTTGTAAAGTAACTAGTTGATTTAAATAATTACAAATATATTAAATATGCATTAAATTTTGGATTAGAGTCATAAAGATTTTACTTCATTGGGACCTAGGTTTTTGTTTTTGATTTCATGGTTGAATTTAAGATGAATATTATTTATCACTATGCAATACACACACCAATTAAAATGGATAGAGGATAAATTCAAGTTTTGAAAGGAAAATTTTCCACTCAAGATCATTGTTTTAATTACGGATTTTTTGAAAACTAAACACTACAACCACAAAATGAGATTTAATCCCAGTACTTTAATTCAATTCTAGTTGGCATTTTTGTGCATATTACATTTATATATGCACATGATAACACATAGGATAGTAGAAATATATAGAGGGAGGACCACTTTTACATAAGTGATGATAGACTACATTGTCCAGTGTTTATCCTAGGTTATTTTGATATATTTTATAGAAATATGAATGTAAGAGTCATATTGTTCAATACACACTGCATTTTATTAGATAATTATGCAAGATAATTTAATAATTCTTGATTATTTTATTGGTTGATTAGAATGCATAATAAGAGTGGGGTAGAAAAAAAATTGTAGCTTATTTCAGGATACAGATGGAAAAGGGGATCATGATGATGCCAATACATGAGTAAAACAAATCCCTTAAAAATATTATAAAAGACACTTAGGTGGTGTTGATTTGATTTATGTAAAAAGTATTTTAGCTTGGTGTAATGAAATAATTTCTCATGGATTAGTTAAAAATTACCAAGAAAAAATATCTTTTTGGTTAATGGAGGAAGAAAACATGGAAATATGTGAATATTGTAGTATAATATCTAGATCAAGTTATTTGCAATCATTTCAAAGCTAAAATTCTAGTTCATAGACTATTTATAATAGGGACATGGCATGCATTTGTTTAGGTTGTGCAGAATTTGATTGGAATGAATGTGAGTCAAAATAATGGGTTTAAGGATGTATTTTAGGCCCTTGAGGCCTATGGAGACTATTCATCATTATAACCACTAGGGGTCATGAAATGGAATCATCAATTGACTTTAAACACATCTCAGAACTTGTTCAACCAGATATAATTTATTTATAGTTTAAATGTAGCTTTAAACATTAGTGATATTTTAAGTTTTTCATACATGTCCTTATATTTTGATTACACTTTTAATGTAAGGTAGATTTTCACATTAATAACACCTAAAGATAATGATGAACCTAGCTTTGAAGATACTTTCATAAAAAAGTAAAGTAATGGTTGTTTGAAGACTTTAAACTGAATATGGTGATAATTCACTATTCAAATTTAGTTATCACTACAAATATTCAATTAATAAAATTCCATCAAAATCTTCACAACAATTATTTTTAGAATGTTCATGAATACAATCATAAAGTAATTATTTAAACACTTAAAATATAGTTGATCCTAAAGGTATATTTGACTATCTTAATAAGGTTAATAGTCAATAGAAGTTACATTTGAATTATTAATCTTAGAATTTTATTTAGTACATTTTCATTTATAATTCATTTTTCATTATGTATTTAATTTCTTTTGAAATCATTAATAACATATTTAATGTAGGTTAATGGTACTATATGAGCTTACACTTTCACATGGTTGATGTCGTGAGTAGAGAATAATATATTATTGAAAAAAATAACATTAAACTAAATTATATATTATGGTTCATACAATAATATGGGATATTTAAATTTCTCATGCGTGCAATTGCAAAAGGTTACGATTCATCTCTAACCCTCATGGTTTGTGTGCAATGGCTATGTAACGTTTGCACAATTTTTTCCCTTAAGAATGACAAGTTTATCTTAATAGATTCATATGGTTACATGCAATTTTATAGTGTGTAATACATCAAATATTATATTAATTCTTATCTTAAATCTATATACCTATTCAGATGTGGGAACAAAATTGTTTTGTTGATTAGGCGCATGGTTCAAAAGTTTTATGTTATACTGACAAATGTTTGCTCTAGAAATCAAGTTTATGATATGAGATAAACACTTTTCCATATATTCCACATTTAAATTTTAATATAATATTCTAAGGGATGCTTAGATTACTCCAACTAGTAACTTTATAATCTTACAACTCCTCTCTACCCCTTAAGGTTTGCATTCAACGACTTTAAAAAGTTTGCAATGATTTCCCCTTAAGAATGATAACCTTCTCTTGAGGGACATGTACAACCACATGAAAGTGTCAAGTGCATGGGTTGAATTAGATTTAATGAAGGCTAATATTTAATTTATATGATTATTTTAATGTCACATTGAATTTGGTTCATCGATTGGGCGCATTGTTCAAACTTTGTTTGTTATATTGACCAAATGTTTCTCCCTAAAGCAAGTTTTGGCTATAAGAGAAAATGTGCCACCATTTATTCCTCATCATGATTTTAAGATAATTATATATGGTATGTTTATAGTAATATTATGTGTAACCATAAGATCTTATGATTTCTCTATATCACTCTTGATTTACATGCAATGACTGTGCAAAGTTCACATTATTTTCCCCCTTGAGAATGATAACTTTATCTTAAAGGATGCATTCAAATAAATTTATTTTTAAATTTTGAGGATTTAAATATAGTATAAAAATTCATATATTTTATTTATATTCCCATCATGATGTGACTGCAAATTCAATGCATTAATTAGGTGTGTGGTTCAAAATTTGTGCATTATACAATCTAACTTTGGTTCCCTAAAGCAAGTTTTAGGTATGATAAAAAAATGTTATTAATGTATTACTCATTGGATTGGAAGATAATTCTATATGTTATGTGTATATAACTCCCAAATTCAAATATAGGATATTATGATTTGTCACTCCCCCTCAAGGTTTGTGTGTAACGTTTATTTAAAGTTTACATTATTTTTCCCCTTAAGAATGACAAGTTTATCTTAAGGGATGCATCTGAATACAGAAAATTTTGGATTGAAAGATCCAATAGAGAGTATCCAAAGACCATTTTTTTATAAACCCATCTAAATGTGACTATGAAGTTAATTTTTTGATTGTGTGTGTGGTATAAAAGTTATGCATTATACTGACCAAATTTCACTCCCTAAAGAAAGTTTTGGCTATGAGAGAAAATGTGTTTCCATTTCTTCCTCATTGTTATTGGAAGATAATATTATAGTGTATGTGTAGAGGAATCCCATGTGTAAAATTAGTAACTGATAGTTTATCTTTACCCCTCACTATTTGCATGCAATGACTATGTAAAGTTCACATTGATTTCCCCTTTATGAATGAAAACATTATCTTAAGAGACACATCCTTTTATATGAATGTTTAAATCATGGGTGAAAAAATAAATAGGTAAGAATATTATATTATTTTTATATTCCCATCCATATGTGACCACAAAATTGGTTTGTGGATTAGGCACATAGTTCAAAATTTATGCATTATACTGAACAAATTTTACTCTGTAAAGCAAGTTTTGGATACAAAATAAAAGATGTCTCCATTTATCCCTAGTTATAATTGTAATATAATTATATTATAGATACATATACAACTTATACATTAACCCATATGATCTTAAAATTTGTCTCTACCCTTCACCGTTTACATTTAACAACTATGTAAAGCTCACACTGATTTTCCCCTTAAGAACAACAACTTTATCTTAAGGGATGCATATAAATCCATGCATGTTTGGAGTTAAAGGGCTTACAGAGAGTGGAATAATGAAAAGAGTACCTTTATATTCATATATAAACATGACCATAAAGATGGTTCATCGATTGGATGCATGGTTCAAAATTTGTACATTACACTAACCAAATTTTACTCCTTAAATCAAGTTTTGGCTACAAGAGAAAATCTTATACCATTTCTTCCTCATCGTGATTGGAAGATAAATATATGTGGAATACAAAAAGGAATCCCACATAATAATATAATCTTATTGGTTTATTTCTACCCCTCACAGTTTATAGAAACAATTGTGCAAAATTTACACTATTTTTCCCCTAAAGAACAATTAGATTTTCTTAAGGGATGTGTGCGAAAGCATGAAAGTTTCAAGTGTAAAGTCAATATAGATTGTAATAATATCATTCTTATGTATGTATGTATGTATATGTATGTATATACATGTATATGTATGTATATATGTGTGTGTGTGTGTGTGTGTGTGTGTGTGTGTGTGTGTGTGTGTGTGTATATATATGTATGTATGTATGTATGTATACATACATACATACATACATACATATATATATATATATATACGTATATATACATATATACATACATACATACATACATACATATATATATATATATATATATATATATATATATATATATACACACACATATACATATACATATATAAATACATATACATATATGTATCTATGTGTGTGTGTGCGCGCGTGTGAAAGCATGAAAGTTTCAAGTGGACGGTCACTAGAGATTTTAATAATGTCACTATTATGTATATACATATACACCCATAAATTTTGACCTATTAATATATATATATATATATATATATATATATATATATATATATATATATATATATATAAAACTTATGCATACACATTTGATTCTTTCTCACATTCTCTCCTCATTTGTGTCTATAGAATTTTATAACCCAATTCATTATCATCCTTATTTAATATCTCCTTATTCTATGCCATATTTCTCTATAATCAAAATCATAAAATCACCATTTCCCATATCACTTTTTTCCATTATTAGATAGTGCCAATAATAATTAGACACGAGTGATTATCGATAGACTTTACCTTTGTTAGAAATGTCCTAGAACTTCTGACAATTAATTATCTAATTTAAAAATTTCTCTTTGGTTATCCTATCCATGTTTCACATGTTAGTTATGGGGTGAATTCCAAATATTTATCCATATATACAAGACAAGCCTAAGTTCTTATTCACTTGATCAATACTTGGCAATTATATTAAGAACCATTTACACATTTAGAAATCCATTTGCACATACTTGAAAATTTATGCAAAAGAATTAAAATATAAAAACCTCAAATGAATAGTATAAATACAATTTGTAAGGTCAAAGTTGCATGGTTTTCAAGTGTTGAAAGTAAATGAGTTGTATTGCATTCTAGTGGAACACTATCAATAACAAATATACATAGGTGAGAGAATTAAATTTTATTTGAGCCCTCTTTGGAGTAAAAGAACATAGTCCAGTATCAAAAACTCAAAAAGGAGTGATTAGGGATCTATATCCCATATTTTACCCCCTTATTTTAGGTCAATATATTGTGAAATTAGAACTAGGGTTTTAAGGCAAATGAAGACAAAATCAGAATTTTTGCATGGGTTTGAGGTTAATAAATTATACAAAAATAATCTATATGGGAAATCATAGTGATATGTGGTAGAATAGACAAAAATATAACAAAGGGATAGTTATAAAATGAAGTGTATGGTACTTGATACTATAAGTATTTAGGCTTATCTAGTAGCATCTTGGTAGATTTTGAATGTCTATTCCATGAGTTGAGTAATCATAGAGCTTATGTGGACTATTATCTAAAGGTTATTTTGAGTTATTTTTTAAAGTTCATTTTATTTTTCATTTATTTTTTGTAGTTTGTAAATTTGTGCATAAATTTCCTCACATCTAATATCGGAGCACTTTCTCGACCTGCGAGTAGATTTTAGAGACTTTATTATTTCAACTATAGCCTATCAGGACCTGTACTATTTACAAAAAAAATTATGATTTGCCTTTATTTATTACACCTTTATTATAGGTTTGGATAAGGGTACATACCCCTCCACATAATTGTGGGAAGTACTTGGGCATAAACCCTAAAACTCATTGTAAATAATATCATAGGAACCCTGAAGTAGTTGTCCCATTGAGAGGACTTTCTATCAAAAAAGGCAATAGCCACATCCTAATTAACTAGTTTCAACCTATGAGGTAAAACAAGAGATGTCACTTAGAGGTAAATCTATGGCCAATTTTTTTTTATAAAATGCTACTCGTTCAAATAGCATTGGTTGTTAGAGAGACTCCTTAAAACCCTTAGGCAACCAAACAAATTTGAGACCCATATCCACAATAATAGTTTTAGAACACTATCATAAAAGTGATTACAATTGACAAAAATTGATAATTGTGTATTTACCGATAGACTTTTGGTAGGAAAAACCAAGTGAAATCAATATATATATATATATATATATATATATATATATATATATATATATATATATCTCCATCTATAGTTTCGTTGATTCTCAAAAAAAAATTGAACACTTAAAATTCTATTCTGCAAATTTTCTTCCTTGAGGGTCCATATCCCAATTCCACTTCTATTAGCTGCAAATCTTTTTTTTTTTATTTTTTTGGGTTTTATCATAACTTCTTTAGTTTTTATCCTCTTGCTTCAAAATTTTCCCCTGGTTTTCATTTTCCTTTTATTTTGCTTCATCCCTCTTAGACAAATTTTCTATTTTATCCATTATGATTCTAAAATTGTCCTTACCTTCACCAATCCTAACTAGGAGGTGCCAAAAAACTAGCAAAAGTATATTTACCCATTTTAATTAAGTCCAAATTAAAAAAATTCCTTAATAATCATGTCTTAAAACTTTTTTTTCTATCCTTTGAAAAAAAACCACTAGTTATGGTAACCGCCCATGCAGTGATAAAGATCATGGAAGAATAAATTACAACATTGAAAACCTAGGTCACTGAGTTAACTGATATGATGTGTGGACTGAATCAACATAATAACCTTTTTCTCAATAAATTACAAAAGAAGCCTTCTTTAGAGAATAGTTTCTCTTCTCCCAACATATCATATGATCCTTTTATACACATAATATTTTTAAAATTTATCAATTACTGATGCTTTCTCTCTTATAGGAACCCGTCAAATCTCAATATCTCTAAGTGCATGCCTTAAAGAGTATACACGAAAAGGGGTGGGTAGACCATTGGTGCTTCATAGGGTTATTTTCTCCTATACCACCACTTTTCATAAATCCATCTTTCTCCTACACACTTACCTAAGCCTTATATCCTCTCTTGCACATTTCTCCAATCATTTACCACTTTCATTAGCCCCTTCCAAAGCCTAAAATCCTTTTTGATAGTTTACATTACACTATCAACCCCATTGATCCTATACTTAGATTGATAAAATATATTTAGGGTCTAGGTTGGCCCCTAGACAACCTAGACCAAGACCTAATTTTTTTTATCAATAGCAATACATATTTGATTAGGTCAACCATATTGGCTAAACTTTCAAAAAGGTTTAGTGTTAAATTCATCTATATATACACATTTATTTCATCATTTCTTAGAGAGAGAAAGAGTTAATTATTCATTTTTACATCTTTATAATTTACTCTTCTAACATTTTACTTAAAGATTTACACTTGGAGAAAAATATTGTCTTTTGAAAAACAATAGATGTTTTAGCATTTCATAGTGATCCTTACAAACCACAACAACCTCTTGTGAAGCACCTTTGGCCAAGGGAGATATTGAGTCTCAACATGTTCATCTTCAAGGTAAGTATATTTAACTTTACTCCTCTATTTTAGTAGATATAAGTAGCATAAGTAATAAATTTTGATCAAAGGAGGGATAAAGTGCCCTAATGATTTTTTTGGAAGAAAAGAGAGCTTTTTGTTTGAGTGTGAGCAAAGGTGAAGTTTGATAAGCAGAGGTCCATCATCAAGTGTCTTTAACATCAGTTCAAAGGTGGATTTGTTCATAGGTGTTATTATGGTATCTTATAATCTAAGGTGGATGTAATCTCCTTCCAAGGTGAAATTTGATAAAAGGTTTGGTTGTTATTGCAACTTAGCTAGACAGGTGTGGTAGCACCTTATGGGATTGGAGTCTCACTAAATAGGGATTGTAGTTCCTTGATTAGTTGCAGCTAGTCTAAATTATATCCTGTTATTATAAGATAGTATTCCAATTATAGGTTCCAATGAATTTTATTCCCCAAGAGGGTCTTCCATGTATGGCATGTGTTATGTGATTGATCTTTCATTGTCTCTCTTATTCATTGCTATGAATGTTGTATATGCTTCATAAATGCTTGTGGTAGCTGATTAAGTATTTATAAAGATAATCTTAAAAATAATAATCATGATTAATTATTCACATTAACAATTGAGTTAACTAACAACATAATCTTACCATCAACAAACCATTTAGATTTACCATTTATAGTTGAAATCAATATAAATACATCAAGTACAATATACCAATTTATCTATTGATTCAAGCATATAGTCAACATTTCATTTAGCTCCCAAACGAGATTACAATGATTCAAAAATAGGAAAAGTATGTAGCAGTTTAAGACTAAAAAACAAAGGTACAAATCATCAATAAATGAAATTTAGAATAGGTAAATCCAATTATACATCAAATATATATCCACCATTGTAGTACGATATGACAAATAACTATTATACATGATTGCCAAAAACCAATGTTGTACATGCCAAATATATACAATAATCTCAAGTACAATAATATAATAGATTTTATATGAAATAGCTCATTGTTGTTATTACTCTCTCTATGCATTAGGGTTTTACCTATACATAAATTAATTAGGATTCTCTTGCACATGTTTAATTTTATTTTTACTAACCTCTATTTTGTGAGACAATATTTTGTGAGCACTGCATTAGACTTTAATTTTACTTTGCATATACTTTTATGAATATGAAAACATATTACCTAGCTTGGGTTATTGCATGTTGTTGTTTGACTAGAGGCTTTGGAACCTTCTTTAGTGATGTTATTATGGTAAGATATCCCTTAGTTAGGTCTAGCATATCAATCTTGGTCATGATTCCAAATACTTAATGTATCAACAATAGAAAGTGTAAGTAGGATTTGTCCTCTCCAAGCTAGGATTGATTAATAGATCAATTACATTTTTATTTGTATATATTCTGGTGAACTTGATGTGAATCAAATCCTTATAGGTTTTTTTTCATGCTTTCATTTTGTCATCATATTATATTTTTATAGTATTGTATAAAACTTGTTGATATAGTTCTAACATTATATGCACATGTTTAATACATAGTCTCTCCAAAATGATTATTATATTTATGTAGGTCTTCAAAAAATATAGATTATTGAATTGATCAGTTTAGCATAGTATTCTTTTTTAATTTGAGATTTACATACATAGTCAAACTAGTCAACTCTATTCGTAATTCTATTATTTTAGCATACAGGTCTATAAACATATTCAAGTCAGTCAACTATGTTTGTAACTTATTCTTCAACATATAAGTTTTACAAACTTCATTAAACCAATTGACCCTCTTAGCAGAATTTTAAATCAGTATTTGAAAATTACATCATAAAAATTTGAAATCTAAACATCTTCAAGACCATAAAGGTTCATTTCTTTCTCTCTATCATTTTATTACTTCCTTTTAGTATTGTTTTTCACAAGTTTTTAGTCTATAAAATTGTAACCCTACATCCCACTAGATTGACCTGTTCAGCATAATTTTGTATCCCATATTTTATCTAAAAGACATAGTTGACTTATTCAATTGTTTTCTTTTAGATCTTGCTTCTACAAAATAATAGTGACCTATTCAAATCTATTATGCATTGTTTGCATATAATGTTATTTTAACTGAATCTATACTCTTCTCAATCAATGAATTAACCTCTATTTGATAGTAATTAATTCACCTTTTCTTTTTAGTTGCTTGCCTGCTTAGAGTAATAAACATAGATTAAATAGGTGGTTTTTTAAATTGCCATTTTAGTCACACTACTTTTCTTTTTTTCACACATTTTTAAATCACTTTACATTCAAAAAGCATTAAACATTTATCTTCCTAAGGTCTACCTACATGGATTTCATCACCAAGGGGAAGTCGATTTGATTTTTTAGCCAAGTATAAATACCTAATTGATGGTCTATTTTGATAAAACAATCGACACCCTTATCATTTCAGAATTGTGATGTCATCGATAGGCCCCAATATCAAGCCAGTACCATCACCAATATAGATCTCTTGTAGTTTAAATATCCTAAAACCAACCTTAGATTGATTTCTATTTCCTTATTATAGCTAACTTCCCATGACATTAAAATTAAAATTCATTCTAACTTAATAACACTTAAGATGACCAATCAGTTAGAATTAACTTTCAAGTTATTGTTTGATCTTTGATCATTATATATTATATTTTTAAACTTGCATTAGCCAGTATTGGTGCAAGATTTGTGTTGTGTGTTCCAACTATATCAATTACACAAATCCAATTATTTGTGTGCTTAATTTCATGTGCTTAGATTTTATCTTGCAAAACCTTTCTCTATTTTACAATACTATCATTTTTTTCGACACAATCTCTTATAGGATGTTCATAATCTCTACTTTTAGTATATATTCTACCTATCTGACTGTGTCTCTTTATCTCTCTATTATGTTTTATATTTAGTGGTACACTATTGACCCATAAAACTATGTGTTCTCTTTATCATGTTTCAATTTCATATCTTATAGCACATAGTCGACTAGCTTGATTATGTTCTCTTATTTTATGAATTTTCTTCACATACTTTATCAACCGAGTCGAATATATACATGTTAATCAACATTTTTATTTATCTGACCAAATCCATCTCTATTTTTTATTCTTTTTTCCTGATCTCAAATCCTTTCTTCAAGCATCATGAAATCCCCTATCAAAATCTTCTTGGACACCCTGAATCCATTTAAACACTATATGGGATGTTATTTTCTTCCTATCTTTACTTCCCAAGAGGATACTCATTCTTGGAGTACCTCTACTCCTCTATAGTGGATTTATAGTAACTAGAGTGACTCCTACTTCACCATAGACCCATCTTTTTTCAAGATTCTATCATGAACCTCTCACTACTCCCACTGCTTGGAAGTATCTAGTATAGTGCACACCATCACTTTATTGAGGCTTCCTACTCCTGATGAATATGATATATAAGACATCCATGTATTTTCCTCCTTTTTTCTATGACACTTTGGAAGATAACTTATAACTTGAAAGAAGTGGTATACTAATTGGTTTCACCTTCCACATGCCAAACCACTATAGAACCTTCTCCACATATCTTCAAAGGCATAACCAAATCTTTCTTGGTTTATGTCCATTATGCATCTTCATCCTTGGTTTGCTCTTTTATCTCACCTGATACATTTCACCATTGATCATGTTGGGGCCTACAACCAACATGACATTTACACATAGCATCAACTTCTGCTAAACTTTGGCTATCCATGGAAATATTCCTATACCACATTAGCATGCCTATTAGAACTTGTATAGTCTTTAATTATGAAAACTAGCAACTCTTTGCCTCATCCACATAGCATCCTGGCTACTTCATCTAATCACTAGATCACCATGTAGGAATTATGCTTTCTCATCCTACTACTCCAAATAATAACAAATTCACACTACACTCTATTGTGCTTATTTTCTATATCCCTCCAAAATTTAAAATCATACTTTCTACCATAGTGATGACCTAGTCATAAAGTCTAAAATTGTGTTAGAGACCCTTATTTATTAACACTATTAGTAGATGCATTTTTATTATGAAATCATATGATTAATTGATGATTTTATTTTTGTTTTAGTGGTTTTGAAAAGCAAAGTGGATGAATGAATAAAATATGCATACAGTGTTATACTCATGATCGGTTATAGTTTAGTTGGCAGTTTCAGTACATATGCATTTAATTTATTTTAGTGATAAGTTTGTAAGTATTGCATTGTAGTTATGATATAGTTGTTGCAATGTTTGATATAATTTTATATCAGTTATGGTCATAAGATTTAGTTATTATTTATGGATCAGATATGGCTTGTTCATCTCGACAGTTTACTGGATATTGTTTTCGAATAGCAGTAATTGATTAGCTTATATCAAGTAATTTGCACTATAATTTGTTTTTTTATCAAATAAATCTATCCCATTTAGTTTCATTTGTATGATTATCACTTTAGCATTTTAAAATAGTTTTAGGAATCAAGAAATATTTTCATCAAATGTTTATAGCCTTCCTGTAAGAATGATATTGTATTCATCCTTACATACATAAAAATAATGAGTTTAATAAGGAAATGGTGGTTCATTATAAGATTTTGTCTAGGTTCACTAATCTTAGCCTTTTATTAATAGCATGGACCTTTTCATGGCTTATTTCTAAATACATATGGGATTAAATATTTCTAAGAACCTAAGTTTATGATTATGAATTAAAGGGACCATGGTAGATGGTTTAGTGTTCATGATGCATAATGTTTGAATGATATATGCACTTAATTCTATCCTCACAAGATGATTTGGAATGCATAATTGGAATAAGGTTGACATCAGTAGGATTGCAGGGGTGACTTGGTAAATTTTGGTACCGAAGCCTATACAAGTTGACATTGTCATTTAGTGTTTCTAGATGCTTTGGATCATGTAAATCTTAGTGGTAAGGTGTGCATTAATGGTACACTTATCTCCTTGAATCACATTATTTATTATGGAATTTGGTAAGAAGTTTTAGTGAATGTTAACTTTGATAGTTTGATGAAATAGGTTAGCAAACTGCTAACTTTGGCAATAATTAGTAAGGACCAATGGGAAGTGAGTACGTATCTCAAAGTAGTTATGAGCTGAGGTTGGCAAATAAAAGTTAGCTTTCTTGAGTTAGTTGTAATTTTGGAAAGCTTTGGTGGAAGCAAAATTATAGTTTGACAGAAATTATAGAAAAAAAGGTGAGCAAAGAGATTTGAACAGGGTTTTAAATTTTATTTTAGGTATGGAGGTTTCATTTTCATTTCATTTGGAGGCCTGAGAAGTTGTTGAATTTTATTTTTTTCTATATTCAGTGGAAATATGGTAAATATGCATGCAATCAACATTTCTTTAAAATGAGATTTTGTGGATTAAAAAGATTTGATAGTTTCTTTTCAAGTTTTACATATACTGGTAATTGGGGTATTCAAAACATTGAATATTTTTCTTATTCACAGATTACAAGAAGGTTGTTGTATTCTAGTTTTGAACTCTTTGTTTTTGTTTGGTGAAATTTTGATGAAGCTTATTCATTCTCTTGGTTGGGTGATACCTTGTATATGTAATAATTTGGATATGGGTTTTTATAAATTATGTTTTTTGATGTCTAAATATTTGAATTTTGAAATAAGTATGTAGGTTTCTTATTGTATATTTCTCAGGAGTTTAGAGATTCATGTGGTATTTTAGACTTATCCTAGGAAAAATAGTTTATTGTCATTCTAAATATAGGGTTCCATCTACATTTATACATTACCATCTCTTTTAAATTTTTAGATGACATGGACTGTGTAATATTGGTATTAAATTTAGTGGATGATAAGTTTTGTTTCATGCATACATAAGGGTTCATTCTAAATTTTTTTACATATATCATATTTGAAATCTTTAAATGTAAATTTATAGTGAAATAAGTTGCATGAGCAAATAAAGTTAAAGATAACCGGCATGCAATAATTTGTCGTTAAAAGAATTATTTATCAAGGATTTTTAGGTTTGGACATCTCAGTTTGGTTTATTCAAAAGGATTATTGGGTTTTAGTGTTGGAATGTTGAATATGAAAATAAATTGGAATTATTGCAGATAGAAGTACTAGTATAAAACAAGTTAAAACTTAATTTTCTTTTCACCATGGTTTGCTTGTGGATTCTGACATAATTTGCATTCTAGTTTTGAGTTGGAAATTTTATTGAATGTTTATGATCATGACAGAATTTATAAAGATGGTAGTAAATTAGATGTGATTAATTATTTCCTTAGTTGTATAAGTTTTGTTGAATGATTCCTTGGAATAATTCATTTCAAATGTAGAAATAATTTAAGAATGAAATTGGTTTTATTCTAAATATGGAAATCAGTTTGTGTTTTTAGATACAAACAGTGATGAGAAATGTTTTTAGGTCATGAATAATTTTTGGTCATAGGCTCAGAATTTTAATTTTGTGTCTTTTTATATTATTGTTTATTTCAAAATGTCTGGGTGGGAACAACCAGAAGATAATATTAATGATGGAAGATGGGGTCAAAGTTCAAACTAAGAAAATCAGTCAAACCATAGTCGAAGCTCTAATGGGGTTGGTTTCCATGCTAGACATTTTGGACCTAGATTCCCTTAGGGTATAATAATGTCCATTCATTTTGATGCTTCTAATCCTAATTTTTAGAATTTTCTAAATTCTCTTCCTATTTAGAGAGGTTATGGTAGTTTTAGAAACCATAGAGGTTATAGGTAATTTCAAGGGTAAAGAGTTGGAGCCCGTGTTTAATCTCAAGGCAGTTCTTCACATTTTTTCTAACATCATCCTGAACATAATCCTTATCTATAGTTATAGCCACCTATTTTTAGAGAACCAATTGATCAGCCACTCCCTACCCGTCAATTTCCTGATAGTCATTCAAAAAACTAATTAAATAGAGAGAAAGCTCATGCTAATAACCTTAGAAACATTGCCACTCTCTTAGATACCCCTACTCCTTCAAATACTAAAGTTGGTGGGAAGTGTAAGATATTGTACCTTTTAGGGGCTCATAGTGAACCAATCTTGAGGTCTAAAAGGCTAAATTTGAGGGATTAAGGATTTGGTAGTAAGAATAAATCTTTTGATATCCTTAATCATGTTGCTAAGAAGAACACTACTAAAAAAGGGAAAGAATCTGAATCACCTAATGAGCTCAGGAGGCTTAAAAGGGTGAAGTTGGAAATTAATGATGATATAATGTTTGTCTTGATCAAGAAGACAAACCTATTATAGAGGTTTTATCAGATTCTGATGATTATTAAAATAACTTTGTTTATTTAAGAAAATTGATATAATTTTAAAACTTATCTTGGTATTTATTTTTAAAAACATGGATAAAATAGATATTTTGAGATATAATGAATATATGATTAAGTTTATAGTTTAAATTGCATTATGATTTAAATAGGAGTAGAATTCATGAATTTATTATTTATTATTTATTTTTATAATTATTTATGTGTCCTACTTTATTTTTAATAAGATGGGTCCCCACCCATTAATATTAGTACCCAAGTTCTCTCATTTAAATAGTTTGATTTAATCAAGACTTTAGAGTATTAATTAATCTCACCATATATTATTTATTAACTAATTGACTTTATAAGTCAATTTTTTAACCTTAACTAATAACTAACTAAAGTTAGTTATAACTTATTTTAAAACTAAAGTGTAAGGATAAAAGGAGATCAAACTTTCATTTGAAGATAGAAGTTTAACAAGTAATGAGGATTGAAGTATTATTCTACAGTAATTCATTCATCTCTTCTTTCTATGCAATTTCTTCGAGATAGTATAACTTTTGCAAATAGACCCAATGGTACTTTATCTTACGGTTGAGTAATAACTTATGCAACATAGGTATATATAGTTATATTTGTCTTCTATTAGTGATTATATGAATTTTGCTAAGTCTAATATCTTTTTCTGATTGTTATTTACAGTCCTATGTGCAAAATTCAAAATATTCAACCTAAAAATGATGATCACTTTGCATTATTTGTGACATTTCATTGATCTAATCAATTATTGAGTTCTCTTTTTCAAGTTTTATATTGAAAATGTTGGAATTCTCATTTTAGATATATTTTATGATGAGATGATTCCCATATTGAGACTCGTAACCCCTTTATAAATATTTTACTTACTTTAATTGATAATTTTATGTTTTCTTAAATGTCTTTTAGTTATGATTATCTTTATGTTTAGTTTAGTATTTTTAGAAGTTTATTAATAGTAAGTTATCACTATCTATTAGTTTATTTTTTATTTTAAATATTTTATAGTTTATAATTTGTATTTTCTTTTAGTAGTTGCTTTCATTTAGTTTTTGTTATTTTGCTTCTTTTCATTTCTATTTTTTAGTTTAATATTATTTAGATTATCTTTTATTCTAAATATGCTTTAGTACATTGTTTTATAGCATTATGTTTCTTAGTTTCTAGGTTTTAGTTTACTTTTACTTTATCTCTTGTTCTCTTTAGTTTTTTTATTAGTCTTTTATGTTCAATTTTCCTTTCTTGTTTCTTTCTTAGTTGTTGTTTGTCTCAATTATTTTTTTATGTTGAGTTTTTTCTTAACGCTTACTTGGATAATGAACCATGAAAAATATAATTAAATGTATTTTTATACACATATTTTAGAATTGGATTTATAGTCTTCAAGATTTTGTCTAATTAATAGATTATCTCTATCGAATAGAATAGATTATAGATTTTTATTTCAACTGATTCTTAATTAATGTAGATTCTCAATTGTGATAATGGAATAAGTTCCTTTGATAACTTATTGATTATTTTTTCAAAATTATTATAAAACCCCTTTACATCTTTAGGATCAAAAAATGAAACTTTAGAACCCCTACGATTAGACTAGTATGATTCCAAATTGACCTTCACGATAGGCAAAAGGGTTGATTCATTGACGTGACAATATTTTTTGTCAAAAATTTTGATGACTCCACTGGAAATAAGTTTTGTAGAATTTATTTTCTTACTAATGGTTCTTGTAGGTAAAAAAATTCTAGTTATTCAACCTATTATTAATGTTGAAGAGGATCAAACTAAGATTACTTTTAATCTAACACATTTTGCATGGTATAATCATCCCGAAGATCTCCCACAAATTATTGAAATAATCAATGAAGAATTAGAAATTTTTGAATTTTAAATTGAGTGGTATTCAAAATTAACATGTGAAACTCAACGTGATATAATTAATTTTAATATAAGGATTCAAGAAGATAGAGCAGCAACATGAGCCACAAATCCTTATCTTAAAATTCATTATCTTTTTTATTCTTTTTTTTATGACTTTGTTGAGATTGTTGAAATTTATTTGCCTAATCAGCATTTAGGTCAGAAAAATTAGATACAATATAGTCATATCTTAGAGATATGATCTACTAAAACTTCTAATGGTGGATCAAATTGTTAGAAACCCACCAACCAAAAATGAATTGGAAGATCAACCAGATGAAGAACAATGAATACCAAAAAGGAGACTGGAAGATCTCCTTCACAGGTTACAAGATAATAGGGAAATTGAATAACTCACAACAGGTGAAGATGAAGAATAAATTTAAAAAGAATGTCAGATAGCCATTGTTCCTTGGGTTTTTGCAAATCTAATCAATGTTAGAAACCATCCAGGTAAGATGCCTTCTCTTAAGGGATTAAACATACCAAAATTTTCTAGTGTAGTTGGAGAATCTTGGGAGAATCATTTAGAAGATTTTAAATTGGTTTGTGCCACTCTTGGAATAACTAATGAGAAGACTTGTTTAAGGTTTTTTGCATAAACACTAGAAGGAAAAGCTTATCAAGCATTTATTAGTCTATTCAAAAAGGTGATTGATAGTCAGAATGACGTAGAAAAATGGTTAGAATTATCTTTTAGAAAATATAAAGAATATTTTGATTTAATTAATGATATTTCAATAGATCCAAGTGAAATTATGTATCATTTTATTTCTAGGTTCAGTAAATTACGTCAGAAAATCCTAAGTGATAGTAGGCCTTCTAGAAAATTGTCGAGGCTTTATTTTTGTAATTCTATCAGGATGTTGCTCCTCAATTAGAGCACATATGATTACTTCTTGTATTAGCAACTAAACATGGAATTATACCAGAATCAATAAGTAACTAGAAATATGAAACAACACAAGATTTGAGAGACAATACACAATTGTATTAAATACATAAAAGAAAATACAATAAAGAAGATGCCACTTCTTCTTCCACCTCAAAGGTTTGCCATGCCTCAAGACCTTCTTCCCTCTCTCTCTCGGTCCCAACAATCAACTCAAATATAGAATTGATGTTCACCTCTCCAACCAGTCAGTAACACGCTGCCAGTACACCAAGTACACAACCGTACTCCAAGTAGATCTCCTGCTCTCTGCTGCTACCTGCAAATCACTAGACCTTACTCACCATGTAGATATCTCTACACCCCTAAAGAAACCTTGTCCTTGCCTCACCAAGTCCTTATGATTCTTCAACTAGTACCCTAGTGGATCAGCTTCTAGACCTTGCAGACCCTACAACTCTCCCTGATCATACACTCTCAGCACCCCTGTGGAACTAGGAGGAGCTAATCTAGCTCTCTCTAAAAGCTCTATGGCTTTCTAGCACACTTTTACAATACAGCCCATGAGTCCATATATAGATCTCATGCTTAAAATAATTAGACTATCATAATTACAATAATTAGACACGTAACTCAAGACTAAGACTAGCCTTTGACATGCAAACAAATAGTCCAAAAATAGACTCTCTGAGATCAACATGCAAACTGTCTGTTCACGCACAGGCTGCCGACGTCAGCACCTCTAAGATCGATGTCAGCCGACTGGTAACCGACGTTGGTTGCTTCCTCACTTCCATCTGACCGACGTCGGTTGATCAGACCGATGCTAGTTTCCCTGCAACTGATTCTGCAACTCCCTGCAACTCTGCATCCTCCATAACTTCTCTTATTTGCATCTTGGTGAAGCTTTTAGCTCCACAACCTAACAATCTCCCACTTGGAGATAAATAGCTGCACCTGTACCTGTACCTATACCTGTACACCTTCTAAATTATTTCCTGGCTTGTATTCCTCTTCAAGATCCATCTTGAAGACCAACCACCACACAATCTGTGATGTCGCACTTGTCATTCAAGTAACCTGCCACATTCGAACCTACATATCCATGTAGTGAAAAACTTGACCCTGCATAACAAGAATCCTTGCTGCTAGTCCCACTGAATTGCCCTCTAGTACTCCTTCCCCGAATTGGCTCCATACTTTCTAAAAACCCCCACTGATTGGGAAAACTCAGGTCTACACTAGACCTCATGTGATTTCAAACCCTGTTTCAAGCTAAGCTTGAACTGTCTAGCCATTGGTGTGCTTTCTAATTCTGCATCCTGCATCATGAACTCCGCCAACACCGTCTTCACATCAGCTCCCACTGGAAATAAAATCTCCATGTCTCTTATGCCAAAGAATTTTGTTGCTCCAAATTCTTCATGACACACCTCTAAACTAACCTTACCTTTAGCTCAGTAAAACCCTGTATCTCTGAACCTGTAACTAGTATACCATTCACATACAGTAACAGAATAATGTTGCAATCATTATCCACCTGGTAAGATAAACACAATAGTTAAACTGACATTGACTGAAGCAATGCTTAGTCATCTACCTATCAAAACCTGTACCACTGTCCTGCAGCTTCCTCAAGACCATATACCTTGGCCTTCTGTCTCATGTGTCCATCCACTCTCTTCTCTAAAATGGGAATCCATTCCGTCTCTCAGTGCTTTCTTCCAGATGACAACTCTACCAACAAACACCTGTTTGGTTCTTCTCCAAGGACTCACACTCCTCATCCATGCCAAGCTCCCACTATATCTGGATTCTACCTACATTGCCTCTTCACATCTTCCTAGTTTTTGACCATCAATAAGCAATATAAAGAAGGTGAATAATGAATATGAGGTTCACTTACCCTTTTTGACCTTGACATGAGCGTTTGAGACTTGTTGACAGCTTGCTGTCTGCCCAATATCCGTTCCAGTGACCGATCTCGGCCATCTCACAGTCTCCTCCCGACTGATGTCAATTTCCTGCACTAACCCTGACTGCCGACGTCGTTTCCCTAGCCGACGCCAGTATCCTTTCTGTCGACGTCGGTTAATTCATGACCGACATCGGTCTTCCTTTTGCTGACATCGATTACTGTATGACCAATGCCAGTACCTGTGTTTGTCTGTGAGTGATAACTTTTTACCCGCGAGCTCTCCATGGATCAAAATCTTGTTCAAATCAACCCTGCTCTGCTCAGAATAATTCAGTTCCCTCACCTGATCTCTGTCTGTCATCTCCTCCATGAACACCAAGGCTTTCCAGTTCTTTAGCTTGTCAAAAACATCTATCTTCCACTTTAGAACATGCATTCCCCTCCTATATATGTAACCAAGCCTACAAAGCCACATCTCTATAATAGAAGGTGAATCAGTAATATAAGTAGATAGATAAAGGATACCTACTTTTGTACCACCGTCTAATTCAAGTGCATCCACTGTGAGAGTTACTGTGCATCTCCCATCACCTAACTTTCCTGAAGAAATTAGAATCATCTCTAAGACTGGTACCTGCATGACTTCCTTCAACCACTGTGTGTCATCCATCTGCAATTTCAGCTTCACTTCTCCTTTACCAATTCTTTGGCAAGGCTCACCAGCTCCTCTCCTTGGGGCCACATGGAAAGAGGCAACATAATCTGTTATCCAAGATTCAACTTCATCCAAGAAACCTCCCAAAGCATCCTATGCAACAACACCTGCAACATCTGCATCTTCAGTTCCTTCATGCTGATCTGCTACCAACCAACAATATCTTTTTCTCTGCTCTTTCTTTCCATCAATCAAACCATTCATGCTATTCAATTTCTCCATTTGTAGCTTACTTTTTTCTACCATTGCTATACTCCCACTCAATCAGAAACCCCTATAAGTAACCTGTAATCAACAAACACTACCAGATCTGAAACCACCTGTTAGTAACCCAACCAAAAGCTCTGATACCATTTGATAGGACCAAAGTTTCCCAAAGTTCTAGCACAACTTTTCAGATTTAAGAGCACACATGATTACCAATGTATAAGCAACTTAAACATGCAGAAATACCAGAAGAACAAATAACTATCAATGAGAAATAACACAGAAACTGAGAGGCAACACATAATTGTATTCAACTCATTACAAAGGAAATTACAATAAAGAGATCACACTCTTCTCCACCTCTGTGAGGCTTCCTCCTCAAGGGATCTAAGTAATCTTCCCACCTGAGCAATCTTCTCTCATAGGTCACAACTAACAACTTACACAAGCTGTTGTTCACCTCATTGTACATCCGGTACAATTGAGTACGAACCGGTACTCCAAGTAGATCTAACCATGATCCTGCTCCTGATGTATTGTTGTCACCTTGATCTTGCTCTCCCGCCAATCCTCTTCTAACCCTCGCATACACACATCCTTGCAAACCAACCTGATCTTACTTATCACATGTAGATCTCCTCCATGATCCTGCAACTCCATGCATATCAAACCTAATCTTACATACATGGGGAATCCTACTTGATTCCACCATGGGAAGAACTCTCCAAGCTCCACACTTGGGTTCTACAAGTTCTACACTTAACAATACAGCCCATGAGTCTATTATATAGATCTCATGCATACACTTAATTAGACGGGCGGCTCAAAGACTCGAACTGGTCTTCAACATGCAAACTCTGCATTCACTTAACTGACTATTCATCAACAGCAATTTTGACCACTACAGGTGACCGATGTCGGTCCCTGCCTGACTGGAGGTGACCGACGCCGGCCGATCTCCTTCAGATGCCAGTTTCCTCTGCGCTTCCCCTGATCGACGTCGGTTGTGGCCTGCCGACGCCGGCGACTGTCAAGCTGTGAAAAACCTCCTCCTTCTGTTTGCAACAAGGTGAAGCTTTTAGCTCCACACCCTAACAAATTCTTTACCTCTAAAATACAAAATGGCATTAGAAGATAAAGATATAATTGAATATGATTAAACCATTTAGTTATGTATTGATTATGAAAATAAGCTTAAACATGTATGTTTTAAAGATGGATCCCATATGGGAATAAATTTAGATAATGCTGAAATATTAAAGGCAATCCAAAGTTTTGGAAATGAATTGGCCACTATTAAAAAATAGATTAATGATAAACCTTCTTTTTCTCATAAAATTATGAAAGAAGATAGTGTTTATTATTATTGTGAGGTTTGTGAACTTGATCATAATCCTGAAACATATCAAAATGTTATTAAATTTAATAAATATTTGTTGCTTGGAAAAGAAAAGATAACTAAAGACTCAGCATATAATGTAAATACTATTGATGAGTCTTTAGAAAAAGAAAATATTTATGTTATTAATACTAGGAATAAGGATTATGAAGTTTTTAATAATAAATTAGTAAATGACAGATCTTGTTCTAATGATAAAGATAAAATAGCTCATAAAAATGATAAAAAATGATCAAGATACTCCTTTTACTATCAGATATAACAATTCACAATATCAACATTATAAGTCTAAGAATTTTAGGCAAACAGATGGTAAGACCTACAATATAATTGATGATTTTTCAACCATTAAATCTCAATTTTCATTATTACAAGCTATTAGTCTCCCCAGATAATTGGATAAAATTAATGAAGTAGTAAAAAATCCTAGATCAGATGTAGGTTTATAAGAAGAAAGTAGTGTTAAACATATTTACGCTCAACAATTTGATCCCCTTGCTAATTATATTCCTCCTTTCTATGTCACAATTAAAATTGGTAATAAAATAATACATAATTATATTTTGGATACTAGTGCTTCAAAAAATATTATGATTGTGTATTGCTAATCAATTTGGTATTTCTTGTGAAGTAGATGGCAGAAAACTTATTGATTTTGATGCAAGACAAACTAAGAGTTGTGATAAATTTTATGATATAGTTATTAATGTCATGTAGGATGATCATATCAGTTTCATGAATAATATTTAAATTTTATATATTCTTAGTAATTATGCTATGTTATTAGGAAGGGGTTGGTCAAAGGCAACTGGAGCATTTATTGGTAAAGATGTAACTTGGATTCTATTTAATAAGGAGATTGTGTTTATTAAAAGGGAAGATTTTTCTGGTACTTCAATTGAATCTCCTACTTCTTCCAATATCTCATATATAGAAATAGGTATTAGTATTTATGAATTATTGAATGTTGATGAACCAGAAAATCATCATAAAGAAATATTTAGAAGAAACTTTTTATGGTCTCTTTACTTCGATGGAGCTTGTTCTCAAAAAGGTAGTGGTATTGATATTTCTCTCATATCTCTTATTGGTAAGATATTTTATTATGATTATAAATTATCCTTTGAAATTACTAATAATATAATAGAGTTTGAAGCATTATGTTTGGGATTAGAGAAAGCCATAGGATTAAATATAAAATACCTAGAAGTTTTCAAAGACTCAGAGTTGATAGTGAAACAAATTTAGAAAATTTATAAGACCAATCAGACATGATTGCATCGTTACACTCAAAAGGTATGAGCATTAATTAAATTTTTTGAAGCTTTCAATATTACCCATATTCTCAAGGAATTTAATATAAGATCAGATAAACTTGTAGTTTATGCCTCCAATCTAAAATTTTAGTGAAAATGAACCTATTGTGAATCTCCCTTTGATTGAATTATTTCATCTTAGAATCTCTTATTTAAAAGAGACTTGGACAATTTTTAGTTGTGATGAACATATAGATTCATTTCTCAAAGGCAACTATTTTGACTAGGATGATTATGTACTTAATTGTAGTGATTATTTACAGTTAGGTACTAAAAAATTACTTGCTAGTTTAGTAAGTTTAAAATCTATTTTTTCTTCTAATGATTAGCCCAAGGTTTCTAGAATTGAGGAACCATCAAGAAGAATCATAAGTGAAACCTTACCCATAAATTTATGAACTAAATATGATCCTAAATATATTTATCTAAGGATACAAGTAACTTAAAATGAAAATATTAAATTCATTAAACTTTTCAAAAAGTTCATTGATATATTTACTTGGTCTTATAAAGATCTTAAAGGTTACAATACAAATATTATTCAACATGATATTTCAAATAAACTAGGTATTAAGCCTGTAAGACAAAAAAATGAAAGATTAGCTCTTTATTAGAGGACACCATTAAGAAAGACCTAGACAAAATGACTCTATAACATATTCTAAGTGGGTGACTAATTTAGTGCCTGTAAGGAAGAAAAATGGAGATATTAGGCTTTGTGTTGATTTTAGAGACTTAAATATAGAAAGTATTAAATATATTTTTCCTTTGCCAAGTATAGATCAGATATTACATCAAGTTACATGATGTAAAATGATGTCTTTATTAGATATATTTTTAGGTTATAATCAGATTATTGTGAATCCTAAAGATAGGCATAAAACTACTCTTACCACACATAGAGGCAATTTTATTTATAATCAAATGAATTTTGGATTAATAAATTCTAGAGCCACTTTTTAGAGGTTATACACATATCTTTTGATGATTTAATAGGCCTAATCATTTAGGTTTATTTAGATGACCTTATTGTTCATTCCAAAAAGATAAAAAAACATTTAGATCATTGTCATGAAATTTTTACAAGATGTAAGAAGTTTAGAATTTTTCCAAATCTAAAGAAGTCTATTTTTGGTGTAATCAAAGGTAAATTATTGGGTAATATAATCTCTAAGGATGGTATTTCAATTGATCTAAAATGAATTAAAGCAATAAAGGAACTAACTCCTCCAAAACATCAGTCAAGTTTAACGTCTTTCTTTGGTAAAATCAATTTTTTTTAAATCATTTTTTATTTTGATAATAAGACTAACCCTTTACATTTGTTGTTAAAGAAAGATAATATTTATATTTGGGATGAAAATGTTTATTTAGCTTTTAATTCACTAAAAAATGTTATTGCTAGTGCACCTATCCTTGCTAAACCTGATTTAAATAAAGCATTTATCCTTTATGTTAATGCCATAGAAAATGATATAGGAGTTGTAATTACTCAAGAGTTTGAAAATAATGAATAAAAACCTATTGGTTACATAAGCTAATCTTTAAAATATACCAAAACTATGTACCCTCAGGTTGAAAAGTTTGTCTTTTCTCTTATTTCTTCATTAATAAAATTTAGATATTTACTGATGGAAAACAACACTCTTATGTGATCTAACGTACCTATTTTGTCATATATTTTAAAGCAACCAATTATTCAAGGGAGGATTGCTAAGTGGATTCTTTGTATTCAAGAATTTGATCTTTCATTTGAAATATCAAAAACTATCAAAGGAAATGAATTGGTGAAACACTTAGATGAAAATATAGCTTTAGATATCAATGTCTTAGTCCTCTCTGTTGATGAAAAATTAAATACAAAACCTTATTTTAAAATAATGAAGTTTTCTAAATTTGATAAAAATTTATAAGCATAGGCATGAAATGAATGATTGGGACTATCTACTGGCTAAAGATGATTGGTACCATGACTTAGTTCATTATTTTCAAAATCAATCTTACCCAAATAATTTTAATAATAAATAAAGACATTCATTACAATTAAAATCATTAATTTTTTGTTTTCCAAAAACTTTTTATTTTAATGTAATCATGATGGTGTTTTACTAAGGTTTCTTACTCATGATCAAACATAGAAGGTGCTTAGAGGTTATCACAAAGGACGCTGTGATGGATATTATGCTACAAAGATAATAGATTATAAAATTTTAAGATCTGGTTATTATTAGCCCATGTTATTTTAGGATGCTTATAAATTAGTACGTTCTTGTATGTCTTGTCGACTCTTTGTTGGCAGAGATAGATTACCAATAATGCCTTTGAATCTGATTATTTCTGAAAACCCTTTTACTAAGTAGGGCATCAATTTTATTTCAGACATTCATCCACCATCATATAGAGGTCATAGATATATCTTAACAGCCATAGATTACTTCACTAAATGGCCTGAAGCTAAATCTCTTAAAAGTTCAGTCACAAGGGAAGTGATTTTAATTTTAGAAAATAATTATTTTTATATTTGGAGTCCCATACAAAATTATTTCTGATAATAGACCACAATTTGTTTCAAGTGAATTTTTAGAATTTCTAGGAAAATATTTTATTATTTCTAGTCATTCATAAAAATATTATCCACAAGGGAATGGACAAGCTGAGTCCACTAATAAAAATTTGATTTATATAATAAAAAAGTTAGTTTGTAAAAACAAAATAAATTTACATCTCAAAATTTTTGAAGCTTTATGTGCTAATAGAACTATTGTTAAAGTAGCAACTAGTTATTCTCCTTTTATGTTAGCATATGGATTTGAAGTTACGTTACCTATAGAACTCTAGATTTGTTCAGTAAGAACTACCTTGCAATACGTAAAAGAAGATGTAAATTTAATTAAGCAAATATTACATGACTTGATAGAACTTGATGAATCTAAAGTAACTGCACTTCAAAAATTAGAATATGCTAAGCAAAAGCTAAATAATTTTTTTGATGAAAGGGTGTCTAATAAGAAGTTTAAGGTTGGAGATTTAATATTATATTTGGATAAAGCTCGAAAAGACCCAAGAAAACACCATAAATTTGATACATTATGTCTTGGACTTTATAAAATTACTACAATACTTATTAATAATGTTTTTCATATAAAATACTTTGAAAGTAATTGGATACGTTATTGGGTAAATGGTCACCATCTCAAGTTGTTTTATAATTACTACTTTTGGTTTGTTTTTCTTATTTTTGGTTCTATTTTGTTTTTTGTTTTTGTTTCTCTTTCTTCATTGTTTGTTGGTTATTTTTATTTTTATTTTCTTGTTGCTCTTGCTTTAGTTTGATTAGACTAGTGAAAGGTTTGAAATAGAAAGGATCACATTTGAAGGAAGGATACAAGAAACTATAGAAATATTGTAACTTTCATTTTGAGAAATATCCTTATAAACTTAAAATCATAGTAAATGATAATATGACTTTTTTATACTTGGTTATTAGAAGGTTATTTTAACATAAAATTTTGTTCTTAAGGCATTTATAAATTATTTGTGCATCCAACTCAAACTTCCTTATTAATTATTTTTCTTTCTTTGTGACACGATAGCCAAGAATTTCATCCCTATCTGAATTTATTTTTTTAGGGATTCATACTTAGCTACTTGAGAAATAATTTTCCTAGATCACACTCTCAAGACAAATTTGTATTTTATATATAGAAAAATTTGTTGCTAATCAGATTTATTTCACAAAGTTGACTAGCAAGATTGCTAATATTGTGCCTATTTTCTATACTACTCCAAAATTCAAAATCATACTTTCTATCATAGTGATGACTTGGTCATAAAGCCTAAAACTATGTCAAGGATCCTTATTTATTAATAATATTATCAAATGCATTTTGATTATGAAATCATATGATTGATTGATGATTCTTATTTTGTTTTAGTGGTTTCAAAAAGCAAAGTGGATGAATGAATAAAATATGCATATATTATTATACTCATGATAAGTTACAGTTTAGTTGATAGTTTCAATTCATATGCATTTGATTTATTTCAATTATATGTTTAAAATTATTGCATTATAGTTCTGATATAGTTGTATTTTTTGATATAATTCTATATCAGTTATGGTCATAAGATTTAGTTATTATTTATGGATCAAATATGGCTTGTTCATCTCAATAGTTTAATGGATAGTATTCTATAATAGTTGTAATTGATTAGGTTATATCAAGGAATTTGCATTGTAATATATATTTTTTGATCAAATAATTCTATCTCATTTAGTTTAAGAAATGTTGATAATAATTTTATTGAATATTTCTGGTCATGACAGAATTTGTAAAGATGGCAGTAAATTAGATGTGATTAATTGTTTCCTCAGTTGTATAAGTTTTGTTGAATGATTCCTTAGAATAATTAAGTTTTAAATGTGGAAATAATTTAATAATAAAATTGGTTTTATTCTGAATATGGAAATCAGTTTGGGTTTTTAGATACAATATAATGATAAGAAATATTTTTGAGTCCTGAATAATTTTTGGTCATAAGCTTAGAATTTCAATTTGGTGT
Source organism: Torreya grandis (assembly GCA_037957365.1). Taxonomy (NCBI): domain Eukaryota; kingdom Viridiplantae; phylum Streptophyta; class Pinopsida; order Cupressales; family Taxaceae; genus Torreya; species Torreya grandis. The sequence continues at coordinate 2,160,911 of JARHVA010000534.1, read as the reverse complement.
CTTTTCAAATTATTATTTATTTCAAAATGTCTAGGTGGGAAAAATCAATACATAATAGTAATGATGGAGGATGGGGTCAAAGGTCAGACCAAAGAAGTCAATCAAACCATAGTCGAAGCTCTAGTGGGGTTGGTTTTTGTGCTAGACATTTTGGGCCTAGATTCCCTTGGAGTAAAAGAATGTCCATTCATTTTGATGCTTTTAATCCTAATTTTTGAAATGTATTGAATTCCCTTCCTATTCAAAGAGGTTATGGTGGTTTTATAAACCATAGGGGTCATAGAAAATTTTGAGGGCAAAGAGTTGGAGCTCGTGCTCAATCTCAAAGTAGTTATTCACATTTTTTTGAACATCATCCTACACATGATCCTTATCTGTAGTTATATCCCCCTATTTTAGATGAGAATCAATTGACCAACCACTCCCTACCCATCAATTTCTTGACAGTTAGCTAAAAAATAAATTAAATAGAGAGAAAGCTCATGCTAAGAACCTTAGAAATATTGTTACTCTCTCATATACCCCTGCTCCATCAAATACTAAACTTAGCAGGAAGTGTAAGAGATTGAACCTTTTAGGGGCTCATAGTGAACCAATCTTGAGGTCTAAAAGACTGAATTTGAGGGGTCAAGGATTTGGCAATAAGAGGAAATCTATTGATATCCCTGATCATGTTGCTGAGAAGAACACTACTAGAAAAGAGAAAGAATTTGAAGCACATAAAGATCTCAGGGGGCTTAAAAAGGTGAAGTTAAAAATTGATGATGATACATCTAAGATAGGCACTCGATTGCTACTTTTTTTTCATCTAAAATGGAATATAATGGTTGTCTTAATCAACAAGATAAACAAGTTATAGAGATTTTATCGAATTCAAATGATTATTAGGAATAAATTTGTTTATTCAGAAAACTTGATATAGTTTTAAAACTTATCTTGGTATTTATTTTTAAAAACATGGATAAAATAGATATTTTGAGATATAATTAATATATGCTTAAGTTTATAGTTTAAATTACATTATGGTTTAAACAAGAGTAGGATTCATCAATTTATTATTTATTTTTATAATTATTTATGTGTCCTACTTTATTGTTAATAAGATGGGTTCCCACATGTTAAGATTAGTACCCAAGGCCTTTCATTTAAATAGTTTAATTTAATTAAGAGTTTAAATTCTTAATTAATCTCCACATATATTATTTATTAATTAATTAATTAATTTTATAATTCAATTTTTTAACCTTAACTAATAATTAACTAAATTTAGATATAACTTATTTCAAAATTGAAGTTGAAGGATAAAAAGATATCAAACTTTCATTTAAAGATAGAAGTTCAACAAGGAATGAGGACTGAAGTATTATTCTAAAGTCATTTATTCATCTCTTCTTTTTATACAATTTCTTTGAGATAGTACAACTTTTGCAGATAGATCTAATGGTACTTTAACTTATGGTTGAGTAATAACTTATGCAACATATGTATATCTAGTTATATTTGTCATTTATTACTGACTATCTAAAATTTGCTAAGTCTAATATCTTTTGATGACTGTTATTTACAATCCTATGTCAAAAATTTAAAGTATTCAACTTGAAAATGATGATCACTTCACATTTTTTACGACATTTCATTGATCTAATCAATTTTTGAGTTGTCCTTTTCAAGTTTTGTATTGAAAATGTTGGAATTCTCATTTTAGATATGTTTTATGATAAGACAATTCTCATGTTGAGACTTACAACTCTTTTGTAAATATTTGACTTACTTTAATAGATAATTTTATGTTTTCTTAAATGTCTTTTAGTTATGATTATCTTTATGGTTTAGTTTAGTATTTTTAAAATTTTATTAATAGTAAGTTAACACTATCTGTTAGTTTAATTTTTAGTTTAAATATTTTATAGTTTATAATTTATATTATCTTTTAGTATTTTCTTTAGTTTAGTTTTTGTTCTTTTGCTTCTTTTAATTTTTGCTTTTTAGTTTAATATTATTTGGATTATCTTTTATTCTAAATATGCTTTAGTACATTGTTTTATAGAATTGTGTTCCTTAGTTTCTATGTTTTAGTTGAATTTTACTTTATCTCTTGTTCTCTTTAGTTTATGTGTTAGTCTTTTATATTTAGTTTTCTTTTATTGTTTTTTTCTTAGTTATTATTTGTATTTCTAATCTTTTTATGTTAAATGGTTTCTTAGCGTTTACTTGGATAACGAATCATGGAAAATATAATTAAGTGTATTTTCATACACATAATTTAGTATCAGATTTCTATTCTTTAAGAATTTGTCTAATTAATATATTATCTCTGTCAGATAGAATAGATTATATATTATTAGTTAAATTGATTCTTAATTAATGCATATTCTTAATTGTGAAAATGGAATAAGTTACTTTGATAACTTATTAATTATTTTTTCATAATTATTATAAAACCCCTTTGAGGCTTTAGGATCCAAAAATGAACCTTTAGAACCCCTATGATTAGACTAGTATGATTCCAATTTGACCTTTGTGATAGGTGAAAGGGTTGATTCATTGACGTGACAATATTTTTTGGCAACACACTATTGATAGTAGTTAACAATAATAGATAAAAACTCATATAATTCAATCACATGACTCCTCCATATGTAGCATATTGCTACCTACAATGATCAACTTGGTATGGGTCCATAGTTCTTAGGAAGTCATCATGTTACTCAATTTATCATTGTACCTACTAAGTTTTGGAGCCCCAAATATAAATTCAAGACTCATTTTGATCTACAACATGTCACACACATAGCCTTATCCTTCCATGGAACATTGGGTCTCTTGTTATTCTCTACCTATCCTAAATTACTTCAACAATAAGAGAGAAAAACCCACAGAAGTTAAAACCTAACATCTACATGTAGAAATTTTTTGTCCACCATGCTCAACATGGTACCCATCTTTATTTCTTAGGAATTCATTGTGCTAATCAATGAGTCACTACATATACTAAGTTTTCAAGCCCTAAAGATATAGTCAAGATACATCCTTCTCTACTGCATCTTAACCACTTGGCATCTTTAGCTTCTCCTCCATTTATTAATATGCATCTTCATATTTCATAAAGATAAATTCCTGTCATGTAAAAAAACAATCTATTTTTTATTTATATCTTGGTCTCTCCACTTGTAGCTTCCACTTATATAAAACCAACCAAAGCAAGATTTGATACAAGTTATCAAGAAAACTAACATTCCTACATGTGCAAGTAAAAATAAAATTATGAAAAAGCAAGCTATAACAAAAACATAAAAAAAAAAGAGAACAAACCACTACATAAGATGTATGTGGAAACCCTACTAAACTAGCAAAGGAAAAACCATGGGGCAAAGGCAACATCTAGACAATATATTCATCAACAACTCTCTTCTACACAGCTCCTCTCAGTAACTCCTTTCTAGTGCTTACAAGCACTCAAGTAAAGCAAGATTACAAGCAAGCCTTACAGGATCCAACCTCCAACATCATGATGCTAATATCATAGCATCCAAGGGAGATTCAAGCTTATAACTCTTTCTCCATGAGCTAAGTTAACAAGTATCAAAGCTCCATACCCAAGGATCCATTATATGTTTCTAATATACTATGTGAGCCATGCTCTATAAGCCTTATAGACTCTAACCACCTAAGCATGATGATGCTTACAACCCAAGCATCTAGATGAGTTAGGCTTACAAGCCTTTGTAAATCCAACCTTCTATCATACAAGTTCAAACTTACAAGGATCCAAGTGATCCACTAAATGGAGGAACCAAATGAGAGGAGAACATAATGCTTTATAGCATCTTACAATGAGAGAGAGAAGAGAGATATGGAGATATAGCTTCATGACGACTCCAAAATTTTCTACATTTGAGTGGGTGTCATGTGATTCATAGTGGAATTTATTCCCATGTGCCAAAATTCATCAAAAATAAACCTCCACTTAGATAAGATCTAAGGTCACCTTCATGTGTCTCAAAACATTATCCCCGACTCCACAAGTGAGGACAAACACTTAATAGTGTTCTTGTCTTCATCTCCAAGGGTCAACAAAGTAGATGCTCAAATCTAGACAAGATCTACACCACCTCATATGACTCTGATAATTTTACCCCACTCACACATGTGAGGCCAATTTGTAATAGTGCTCATCTTGTCTTCTTATTTCATGTGACCACATAAGTCCAAAAGGTGTTGGAATTACCTTTTAACTTTCTCTACACATGTGAATCATGGGTACCCTTATAAATTAGATTCACGTATGACCCTTTGTATTTTGTACCATGTGACAACCCACATGTGACTCACTAAGGACAAAACCCATGTCCTCTAATGGATTACTACACTCCACACATGTCATATCAACTTGATCACATCTTGGGACCCACCATGGGCCCATGCCACATCACCTAAATGCCACACCTACATACCCACATGTCATGTCACCATGAATAGTGATTATGAATCATGTCTATGAATAGTAACCTTTGAATAGTGGATTCACACCCAACAATCTCTCACTTGAAGTCATATAAATAGGACTTTGAAACACCTATGTCTTCTAGCAACTATCTGCTACCTAACTACTATCAATGATAATGCCCGATAATTCTCTAAAATAAGCCTAGTATAATTTTTATACACCACTAAAACTTCTCTGTCTTGATTGTCTTTGTCAACATCTACTCCTCTATAGTATATTTGCAACAACTAAAGTGACTCCCACTTCACCATAGACCCATAATTTTCAAGATTCCACCATGAACCGCTCATTACTCCCATTGCTTGGAAGTATCTAGTATAGCTCACAAAATGGATTTCTTGAGGATTCCTACTCCTAGTGAATAAGATACACATGAAATCCATATCTTCTCCTCCTTTATTCTAGGACAATTTGGAAGATAACTTATAATGTACAAGAAGTGGGATACTAAATGATTTCACCTTCCACATGCCAAACTATTGTAAAACCTTCTCCACATGTCTTTAAAGACATAACCAATATTTCTTGCTTTATGTCCAATATGCATATCCATCTTTGGTTTGATCCTTCATCTCACCTAATCTATTTCACCATGCATCATATTGGTTCCTAAAACTAACATACCATCTACACATAGCATCAACCTCTACTAAACCTTGGCTCTCCATAGAAGTATTCCTATACCACATTAGAATGTCTACCAAAACCCATATAATATTTAATTCTTAAAACTAGAAACTCTTTTCTTCATCCAAATAGCCTCTTAGCTACTCCATTTCATCATGAGACCACCATGTAGGAATGATAATTTCAATTCCTACTGCTCCAAATAGCAATAAGTTCATACTACACTTTTGATCATAGTTATCAATAGGAGATAAAAACCCATAAAATTCAATCGCATGACTCCTCCATATGTATCATACCACTACCCACCATGATCAACATGGTACTCATCCACAGTTCTTGGGAAGTCATCACTCTACTCATTGCATCAATACATCTATCAATTTTTTGAGCCCTAAAGATATAATCAAGTTACATCTACTCTCCTACATGTCACACACATGGTCTTATCCTTCCACAAAACATCAAGTCTCTTTTTATTCTCTATCCATCCTAAACTACTTAAATAATAGGAGAGAAGAACCCACAAAAGTTAACATCTAACTTGTACATGTAGAACAATTCCACCCACTATACTCAACATGCAACCAATCCTTAGTTCTTGGGAAGTCATTGTGCTACATAATGAATCATTATGCCTACCAAGTTTTTGATCCCCAAAGATATAGTCAAGATCCATCCTGCTCTACTGCATGTCAAACACATGGCCTTCTCTTTCCATAGAACCTTGGGTCATATTTTTAATTCTCCATCTACTAGGTATAATATTAGGTTTCTTGTACCTCTTCCTTTACATGGAATTTTTGAATCATCTTAGCCAATATGTTGTAGTAGTAGGATTCCACAACTTATATCCCCATCTCTAGCTAAAAAAATCCATATACAAAAATGGAGTCCAACTTGCTCCTCAAGCTGTATGGTTGCTTATTCAAAAAGAGCATTATTGGTGTTGATCCATCTGACAAAGCTACTTTAGCTTCTCCATCTACATCTTCATCTTCCACATATAGAAATACCTACAATGCAAACTTTTATTCCTTTTTTAATTTATATCTTAGTCTCTCCACCTATAACTCCCACTTGTACAAAACCAACCAAACTAGGCTCTCATGCCAATTATTAAGAAATCAAGCATTCATACATGTACAAGTAAAAATATAATTTTAAAAAAACAATATATAGTAAAAACATAAATAGGAGAGAACAAAACCACTACATAAGATATATGTAGAAACCCTATTAAATCATCTAGGGAAAAACCATGGGGCAAAGTCAACATCCAGACTTCATATTTATCATTAAATCTCTTCTACATAGCTCTTCTCAGCAACTCCTTTCTAGTGTTTACAAGCACTCAGGTGAACCAAGATTTCAACCAAGCTTTGCACGATCCAACATCATGATGTTAATATCATAGCATCTAAGTGAGATCTAAGCTTTTACCTATTTCTCCATGATCTAAGTTAATAAGCCTCTAAACTCCGTGTCCAAAGATCCATTCCATGCTTCTAATACACTATTTGAGCCATACTCTCTAGGCCTTACAAGCTCTAACCACCTAAGCATGATGATGCTTACAACCCAAGAATCTAGGTGAGTTAGGCTTACAATACTTTAAAACTCCAACCTTCTATCATGCAAGTTCAAACTTGTAAGGACCCAATTGATCCACTAAATGGATGAACCAAATGAGAGGAGAACATATTGTTGTATAGAATTTTATAATGAGAGAGAGAATAGAGATAATAAGGGATAACTTCTTGGATAATCTAAAATAAGCCATATTTGAGTGGGTGTCATGTGATCCATAGTGGTAATTATCTCCATATGCCAAAAGTCATCAAAAATGACCCTTTATATAGACAAGATCCAAGACCACCTTCATGTGGCTCTAAAAATTATCCCCCACACCACAATTAAGGATAAACACTCAATAGTGTTCTTATTTTCATCTTCAAGGGTCAAAAAATTATATGTTCCACTTTAGACAAGATCCAAGCCACCCCATGTGACTCCAATAATTTCACTCCACTCACACATTTGAGGCCAATCTGTAATAGTGCTCATCGTGTCTTCTTATTTCATGTGACCACACAAGTCCAAAAGGTATTATAAACATCTTTTGACTTTCTCTACACATGTGAATTATGGGTCCCCTTAAAAATTCAACCCATGCATGACCCTTTGTCTTTTTCACCATGTGACAACCTACATGTGACTCACTAAGGATAAAACTCATTTCCTCTAGAGGAGTACTATGCCCCACACCTATCACATCAACTTGATCACATCCTAGGACCCATCATGGGCCTATGCCACATCACCATCCTACCACATCATCTATATGCCATACCTACATACCCACATGACACATCACTCACATATCATGTCACCATGACTAGTGATTGTGAATAGTACCTATGAATATTGGCTTCATACCCAACAAAACTTTCCTTATTTACATGTTAGGATTATTAAATATGTCATCGACATTCAATGAATAAGAGGTTATGTAACAAGTGAGAATGATTAATTTATTTTGAAGTGTACTATTATTATTATTTAATATTTTTTATTTTAAATTATTTGAAAAAGAAATAAGATCAAATTTGAGAAATAATTTCTAAAAAGATACATGAAATTTTAATTATAATTCACGCAATATAAGAAGCATTTGATGTATCTTGATCATGTTCAAATATCACCAAAATAAATATGGACTAAAATAAAATGAATTTTTAAAAGTTTATAATACTTTCTATAACTAATATATGCCTTTAGGAAAAAAAATCTTAGTCAAGAATCAATTAACCTTAGTGACATGTTGACCTTTCATATCTCCCACCTAATTTTATGGTGGGGAAATGCACTCCTCTTAGGGATCCTTAAGCCCTATGATGAAGATACAAAAAATCACACAACATGTTAAAAATATGGAAACAATACCATATTCATCCTTAAACTTAAAATAGTACATCAAGGGAACCTATGCATCTAAACAATAAAATAAATACCTGCAGAAAATAATTTTTATTATGGCAAATGTATCCATGTCATTTTATCAATTTATTGACCACTCGCCTTTCGTATATGCCACTTAGTAACTATAAAGTCAATTGATCATCATCTCCACCCTTAAGCCCTCTCATGTCATGAACAAATATGTGTCACCCATCAATTGTTGATCAAATACAAAACTAAAAGCCCATTAAAAACATATCAAAAAAATAAAGCCTATATGAAATATTATTATCTATGAAATTAAGTTTAGTATTATTCCTAAACCAACATTGAAAGTGGATTTCAAAGTGAGGAAATTTATAGATATGTTTTATGGTTATGATTTGGGGATTTTGATAGTGGGTTTCAAACGTTGAATTTATTTGATATCTCAACATGGGTAGAGACGTAATAAGGTTTATGATGGAAAATATCTATGTATAGTTATCTTTATTGTTATGGTAGAAAGGTAAAATTATTTTTAGATGTGATTTGGTGTGTTGGCCTTTTGTCTTTGTACATACATATATTTAAAAAACCATCGCCTTATTATCACACTGAATAAGAAAAATGAACATTTCAATGTGAAAAAAAAAATAATAGCTTTTTATTTTTTTATAACAATAGATAGAACTATACATTGATATTTTTAACCAAAAACCTTATAAATAAAAAACTGCAAAAACCATAAGATGTTTCAAACCAATAATGGCACAAAAACTATCTAATTTTTAAAAATATCTATACTGCAATTTTTTATGGTCGCAAGCAAGGGTACATTTAGGCATGTAACCACTATGAAGTGGGTTAAGATTGAATTATTTTTTCTATGTGAGTGTCGAAATAATATTTTGCAAATGCCAACTTTATTTTTGAAAATGATACATTTTTTTTGTTTGCAATAAGATTTGTGGTGGAAAATTTCTTTGTATGCATGTCCTTATCCTCATCACAAGTAGAGTGGTTTTTCAACTTGGGTGAAAACTATATACTTAGAAATGATTTCTATTTATGATTTTTTGGTCATTAGTATTGAAGATTTTTTATCAAGGGATAAAGTATTCTATAATAAAAATAATCAATTCAAAATATTTGTGAGACATCCAATATACAAAAATTTCCTTTAATGTATGACAAGCTTGTCATTTATCTTTGAGAAAATGATTGCATTGGAATACCATATTTCTTTTCAGAGATGATAAAATTCACATCTTGTAAGTCACTATGTAAAGTTGTAAAATTTTCTTGTTTTCTTATTACATAAAGTAAATATAGACTTAGAAATCATTATTTAAATGTTTATTTCTTAGCAAAATAAAGCTGTAACTAAAAAATCTACAAAAATGATTGTACATGTACTATTCATTCTATACTCATAGCAACTTTGGGACTCTCCATTTTATGGCTTCTTCTACACACTATATCATTTTCTATTTTTGTTTTATTATTTATAGGAAATCCATTTTAATGTATAGTTTAGTATTTCTTATAATTAAAAAACAAAATAATTAATTCGAGATAATATTGTTAGATTTTGACTCCGTCAAATAAATAAAATGCTTAAGAACATAGTAAAAACTTGAGTGACATTTGAATTACACTTCATATAATTTAATTGGATATCACATCAATTATTGTGTTCTAAAGTACATGAAAAAGATAAGAAAATGGAATGAATTGTTAATAAAATATAAAACTTTTTTTAATTCATATATATTTATAAAAAAAGACTTCTTGCCAAACATTGAAAATGTGTGTGTGTGTGTGTGTGTGTGTGTGTGTGTGTGTGTGTGTGTGTGTGTGTGTGTGTGTGTGTGTGTGTGTGTGTGTGTGTGTGTGTGTGTGTGTGTCTCACACACACATACACACACACAACTATGTTAAAAACATACAAATGTTAATTTTTTTAATTAATCATAAAAATAAATTGTAAACCTTACATTATTTAGCGTGGTATACATGTAAATTGTCTTAGAAAAACTCATTAAGATAACTTTTAACAAGTGGAAAGGATTAATTCCTTTTGAAGTGTGTTATTAATATTTTGTCTCATATTTATTTTGTTGCTTAATTAAAAATAAATAAAAATATGAAGAATTTGTTTGGGTCAATTAAATATCAAGGTAACCTCAAATAAAGAGTAATGGTGTCTAATCAAGAAAAAAAAATTTAGAATAAACCTGTCACCATGGAAAAAGGTACCCACATTGTTGTTTCAATTTATTTAATAGTCATGTTTTGTATCTCATGTGTAGTTATCCAAGAGCCAACACAAACTTATCACCATTAATAAATTAGGTTAATAACATAATGTAATGTGGGATAAACAACTGTTGTTTTATATAATGTAACAATTAACAAAAATGTCTTCAATAGACATTGACAATTTGTTATGTATCACCAAATAATCTATCTAGTCATATTTTTAAATAAATACAAAGTATTCTATCAAAATCTAAAAAATCATTCAAGATAATGGCAATTTAACATATTCAATGATATTAAAATATACCAAGAAATTAGATTTTAATTTAGTTTTTACTAAAAACTTCTATATAACAAAAATAAATAGAAAATTAATATACATAAATAATTGAATTTGTATCTAAATCTACAAATGCCATTGTAATTAAGTAGGAAGGCAAGGATCATTTAGGTAGGTGCAATCCTACCAACCCAGTTAATGTTTCAAAAGTTCAAAAATAAATATCATTAATAGTGTATTGAAAAACTTTAATCTACATGTGAACTTGTAATCTATGTAATTTTAATAATATCCTAAGAGCAAACTTGATTTAGGATTTCAAACTAGGGAATTTTTAAATCCATTTTATGGGATATGGTTTTTATCTAATCATGACCTGACAGACCTATACATAATTTTATGAAAAGAAGAAATGTATTAATTTTTTAAAAATGATATCAGTGTTAGCAATAAAAGTAATACAAAAAAGTTTTCTCAGCATATTCATATAGAGGTATTGATTATATCGTAACTCACCTCACAATATTTTCATGCATAATATCTAGTTTATTTCACTAATTTGTGTGACTCTAAGGAAATATATTCACTTCATTTAATTATAATTTTGAATAAAATTTAAACACAAAATATGTATTTGGGAAAAAATATAACCCTTAAGACCTGTACATATGTTTTAATGAATAAGAAATTTAATTATTTATTAAAAAATATTGGTATGAGTGTTAAGAAAAAAAACTCAAAGAAACAAAATATTCTTGTAGAACATATTCTACACACATCAAGAGAAATAAAATGTGGTTGTATTTATCTTCCAAGTTTTAATGTAGATATTCGATAACAATAAAATAATAAAGTTGTAAACCTGTATAGAATTTCATGACATGAAAATTTAAAAAAAAAAAAGTGCAAAAAATTTGTTAAAAAAACACTCTTTCCACATTCATGCAAATAAACTTACTAGTTAAAACTTAATTCACTTGAAAATGAATGCATGCTCAATCCCTTGCCTATGATGTCAAGCTATCAAAAGGCCATGGCTTTGTGGTTAGATTTAATGGACACAAAAAAACTATCAAAATTTTTCTCATAAATGATTATCTCATATATAGTTAATTTTTTCTATATTTCATTACTGGCAACATTAGTTTCACTTAACAATACATCAAACAAACCTTTACATCATTGCATATGCATTACAAACTAGCTCAAGAAATTTGAATGTAATCAAACATATTAGATAAATACCCTAAAAATATAATTTCCATCATGGAAAAAGGTACACTTCACGTCTTCAATTTATTGACTACTCACCATTTCCACATATGTCACATAGTCGTTAGTGGGAAAACACATATATGCCATAGATATTTTTCTCTACAAAGTGGGATAGAAACTACACTAATATGGTGATAAAATTTTGTTTTTATTAGTTTTATTTATGATACAAATAAATTATGCTTGCTTTATAAATGTATAAACATAAATTTGAGTTTAATTCATCTCAAAATGGATGCATTCCTAGTCTTTGATCTATGCATGTTGAATATTTAAAACAACATAATAGTTAAAATCCACAACCTAGTTTTATGTAAATTATAAAAAGAGAAATAAACCATTCATATATATTTTATTTTCAAGAATCTAATTATTTATATATTCATAATACAAAACTTACCTTGATTTGACACTAACCTTGAACACCTAGTCATAAAACACAGTTTTGACAAGAACAAAATCATGACCATGTGGTGAGAAACTACACAGATTTAGGAGAATATTTTATTTATCTTATTTTACTTTCTAAAATTGATATAATTTATTCAATAAGTAATGCAGTGGAAAATATCTCTAGATAACTATTTGTATCCCCATGGTGAAAATTTTTAATTTGAAATAGTGAGAGCCATAAACCTGAAAATGATTTATGGTTATGACTTGGTTTGTTGATTTTTAGTACTACATTATTTTTAATTATTTATGATATTTCTGATTGAAAATTAATACAACTATATTTCTCCTCCAACTTCAAATGTGGATTGTCAATTAGGCATAAAATGGAGGACTCATTCTAGTAGATGGCAATGCAGTATTTTTTTAATTCTTTAAGATGATAGTGAAAATTAAAAAGTGGTTTTTTATAGTTTTTCCATGTCATTTTCAATTAGAAACATCATGTAGTTTTTATAGCTCAACATGTATATAACATATTTTGACCATATGGTCATTGTTAGGTCAGTTTTTAATAAGATGTGTAATAGAAAATATTTGTGTATATCTATCTCTATCATTGTTGCAAGGAAGATCAATTTTAAAGGATGGGAGCCATAAACCTTGAAACTAATTTTGATTCTTTATAAAAATAATTCATTTTTTTGCTTGGTAATGAGGGTTAAAAGTACACTTCCCATTTATTAATCAAAACCAATGATTAAAACAAGGCCACAAAAGACAATGAAATATTAAAACTCAAACCAAGGAAAAACCCAAAAAATGACCAAAGCCACCAATGATAAACTAAGTTAATAGACAATGACCCAAAATGAAAGGATGAAGAATAAATATGCCAAAAAGCTAAAACACAGAAACTAACCTATCCCACCTAAGTTGGCCCATAACTTAAAGAAAACTTGCTCCTTGTCATAGTGACTAATTCTAGTTGCCACATCAGTTACCACCACATCACTACTGCCAACCAAACTATCTAACCTCAATTTCTTAAAATCATCCATATGCTTAGTTGTGACCACCTCTGTTATCTCAAGCACCTTGACTAACTTACCCATTTTTCCACCCTAACCAGGATGAACACCTCATCTTCCATGAGTGTTCCTCTCAATCATATGTCCACCCAAGCCAAGGGAGTAGAAAGAATTCTCCATGTGGACCCTCAAAGTAATGGTTATTGCTTTCTAGTGTCATCAGTTGACCTCTTAGAACTATTTAATTTCTTGATGGATAATTGGTGGTAAAAAAGGTTCAAATGTCACATTATCCAATATAAAACATGACTAAAATAGTAATTCCACCTTCTTAGAACTAGAATTGAGATGAAGAAGCCAAAGCTTTCTCAAAAGTACTTATTTAATGTTTAATACTTATTAAGAATGTTTACTTAGAACTAATAATATGTTTGGGGATGTAAGATATGCATCCTACCATAGATACTCCTATATCAATTATCCATTTCAAATGCATGTGTTTTAGGAGGAAATTTTTCAAAGAGTATGCCTAAGGAAAACATTAAACATTAAGAAAAAAATTAGAAATCTTTTTTACCATTTATTAATTATACAATTTTTAAAAACCCGCTCTATAACCATGATAAATAATCAAAGTCACTTGTAAAATTCTAACACTATTACAATTGTAAATTTAAATTCAAATAATAATATGTCAAAATAAATACAAATAAGTATAAATTATAATAACATATTCATGAATGACTCAAAAAATCTTATAACCTTTTAAAATAATAAAAATCCACTTACTTATATGTTTGATTGAAGAACTAATTAATTGATTATATCTCTAAGACTATCATCTAATTTTGCAGTGAATAAATTTTAATCATTTTTTCCATATTTTTTCCTAAACACCTTTTAATCATAATTTATTATATTTAACATATTTATAGTACTTAAAATATATTTATATACATATATTTATGTATTTGTTTATATTAAACATACTAATTTAATCTTTGGAATGTTAGAAATCTTCATAATATTTATATATTAACAAAGTATGGGTACCTTCATAAGAGATCAACATTGATTTATGCATTAAATATATTGGAAGATATGGATACATCTTCAGCCAAGTGAGGGGCATATGAAGGGAAACGGGGTGAATTTTTTGGTTCATATTATTTTCATGGTAATTTGAACTTTGTGTGCTAGTCAACAAATTGAATAATAAAAATAAATTGGTTGAATATGATTTAGTCATAGTCAAAAGTTAGTTTGTTCAGGCTCCTTAATCTAGTCAAATAAGAGAAAGACAAATCTATGATTTCTTTCCAGGCTTATTCTTAGCACTGTAGTCAGTTGTTACGGGTTCCATAAATCTATTGTCCATAAATTCAAATGGATAATTATCACCTTTCCATGTTTGACTAGACTTTATTTTGAATGGCTAGGTTTCTTGGTTTTTCTTTTTTGTAAATAGAGAACAATAAGGGAAAATGGACCCTTGTCTTGTAGTAAGACCTAACAATCTAAATAATTACAAAACATATTATCCAAATATAAGAGTTTATCCAAATATAAGAGTGAAGATTACAGAATGAAATCTTAGAAATTTTATAAAGAAAACCACTAACTAATAATAGGAATCATATATGAGAGGAGTGCGAGAGTGCTTGATGGAAGCACCTACAAGGAATTATTCAAGGAAGTAGGCCGAAAAATCCACCACTAGAAGCCTTAGATACTAGCGACCATAACTATCTTCCATCATGGCATCTCAAAGTTCCTCAATCTAAAATTAACCAAGGAGCCAAAATAAGGAAGAAAACCTTCATTACTTAAAAAAAAAATTGAACTAACTCCACAACCAAGGCTACTCAAGCTTTTCAAATCCATTAAAACCACTTCTAATATCAAAAAGAGAGCTAGAGCTAAATGCCAAAGAACCACAAAACCCCCCTTATGTGAAGGATCTGAGGAGAGGCCAAATTTAATAAAGCCTCAAATGGGAAGATGAAAGTGAGTAAAGTATTTTTGAATTAATTCTTTGCATTCTTCCTAAGGAGGGTGACATTTATAGTGCTAATATTTATTAAGAGGAAGATGAAGAGTTCCAAAGTTAACCAACAAATTTTTTGGAGAGATAGTCTCACGATATTCTTAAAAAAATATAATCAGTTTTTCTCAATTTAAGCCAAAGTTAACTTAGAAAATATTTTGAATAATTAAATTAAGTTGATATTGATCAGTTCTTAATTTAACAACATTGATGATCAAGAGATAATCACCTTTCATAATTAATTTCCTAAAACTATATTCAATAGTAACTCTCAAACCTATAGAAAGAGCTAGTGTTTCACTTGAATTATTTGAATATCATGGAATGTTAAAGGCATAATAGGAAATCTCATGACCTTGATGATTTATATAGATACCTCCACATCTATAAAGCCCTGGGTTACTTTTGGATTCTCCATTGAAATTTAGTTTGACAAAACTGATGCTAAGGGGATTCCAAGAAGGCAATAGTATTTTGTTGATTTCAGGAGGAAGGTTGAATTTGTCCTTCAATAAACTCCATTTTAATAAAATATAATGCTCTTGTCTAATGATTTTATTTTTAGGAGGTTGAAATTGAGATTTAAAACCCTCTTTAAGGAACATCTAGATTTTTAGATCTTATCCAAAGAGGGAAAGGTTCCTATAGATTTTATTATTTCTTTCCATAATTTCCATATGATCATAAATGGGGCCATTACCTAAATGCTTGTGACTAGATCCCCTCCCTCTTCTGTCCATTTAATAAGAAGTTACTAAATAGAGCTTATTTCCATCCAAAATGTGTTCATTGTATTATACAACCAAGTACAAATTATCGAGGTAAAATTGCAATGGAGTATGTGGTTTAAGGTTTTAGAATTGTTCTTATAGAAGACATACTAAGAGGGCCCCTAGAAACCAATATTTTGAATTTTATCTTAGAAAATATATTTCTTATTCATGGTGAACCATAGATTTATGTTTGCTTTAGGAAGCCACTAAGGGATCCATACTTTTTACACTAGCCAAATTTGGAAGTTAATAGGAGAGACTAACTTATTATAGCCTTGTTTTAATGAAATTTACTTGAAGGTCTCCATTTCATTTTAATCTATCAAATTCCATTGAACTACTGATATGGTGAGAGTTTATGAGGTTGTAGAAATAAATTAGATTATCACACTAATACAAAAAAATAATATATGATTAAAAAAACTACTAAAAATTGTATATAAATGACCAAACATGATACCCTGACCATCAGTAGTTTATTGCCAGTCATTTATGAAGTGACTAAATTGATAACAAAACTATTTTTAGTCATTTATTGGTTGTTTTTAGTGATCAAGTTGGTAGTATATTTAGTCATTGATTGTTGTTAACCAGTCATTTATTTAGTCATGGTAGTCATTTATTTAGTCATTGTAATCATTAATTATCATCAATTGGTAGTATATTTAATCATTTTTATTCACTGATTTGTGTCCATTGGTAGTATAATTAGTCATTTGTATTAACTAATTTCCATCTATTCGTAGTATATTTAGTCATTTTAATCATTATTTTGCCATTCACTCTTGCATGTTGGTTGTCCTATCCAAATTTGTTTATGTTTATGTTCACCTCAAATGACTTAGAGTTTGTTAAAATGTAGTTAATGTATGATACTTGACTAATTGCCCTATGCAGCGATGCTATAGCACATAGTAACTCATCATGTAAAATAAAATTCATTTCCATCTTTATATATATTTTGACCAAAATTATTATATATATATATATATATATATATATATATATATTATTAAGATTAATAAAAAGTAAATACATATATTATGTATTTATTTATAGATAAATACATAAATAAACAAATATATACAATAATAATTAATTAATTAATTAATTAGACTAATAATAATAATAATAAATTAATTAAAATTATAAAAAAAAATAAAAAAAAAATAAATAAGATGGGGGAAGGGGAGCTTGGCCAGTCAGCCACCCCACCCCTAGCAGATTCAAGAAAGGGTCGTGGCCGACGTCAAGGATACAACCCTAGGTCAGCCCATGGACCCTACAATTTTCTTTATTAAATAAAAAATATATAAAATAAAATAAAATAAAATCCTCAAATGCATTATTTTAAGATACAAAAATAAAATAAAATAAGAATTTTAAAAAATAAAAAATTTAAAAGAAAAATTATAAAACATTATGTTGTGTGTGTGTGTGTGTGTGTGTGTGTGTGTGTGTGTGTCTGTGTGTGTGTGTGGTTTTACATATATATAAATATTTGATTTTGATAATCAAATGTATATAAATAATATGGATTTATTATAGAAAATAAAAGTAATAAAAATAAAATATATTTACATTGAGTTTATACATGCAAGCAATATGATTTTCATATTGGAGTCAATTATTTTGAGCTTCCTCCATAGCTTAAACCTTCAAACCTGTAAGAGAAAATAAAGTAAAAAATGAGAAATGGGTTTGAAAAAATAATTTTTATTTAGGTCATAAAGAAATTTAGGGTTTTCTAAGGCTACGTAGATCTTAGGTTTTAAATTAGTTCAATGTTATGGCTCTCACTTATTCCTCCACTTGCAAGTGGGACCACTTGCAAATAGGAGGGGAAAAGAATTTTGACTTTAAAATTTAAATTCAAATTTAATTAAATTTATTCTTGGTGGCTTACATGAAGTTAATGAATTATTTTAATTTATCTTTATACATTAATTATTTTCTATAGACTTGTAAACTTTAATAATTAAGTATTCAAAAAAAAAGTTGAAATGTATTTTATTTAATTGTTTCATAGGTAACCCTCCTACACTAATAATTAAATAACATTGTTTTATTTAATTCTTAGTGGTAAATAATATTTAATTATTAATGGTAAATATATTTTGAGTTTTATGTTAAATTTGAAATTAATTATTATCAATTAGTTTATTAAAGTTATTTTTTGATTTAGTTATTTGAAATTATTTATTTTATTTAGATGGATAAATTTTTATTTTTATTTTTATAAGGTGTCTTTTAATTATTTGGTTGGAAATGACAATTATTAAAGACTAATTAAATATTTTAACACAATTAACTTAACGACACCTTTTTAGTTGAATTCGTACTATAATGTAATTATTATTAATATTTTTACAGTAATGTAAATAATATTGAAGTATTTAAAAATAAAGATTATTAATTGCTTAATGTATCATTTATGAAATTAGTTTTCAATTTCCAATTTATTTAGTTAGCAAAATTTTAGTAGTAAAGCAGAACCAGTTTAACGTAGTGGCATATAGACTTGTCTAGTTGTGTGTATAATATAGTCTTAGTAGTAGAAATAATTGGGTCTCTAGATCCATGAGCTACATCTCTAAACACTTTTTTAATTACTCACTTTAATATCATATTGTCTATTTTTTATTTGTGTGACTAATTATTTAGTTGTGTTTTTGACCCAACAATAAAATTAGTCATTTATAGCTATGTTGTAAAAAATTAGTAGAATTTAGTCATTTTTAGTTATTTTGATTAAAATTTTTAGTCACATAGTCATTTATTTGCCAAGTTCTACTAGTGTCAAAGGTATGGTTGGCTATAAAAAGACATAAATTTTTTCACCTTCTTTGCAGACCCAAACACTATGATTTTCATCCAAGTAATTACAAGCTAGGGATCCCCACATATTTGAAAATTAATATTCTAAAATGTTGAAGGGGTGTTATTGTAGAGAGGGTTCACACTAGACCAAACATCCTTCCAAATTTCAATAAATATCTCTTTTTTGTTTTCCTAGTAGAGGGAGTTAGAGATGAGGTATTATACATTTCTCAAGGGAATTATAGATATGAGACCCAAATATCTAATTCTCTATAGTAAAATATGGATATGATCATCTACATTATGAAGATAATTTCTTTGGAGCAACATCCTCCAAGTGTTATCTTTGTCCTGATAGATTCTCCAAATAAGTTTTGCTCTCAGAGCTACATTTATCTTGAAGAAATTTATAATTCCATCTACCCTTTTTTATTTAAGCAAATATGTCTCTTCCCATTTCATTAATGTTATTTTATTAGGCTCAGAGGGACCGTTCGACATAAAATTTATTATAATGTTAGATAATATGGATTTAACATTAACTAGAGCTTCCGAGACTGAGATCATGTAGATTGAAATTGTTTGGAGGAGAGCTTGAATTAATTTTAATTTTCCTACCCAAGAGATCCATTTACCTTTCCAAGAGGCGAAATTTTTATATAAGTTTGTGACCATATTGTCCTAAAATTCCTTTTTTGATCAACTATTAAGAAGGGGGATTCATGTGTATTTTCTAAGAAGAGAACCTAAAAAAAATCCTAGAATTTAGTTAATCTTTTTTTTTTCTATGATGTGAAGTGCAAAGGAAGACAATGTTTGATTTAAATAGGTTAATCTCATTACCAAGAGCACATTGATACCAATCAATAATTTTCATCAGCATTCTAACTTCTCAAATGCAAGTAAAATTTCTTAGAATAGTATCATCCACAAAGTGTCCATGATACAAGTTTACATTATCATTAATGTTGAAGCCACTAATGAGATTTGGCAATTTTACCTTAGATAAGGCTCTACCCAAGGCCTCTACCATATTTATGAAGAGGTAGGGAGAGATATTAACACTTTGACAAAGACCTCTTAATGCATTGAAAAAGCCAGCCAAGACACCATAACAAGAAATCAAAATATTTCAATAGAGATGTAAGATTTAATCCAATCACACCAAGTATTTGAGAGCCCAAATTGTTAAGGATATTGAAAAAAAAGTATTAGTTTACACTATCATAAACTTTACTTATATCAAGTTTTATGATCATGGTCACTTTCTTCTTCAATTTATCTAATCAAATAATATCATGCAGAATAACAACATCTAAGATTTGTTTATTTTGGCAAACCCACCTTTTTTTCTAAAATAAGAAGAGAAAGGAAAATTTGGAGATGATTAGCCAATGATTTTGAGATAATATTGTAGATAGAATTATAAATAACTATGGGTCTAAAGTTGTCTATCAAATTTGTGTTAGATTTATTGGGGATTATAGCTAGAAAAGTGTAGTTTCAAAAATGTTCTCGAGGATATAGATTCATTAGCAACTTTAACAATATATATTTTTAACAATTTCCTAAAAAAAAATTCAAAATTCCTAGAGAGAGTCGATTAGGGCTCAAGGCTTTGTTATTGTGCATGCTCCAAATCCCCAAATGGATTTCTTCCTTTATGAAATGCCTTATTAGCTCCACATTCTAATTTACATCAATAATTTTAGGGATAAGATTCACAAATTCCTATTGCTCCAAAGCATAATTGAGGGTGAGGTGTTGGGGGAAGAGGAGGAATCCTTAAATAAGTTTTCAAATTAATAAACTACCTCTTTTTTAATCACATCCAAATCTTTACTTTAAGATAAGGACCATAGCTAGTTTTGAGTGGTGAAATCATGTTTAAATTATGAGTAGCTAGAGTATATTGGTGAAAGAATTTTGTATCATGGTATCTTTCCTTAAGCC